>CM020179.1:6498420-6562161 GCA_009805545.1 Oryza longistaminata
GGCGGCGGAGGGATCGCGGGGGAGGGGAGGAGGCGTCGGCGGGGGAGGCAGGATTCTTTGCAAGAAGAGAGATAGAGATACCATACCAGCCACTAAAAGGCGCTGCTCTTTTGCCAAATGGACCTCCGCATTTGTTGGTTTTACATGCAACTCCATCAAGAGGAGTTTTGTTACGCAAATGAACCCCCTCAGCTCCGATCTTAGGTTTTCGCCGGTGGCGGAGCCAAGAGATGTCGTGAAGCCTGGACGAGTACTAGCATTTTCTGTTAGTCGACTAATCTTTTTGGACATCGGAGACTATCTACAATGGAGACGCTAGTTGCAGAGCCTGGGCAGCCATCCGAACTGCTCGGGAGCTACCTTTGCCGCTGGTTGTCATAAAATGTGCACCTAAGTTTTTAGTTTTTGTCTTTGTAAATGTGTGAAGCAAATAAAACCCCTAAAATAAGCTACATTGAAGATTGTTGGACTAGAGTTAATGGTTTTTTTGGTGTTGAAGATAGTTTTTTTTCATGATAATACCGTATCATGTGACGTTAGTATGTTGTAGATTATTTGTAGTTAAAATTTTCACACATTATCCTTATTTCTGGTATGACTTGTCGTAATTAGAGAAATATTGCATGTTTTTAAATTAAAGTTGTATATGTCCAACTCTACATCACATTATTCCCCTTGTATTGTTTTTGAACACCACTTAGCTTAGGGGTTTAAAGTTGGATATAAAAAAAAACACCTTATTGTTATCTCCTCAGTCGCACTAAAATACATTTTTTATGACTAAATTATATGCACAAATGCATCACAACAACACATATTAGTGAAGTCCCTTTTTTTCCCTTTTGAACGATACTCCCTTTGTCCCATGATATAAGGGATTTTGGATGGATGTAACACATCTTAGCACAATGAATTTGGACAGATCGTCTGTCCAGATTCATTGAACTGTATATATCACATCTACTCATAATCCCTTATATTATGGGACGGAGCAAGTAAAAGTAAAGCGGACATGTTTGTTAGGTGCAAATTTTGCACCCCCTTAATCATGATGTAGTTCTAAACTAAACCATCCCATCTTGCTCATGTATGTACCATGGAAAGTTGTATCTTGTTTAGTAGCTCATACATGGATATTCCTGGACAGTTTGATCAGAAAATTATGCGCCTTTTACAGGCCATAACAACTAAAACTACACAATTTCCATACAATTTTCGCCGAAAACAAAATAAAACTGTATGGATCAGTTTCCCGAAATACCCCATCTTAGAGGTGCTAAACTGCAAACCGCTGCGAGAACTGCAGAGAAAAACGCCACCCCGACCACGCGAACTGGGCTCTGATATCCATACATCCCCACCCAGTACATCACCGACACAACGGGCCCACGAAAGGCCGGGCCCACCGCACATAGACACACAGGGATGGGTGTAGCGCCGCGCGCACGTGCTCGTCGCCGGTGGGCCCGCGGCGACAGTGACGTCGCCGTCTGGGTTGGGGGGTGACGTGGTTTTGGGCAGACGGCGGGTGGGTGATCTTTTTGCAGGGTTAAGTTTAAGGGGATAAGATAATGATTCACGCCATGTGATTAGTACAGCTCGAGGGAATATTTAATCAAACCCCAAGTGGATCCTGGCCCCATCTGCCCAACTTGCAAATTTAAAATGTCTTTATCGTGGAACAACTTTATATATTTTCTTTTTTTTTTGCGAAGAGCTTTAGGCCCTTTTTTTGAATCAGAGATCCGGCAAGAAATTTCATATAAGTTGTATAGAACAATTCATGTTTACACTTTGGAGCTTGAAAAGATTGACGGAGCCGTTATATTTGCAAATGAAATGTAATTTGTGAATAAAATTTTTTATATACGTGTTCTTAATAATCTAAAAGAAAAATCAGCTCTAAATTTAAGGTTGAAAATTTAAATTTTAGCTGATAAGTATAAGCATAAGCGAATAGATGGGGCCGGAAGCTTTCAAAATTCTAGAACAAAATGGCCTAGTGCATGAATATTTTGGAAAAAAATTAACACCTGAACCATCAGAAAAATTCCCTCAAAGTTTATATTGCTATAATTCAATTCCGGTGATTTTATATCGTGATCAATTGTGCCTGTATTTTTTATATTGTATTCCCTCATTCTAAAATACGTACCTCTATGTTACCACAAGTAATCACATCATCCATTCTTTCTATAAAGCTAATGCCTACTAAACAAATAAAAATCTCAACATGCAAGCATAGTATTTATTAGTACTCCTGGAATCTATATGCAAGCATGTCACACCAACCATTAAACACACATGCTAAACATACAAGTATATAGTAATTATATCTATAATTTATTTCATTCTAAAATTAACACATACACATGCTAATACAACATTCTCAAATTAGTTTCATAATATTTCAATCTAAATCATATCATCATTTCTCCAAAGCGCGGGCATCATCTGATTTTATTAGCGTTCAAGACCCATGCTCTACCCATATTATCCCTTAATTCCATCAACCTCTATGTATCTTTAAACATTTCACTTCAATCCTTAACTCTTCTAAACACTCACAGTTAACTAAAATATATGTACTGTCTTATCTATTTATCTCTATTTCATCATTCTTGTGCTCTAAATGATACTTCTTCCGTTTCACAATGTAAGTCATTATAGCATTTCTCTAGATTCATTAATATCAATATGTATGTGGGAAATGTTAGAATGACGGTCATTTCTCACATACGGGCATTTCCCACATACATATTGATGTTAATGAATCTATATAGATATATATGTCTAGAAGAGTTAACATCAATATGAATATAGAAAATACTAGAATGACTTACATTGTAAAACGGATGGAGCAGTTGTTTTATCGAATTACTCTTGTCAACCCAAAAATATCTAAATCTAAACATATACGTTAACTATGTCAGTAACTTATACCAGATTAATTGGGAAAAATTGAACACTTTGGCAAATCCAAAGTGAACTTTCGAACACCGAAGAATTGCGATTTCAAACGTTTTTCACACGATTTTCCTTTTCAAAGGAGCAGTAGTAGTAACAGCTACCTGACCGGTGGGCCCGGGCATCCGGATCAGATCAAACCGAAACCAAAATCCCAAAAAAAAAAAAAAACGAGGCGCAGGCGAAGCCCACGTGGACGAACACCCTCCTCCCCCCGACGACCGCCGGCCGCCGCCGTAGTTGTATCTTGTTTAGTAGCTCATACATGGATATTCCTGGACAGTTTGATCAGAAAATTATGCGCCTTTTACAGGCCATAACAACTAAAACTACACCATTTCCATACAATTTTCGCCGAAAACAAAATAAAACTGTATGGATCAGTTTCCCGAAATACCCCATCTTAGAGGTGCTAAACTGCAAACCGCTGCGAGAACTGCAGAGAAAAACGCCACCCCGACCACGCGAACTGGGCTCTGATATCCATACATCCCCACCCAGTACATCACCGACACAACGGGCCCACGAAAGGCCGGGCCCACCGCACATAGACACACAGGGATGGGTGTAGCGCCGCGCGCACGTGCTCGTCGCCGGTGGGCCCGCGGCGACAGTGACGTCGCCGTCTGGGTTGGGGGGTGACGTGGTTTTGGGCAGACGGCGGGTGGCCGGGTGGGTGATCTTTTTTGCAGGGTTAAGTTTAAGGGGATAAGATAATGATTCACGCCATGTGATTAGTACAGCTCGAGGGAATATTTAATCAAACCCCAAGTGGATCCTGGCCCCATCTGCCCAACTTGCAAATTTAAAATGTCTTTATCGTGGAACAACTTTATATATTTTCTTTTGTTTTTGGCGAAGAGCTTTAGGCCCTTTTTTTGAATAAGAGATCCGGCAAGAAATTTCATATAAGTTGTATAGAACAATTCATGTTTACACTTTGGAGCTCGAAAAGATTGACGGAGCCGTTATATTTGCAAATGAAATGTAATTTATGAATAAAATTTTTATATACATGTTCTTAATAATCTAAAAGAAAATTTAAAATTTGGCTAATAAGTATAAGCATAAGCGAATAGATAAGGCCGGAAGCTTTCAAAATTCTAGAACAAAATGGCCTAGCGCGTGAATATTTGGGAGAAAATTAACACCTGAACCCTCAGAAAAATTCCCTCAAAGTTTATATTGCTATAATTCAGTTCCGGTGATTTTATATGCTGATCAATTGTGCGTGTATTTTTTATATTGTATTCCCTCATTCTAAAATACGTAGCTCTATGTTACCACAAGTGAATCACATCATCCATTCTTTATATAAAGCTAATGCCTACTAAACAACTTAAAAACTCAACATGCAAGCATAGTATTTATCAGTACTCCTGGAACCTATATGGAAGCATGCCACACCAACCATTAAACACACATGCTAAACATACAAGTATATAGTAATTATATCTACGATTTATTTCATTCTAAAACTAAACATACACATGCTAATACACCATTCTCAAATTAGTTTCATAATATTTCAATCCAAATCATATCATCATTTCTCCAAAGCGCGGGACATCATCTAATTTTATTAGCTTTCAAGACCCACGCTTTACCCATATTTTCCGTTAATTCCATCAGCCTATATGTATCTTTAAGCATTTCAATTCAATCCTTAACTCTTCTAAACACTCACAGTTAACTAAAATTCTTGTGTTCTAAATGATATCATATATATGTTTTATCGAATTACTCTTGTCAACCCCAAAATATCTAAATCTAAATATATACGTTAACTATGTCAGTAACTTATACCAGATTAATTGGGAAAAATTGAACCCTTTGGCAAATCCAAAGTGAACTTTCGAACACCGAAGAATTGCGATTCAAATGTTCTTCATACGATTTTCCTTTTCAAAGAGCAGTAGTAGTAACAGCTACCTGACCGGTGGGCCCGGGCATCCGGATCAGATCAAACCGAAACCAAAATCCCAAAAAAAAAAAAAAAAGAGGCGCAGGCGAAGCCCACGTGGACGAACACCCTCCTCCCCCCGACGACCGCCGGCCGCCGCCGTTATCATGCCCCCCGGCGGCGGGGGCGCCGTCTTCCTCGGAGTCGACGTCGGCACCGGCAGCGCTCGCGCAGGCCCGTCATCCTATCCCCCCCACTTTGAAGTTTGAACCCCCACCTCTTCTTCGCTTTGAGATAGTCGCATATGCGTTTCTGGATTTAGCTGTTCAGTGGTAGTGGAGATGCTTTTGTTTTTTTGGAGTGCGGAATTCGGAATCGGAGAAGAAATTGAATGTCCAGTGATGAGGAAAGTTGATTGTTTCGTCGTCTGAAAAATTAAAAAGAGAAAACGATAGGTTTCATGGGGAAAATGGTAGTAGGAATTATGCGAGAATTTGCTGTGGTGGAAGGGGGATATTGCAGGGATACGTGTTCAGTGAATTGATTTCCTACAGTGGACGTGTTTAAAATTCAGTTGGTGTGTGCATAAGAGGCATAAACTTACTATAAATTGTTCTTAATTTATCGATTCATTCAGGTCTCTTTGATGAGAAGGGTAAGCTGCTGGGGTCGGCAAGCAGTCCTATACAGATATGGAAGGAGAAGGACTGCATCGAGGTTGAGGAGATTATGTTCTAATCCATCCGATGTATTGCATGATACTGAGTTGTACTGTATTGCTAATTCTGGACTGTTTTTGAACTTTTCATCACCAGCAATCATCAACAGACATATGGCATGCCGTGTGTGCTGCGGTAAACCACGCGTGCTCTCTGGCAAATGTTGCGCCTGAGAATGTTGTCGGGCTTGGCTTCGCCGCTACTTGTTCTCTTGGTTTGCTCTTATCTCCACAGTAGATGCTTGCATGAGTTGTCAAGGATTTCATTGGCTTGATCAAACGGGATGCTGCTTGCAGTTGCTGTTGATGCCGATGGTTCCCCTGTCTCTGTTTCTTGGACTGGTGATGCGAGGAGGAACATCATCGTGTGGATGGACCATAGGGCTGTAGATCAGGCTGAGCGAATCAATGCTCGCAATTCGCCGGTATTGCAATACTGTGGTGGGGGTGTTTCCCCAGAAATGCAAGCCCCAAAGGTAATCGGTGTCCTTTCATTGCTCATGCATATGACACTTCAATTGTTGTACTAATTTTTAGCTTCCTGTTCCACCCATTAGTAAAAACTGCTGAACATCGCTCCCGTCGACCATTATATCATTGCCTGGTTGCACTTAGTTGTCAGTTGTTGGACTGCATATTAGAAAACCGAATGGTCCAATCAGGGAACAAGTGCTAGGACAAACACTGGTAGGGAAAAACCTAACATTAAAATGCTAAAGACCTCCATGCGTGGTGACAATTTAGCATATGCATAGTTTCTGTGTAGAACATATCAACTTTTTGAAGGTTTGATGAAAAGTGGTGTCATGCCCACTTCTCTTTCTGGCCTTAGTAAAGCTTTTCTCTTGACCACAATACTCACTTGTTTATGTTGCTGAAGTCCAATCATTTTTTGCTTATTCACCAAATTTGCTCTATGAGAATGGAGGTGGTGTTAATCACGTGATGGGCATGGATAGTGATTTAGATTCAGTCACTATTTTTTAGGATGGGATTAGTCATTAAAATTGCTATGAATACATATGCGTAGTTTGGCCTTTTCACAATTTTGTACTGTGAAATGGGGAGGCACTTGTATTGATGTGCATTATCTGATTGTACAGCTCTTATGGGTAAAGGAAAACCTGCAAGAGTCGTGGTCTATGGTATGTAGGTGGATGGACCTCAGTGATTGGTTAGCGTATAGGTGAGAGTTCTGGATATAATTTGTGTGGTTCTTTTTTTTCATAACATATGTATTGACTTGTAGCATGTTCTGTTTTGGCGATCCTTTTTTAGAGCGACTGGCGATGACACGCGCAGCTTATGCACAACTGTTTGCAAATGGACATATCTTGGGCATGCACACATGGAACAATGGAAGGAATCAGATTCACGTGATATGGAAGCTTGTGGATGGGATGGAGTCTTTTGGGAAGAAATAGGCTTGGGAGACCTTGTTGAAGGAAATCATGCAAAAATAGGTTGAGTGCTTACACTTTCTCCATTTGGTGCTAAATCGGCATACCATTTCATGATTTTCAGATACAGACTAATTTTCTACGCAAACCAAACAGGACGCAGTGTTGCATTTCCTGGCCATCCTCTGGGTTCTGGGTTGACAGCTACTGCTGCCAAGGCAAGCAACTAGTCTGCTCGTTTTCTAAAAGTGATGTTATTAAAGTTGAATTATGTGAAATGCACTTTTTTTTTCTTATTATCTAGGTCACCAAGTTTGTTGCCTACTGTTCTTATGTTGGTAGAAATGTCTGAAGTTATTTCTCAGTATTTATTTTTTATGTTTGTTTCTTCCAATTCTCAGGAGTTAGGTTTGCGTCCTGGGATTCCTGTTGGAACTTCACTAATTGATGCTCATGCTGGTGGTGTTGGAGTCATGGAAAGTGTGCCAGAGGCAGAATCTAAAGCTGACAGTCAGTGTTGGTTTATCTGTATTTTTCTAAAGAAATCAGTTCTAGAACTTTATATTCATGTGTTGTGAAACATTTCTATTTCAGCGTCTGATGAATCTGATGAACAAGCTATATGCCACCGCATGGTCTTGGTTTGTGGGACATCTACATGCCATATGGCTGTCTCAAAGAACAAACTGTTTATCCCTGGTGTCTGGGGGCCATTTTGGTCTGGTATAGTTTCCTTCTCGGATCACATATTTACTTCCACTCCATATAGTTCTTACCAGGATCTCTGTTATTTTGTTTCCGTACTTGGTTATCTGCTATTGTTGGTGAGCATGGTCAATAATTGTTATCATGATTTCATATTCAGCAATGGTTCCTGAGTTTTGGCTCACGGAAGGTGGCCAAAGTGCAACTGGTGCTCTACTTGATTACATTGTTGAAAACCATGTTGCTGCTCCTCTTCTTGCTAATCATGCTGCTTCTCAAAGTAAGTATCATGCCTTTTCATGCTTACTGAAGCATGCAATTGTGTAATTTTAGTTGTTATGACCTGTAAAAGGCGCATAATTTTCTGTTCAAACTATCCAGGAATATCCATATATGAGCTACTGAACAAGATACTATTTTCTATGGCACATGAGCAAAATATTGCTTTTATTTCTTCCCTGACTCAAGACATCCATGTCCTCCCAGATTTTCATGGAAATAGGTAAGAGTTCATCACACATCCAGTGAGTAAGACAGACTATCTAGGTCACTTTTTTGCAGATTTCCTGTGCAACACACAAGTAACTCAGACAAGGCCAATCACAGTTTCTTTTTTACTATTCTGAATCTCAACCAGCTGTAGTGAAAAATGAAACTTTGATTCTGGCATGTACAGCTATTATTTCTTTCAGGTGGTGAAAACTGTGGTTATACATGTTAACATTTATACGTGTAGTTACAAAAGTTGCTAGAAAGTGTTTCTCTTTTCTTTTCACCCTGAATATGCGTACAAAGCAAATAATATGGCATCAGTACAGCTTTTGCTTAAAGTTAATGCTGCACCAGCATTGTGGCATGGATACTTTTTATGAGATGCACACTATTTGTTCATTCTCTCCCCTCAATTTTGGCATGCGAAATGGAGAAGGGATGAAAGAGATTGATAAAATTCACCATGCTCTCTCTCTCTCTCTCTCTGGCTTTACACACCGAAAGGCATTCTTCCAATGCAGTTTACTTGACTGCACTGTTTATAATGGTTAGGTCTCCTTTGGCTGATCCAAAATCCAAAGGAGTCATATGTGGCTTCACACTTGATACAAGTGAGAAGCACTTGGCGCTTCTTTATCTAGCAACAATTCAAGGCATTGCTTATGGCACTCGTCATATTGTGGAGCATTGCAATGCTCATGGGCACAAGGTATTTATTTGCTATGAAAAGTTCCAAAATGAATTTGATCTGATGGCATATATTTAGATGCCTAGAATATGATATCTTTTTCTTCATGTGTCATAGATCGATACTCTTCTTGCTTGTGGCGGACTTGCGAAGAATTCCTTGTATATCCAAGAGCACGCAGATATCACTGGCAAGTTCCCTTGTACAGTTGTACTACAGTTATCCATCTCAGTTCCCTCATTTCTTGATCTATTTATTTGAACATATACTTGACAGGATGTCCAATAATACTTCCTAGAGAGAATGAGTCTGTGCTTTTAGGAGCTGCTGTCCTGGGTGCTGTTGCTGCAAAGAAGTTTCCAGGTGTTCGCGACGCAATGAAAGCACTGAATGCGGCCGGGAAGGTATTCCCAAGTCCCAACACATCTTGGTCTCAACCTTTGTACTAGTAACTGGGATCATCTTTTATTTATAGTATTCTTAAACAACCTGCATACATTCTGCTCTTAATTTGAATAATGCTTCCTTTGCTGGTTTTACCTTTTGTAGGTTGTATATCCATCTTCAGATCCTAGGGTAAAGAAATACCATGATGCAAAATATCAGATATTCAGATCCCTGTATGAGCAACAACTCTCCCATCGCTCAGCTATGGCACAGGCATTGCAGTAGGGGCTTATGACCAGTTGACCACTTCCAGTGACCACTGAGCTGCCCATTCATTTATCTTGTGAAAACACCGTATTATGTTGCCATGTTCTCTTGGGTCATTGACATCTCATATGCCGAGTTCCATGTTACGTGATCAAACTGATGATACAATGTATAAACAGTAGAAGGCAATAAGATCCTTCAGAAATGTGATGTTGGTTAGAAAAGCACAATAATGAAAATTGTAAGTTCAGGGGGAAAAAAATCCAATACATGGAAATGGCTTGCATGTTCCCTTTGCATGCAACATGTTTTGTTTATCATACAGTTGAAGGTACAAGTTACAACACGTCAGCACCAGCATTTACGGCACAAGGGCGATGAATGACTTTAGTCCTGTTTATCATCACCTTTTTTTCAGGTCACCACTCACCAGTTGCCCGGTAGGCACTCTTGTTTGCTCCTGAACTCCATGAGTTTGTGATAATTGAAGATTCATTGATTCATCTACTCATAGAACATAACTTGATTAATCACACTCCATATCAGATGAGCTTGCGGACAGCTGTCCACCATTGAGCAAGCTTGATAGGCTTCTACAGAACTGCAAGTTGACATCATATGCATCGCATTTCCGTTCAGTAAATTGTGCATCCTACTATCTTGAGGTGAAGCCAAATTGATCTGAAACAAAAACATAACACTAACAAACCTCTTTGTATGATCTCAGATCCCCAGTTGATTTGGACACCTCGACGACGCAGTGAGCTGGTGTTACCTTGATCACCTGCATTTTCTCACTTTTCAGGTAAGCTTCAATCCCTGAGCAACAGAAAAAGGACACACTACACATGATGGAAGTGATTTCAGAAAGGATATCTCACCTCGGCCGACAGAGTAAGATCAAGATTGCTTCTTGGTAGTAATTTGCTGTCCTGAATCTCCACCTGTGACATAATGAGAATTGGACTAAAAATTTCACCTGGAATTTGATAATTTCATTGGAGAAACTGAAACCATATGTTGGTGAGATGAATTACCAGAGAGCTGTTCATTCTCTTCACTGCCATGCTCACATCCTTGGCTGCAACCTTGATCTTGTCGAAGGTTTCCTGTACTGGGTGTGGCGAGGCGAGCTTTGTTTTCTGCAAAACATCGGTCAATCAATCAAGGATCTTAGTTTACTGCCGTGTATTGGTGTAGGTAATTTGTGAAAGTAATCTATTCTAAAGCTTAGTGCACCTGCTCCTGGAAGAGACCTGACAAGTCAAGATCACTGCATCTCGCTATCAATTGGAAGGCATTAATGAATCGGTCAGTTTCTGCCGTCATCTCTTCAGTTTCCTTTACCTAGATACAAGGGCAATCTTAGCAACTACCAACAGGAAAGATTGGTTGAGAGGTAAGAACTACTAGAATGGAGTAAGTTCCAAACTGTATCAAATTACCTCTGTGTTGTGACTGCTATCACTGTCTGTGCTGGCCTCTTCAATAACATCACAATCATCATCATTCTCAATCCTTGCTGATGGATTGCAGTGATCTTGGAGCCACTTATCATCAAAAATATCGCTTATCTTTGCTCTCTGAAGAACATTTAAGGTATGGTGTTATCAGCAAAATAAAGGTCGGCAACCATCCAATGCTTACATAGTGCTACATAAGTATTTATCATAGCTTACTGTTATAGGAGATGGATCCAGTATCCTGATTATAATCTTCTTCTGAGGGACACTGAGCCATTGTGGGAAAACAAACTGAGCTCGAGATATCTTTCAAGAGAAATATTTTCAGTTAGGACATCTGAAATCAGTAACAGACAGTAGAGTAAAAGGCGGTATCGTATTCGGATGTTTACCCTTCTGTACAAGTTTGTTAAGCTGCAGTCTTGAAATGGTAGATAACCAGCAAGAAGTTCAAACAGGACCACACCACAAGACCAGACGTCTGCAGCTGCCCCATCATAACTCTTGTGCTGAATCACCTGTCAAACAATCTGAATCATAAGTTGGCAATGCAAATGACTAAAACTTCTGCAAGAAACTTGTCCTACCTCAGGAGCTACATAGCATGGTGAGCCACAAGATGTGGATAGAAACTGTCCTGGCTGGGTCAAAGAAATTTAAACACAGATTTTCAGAGTTGAATATGAATTATTCGGTGATGCTGATAATGTTTGCTAGCTTTTACCTTTTTTAGCACGCTGAGGCCAAAATCAGATACCTTGAGATTGCCTTGATTATCTACCAACAAGTTCTCAGGCTGTTTACATCATCAGAAAGTGCTATAAATCAGCAAATTATAGCTTATGATGAAGGGATCGAGATGATTAAAACAGGGATAGCAATTAATGAAATGAGAGCAGCAATATCTTGATTTCTTGACCTTGAGATCTCTGTGGTAGACACCTCTCCTATGGCAGTAGTCTACAGCATCAATCAATTGGTAGAAATACTTCTTCGCTTCCTTCTCATCCAATCTCTTGAGGTAACTCTTAAACCCAGAAGAAAAGAAAGATCAGGAATTGCAAGAAAAATTAGCTGAGTTAATCAGACTAGAATTACATGCTGGTTAATTGATTATGCATGATGTCTTACTAGCTTGTCAGATAGCTGCCCTCCTGAGACATACTCCATTACCAGGCATATCTTCGTCTTCGTCGCGATCACCTGCACAGGAAGAAAAGGTATAATATAATCCTCCATTCCTCCTGAAACCCTGATGCTGATACGGGTAATTAGTAACCAAGCTTAATCACCTCATATATCTTGACAATGTTGGGGTGGTTGAGGAGCTTCATGGCCGTGATCTCTCTTTTGACCTTCACCAAAATCCAGATCATGCAAACTAATTAACGATCGATCAAGAACAAACTTATGGTTGTATATTTTATGGTAGAAGCAAGGGATGTAAATCATCATTTCCATTACCTAAAAAAGAACCTATCTATCTATTCGTGCCTGGATCGATCGATCAATGGACTAACCACGAAACAACAAATGATAAATTACACAGATGAATTGTTCATCATGATCATGATCATCACCTGGTACATGAGGTTGTTGCGGATCACCATCCTCTTGTCGATGACCTTGACGGCGACGGTGGCGCCGGTGTCGGCGTCGACGGCGAGCCTGACCTTGGCGAACGTGCCGGCGCCGATGGTCCGGCCAACCCTGTACTTCCCAATGCTCTCCACAAACCCCATCTCGCCCTCTCTCTCTCTCTCCCAACTTGTCAAATCACACAACACGAGCCCCAAGTCCTACTACTACCACCAGCAGCAGCAGACGTTGCCGTGTGCCTGTCTGCTCATGAAATGGCCGTGATTTTGCAGCACTTTTCCTTTTTTTTTTTTTTGAGGTTTTGCGATGCGTGGTGAGTTGCCGCATTGGTGATCAGAATGAAGAGATGTGAGGGGAAAAGGAGAAGGAGAAGGAGATGGGTGGTTGGGGTGGGTTTGGAGGCGGAAACGCCGCGGGCGCGCGTGATCCCCGGATGTAACTGCCGGTCGCATCGCATGCGGCGATCGACTCTCTGGCTGCTGGTCTCGTCGTCTGCCTCGCGTCGCCGGCGGGCGACGCGGCGACGGAAATTAACGGGAGTCTGGGGCTCTCATCGGTTGCCCATTTGGCCCAAAATAGCTTATTTGCTTATTAGAAAATTAAAATTAATTATAAGTAAACCTTTTGTAGATTTATTCATAGCAACTTAAAAGCCAATATTACAAAAATTACTTAAAAGCATTTCAAAATCAAGTTCAAAAATTCAATTTTGGCTTATTCTTTGGCTGTTTAGGCCAAACGAATGGGCTACCACTCCCACTTCCGGCTTTGCGTAGGTGGGCTGCAACGAGATGGGCTAATTTGGGGCTCGTTCTGCGTACGAAAAGCGCCGAAACGAAGGCGGCCTCTGTTGCGATGTTGGGAGGAGAAGCGTCTGGAATGGCCGCCGGCCAGAGCGCAGACGGCGAGAGTGGCTTGGCATCCACGGCACGCCGGGCGGAGATGCACGCTGCCGACCAATCCAACTGACAGGATTTTATATATTCTTTTTATTTATAATTACACGATATATATTTGTTGTATATCAAGATTTAAACTCTAGAGGATGAAAGTTGTGCATTCATAACTACCTCCCAGAAGAGAAACTATATTTATCCCTGAGGGATGTTCCGTCGTTGTTTGCCTCATATCACTTAAACTATAGTTAGTTAACGTATATTCACAATCAAAATTTGTTTTTTTAGCTGCGAGATTGTAGAAGTTGAATTTGAACTTGCATATTATGTAAGTGATACATCCCATGTTAATACATTCTTAATTTTTTTCAATTATTTTCATAAACCATTTAATAGATGTAGCAACAAGAAGATATCATCTCAGGATCGAAAATCCCACTCCCCTCAAAAGAAATCTGTTATATTCACGTCTCCTACTCTAATTAAAGATCGGTCCCTTTTCGGAAGCTAAATCAATACATTTGTGGATAATTTATTTTTGTGATGATTACATGTATAGATATAAATGAATGGATTTAACTAGTATAAAGTTAAAATAAAGCTGGTAGAAAAGTATTGAGATGATTTTTTTATAATTTTACACGAATAATACATTTCAGAGCTTAGAAGACATACAAACAAAAATAAAAAAAAATCGAGCATCTAACGTATTTTCGTGCGCTTCCTTGCGCCGAAACCAATCGTGGCCGTAGACTGTCTCCATCTAACGGACGTGAAGTGAAGGCAATCAATTAGTAAGTCGACCGGCCTGATCCAGATATCATCGAGAGAGTCACGCCCATAACTTGTTCCACGCAGCTCATGTGATACAACCCCATATCCAGCCACGGTCGGCGATCCACTTGATGGCTCATTACTCCGAAAAGATAGTGCATCCGTCCTATTTTAACGTAACAATAAGTCCCGTGTTTAATTTTAATTATCTATCTTATTTAAAAATATTTTTAAAAAATAAAAACATAACTTAGATAAAGCACTATTCATTTTTATTATGTAATAAACAATAGTCGTCACAAAAATTTTAAATAAAACAAATGATTAAAGTTAGACATGAAAATTCACGTTTGCGTTTAAAATGGACGGAGGAGTAGAACTTAAATAATAGTACTCCCTCCGGAATAAAAATACTCATATTTTGAATAAGACTACAGACAAACTTTAAAAATTGATTACAAATATCATCTAAAATATTTGTTATATAAATATAGGCCATGTGATATATTAACCTTAAAAAATACTTTATAAAATCATGTATCTGTTAATATTTTTAATATATATTATAATAAAATAAACAGTAATTTAAAATTGCAGATCATGTCCTATTCAGAACGATTAATATTATCAACAAGAAGGAGTAAAATTGCCTATATCTCTATTAAGATGAAGTATATTTCGTAAAGAAGCACAGCTGCCCCTTGAACAGCGCAAATCACGTGACGCTGATACTCGTGCCCGTTCAACAGCTGGGGCGGTACGCCCAGTTGGGTCCCGCAACCGGATGGGTCGGTCGGTCGCCTCGCGACGCGCATCGATCGATCGATGACGAAATGACGGCATCCGGTTCGTCATCACCCCGGCCCCACGCGCCCCCGTCCACATCAACTCCGTCCCTCCCTCCCACCGAGCCGGGCCGCGGAGAGCGCGCGCGCCAAATCGCGCGAACCACCGGACGCTGCCCGCAGGACTGACGTCGCTGCTGCACCTGCACTAAAATATTTAACGCTGTCGATTTTTTTAAAAAATATTTAACCGTTCGTTTTATTTTAAAACTTTTTTTTGAAAGGGTTTTTATTAAAAAAATTAAATAATTATTAATTCTTTTCCTATCATTTGATTTATTGTTAAA
This sequence comes from Oryza longistaminata, assembly GCA_009805545.1. Classification (NCBI taxonomy): domain Eukaryota; kingdom Viridiplantae; phylum Streptophyta; class Magnoliopsida; order Poales; family Poaceae; genus Oryza; species Oryza longistaminata. Next base: position 6,513,812 of record CM020179.1, read on the forward strand.
TATACTTTTGTGTATACATATAGTTTTACATATTTCATAAAAAATTTTGAATATGACGAACGGTGTAACATGTTTAAAAAGGACAACGGCGTCTAACATTTTAGAAAGGAGGGAGTAGTCCAGTAGTATCAAAAAATCCAAATAAAGATGGCTTGGTTTCTCCTCTCCTTTGGTCGTTTTCAACGGAGATTTTTCACTCACGGAACGACAGATTCTGAATAGATCGTATAGCTGGGTTGCAATTAACGTGCAGCAGGGACCGGATATATCCACTTGTGTTGGGCTCGTTCAACGGCTACGGACCGGCACGTCCTACATATGCACTCGACGTGTTCCTCCCACAAACCACACACACTGACACACACGAAGCTCAACTTCCTTATTAGTATTACCAAGTTCTATGGTATAAACACAAATTAAGTGTACGTGCAACTCTCATTTAAAACCAAAAGCAAAGCTGAGACGACGAAAAATGAACGTTCCTGCCTAACTTTTAATTTCGACAAATTTTGCTACGGAAAAGTGATGGTGTGTTTAGTTCACGCTAAAATTGAAAGTTTGGTTGAAATTGGAAAGATGCGATTGGAAAAATTGAAAGTTTATGTGTGTTGGAAAGTTTTGATGTGATGAAAAAGTTGAAAGTTTAAAAAAAAAGTTTGGAACTAAACAAGGCCTTTGTACATCCTCGAGGGATATTCTCTCGTTTGTCATCTAAATAGTCATACAACTAAAAGCAAGCTGAGACGACGAAAAATGAACGTTCCTACCCAACTTTGAATTTTCACAAATTTTACTACTACTTGCGTTAATCTTTTCCCGCATTCATTTTCCGCGTAGCACGAGTACTGAGAAAAGTCTTTGGCTATAGACGTTCGTCGACAGTGGCAGTCACGCACAGGTTAATTAACGCTGAAGATCAGCCGACGATTTATATATCGATCGAGGTGGTTAGCCGGTCATTACTGTCGTCTTAATTAACTTTCGACGGCCAGGTCAAACCGCCCCCCTTTAATTTCCTTCCTCCCGTAAAAGCTAATCTTTGTCTCTTCCAACCTCATTTTGAAAAATCGATTTAAATGCTCCGATGTTGATTGATGCCTCTCCCCCTCGACTTGCCGCTCTCCTAATATCTCCACCCCGGATCTTCTCATCCACTAGTATTTTGTGACACATCATTTCTCACTAATCACTACTACTATTCACTAAGCAAGATAAACTCTTTTTTCAAACTTTTTTTTTTATTGTAGAACAGATCAGAACTTGATCTGTTTCGATGCAAGTAGTAGCTGCTTGCGTCCTCTACAGTGCAGGCACATGCAAAGGCTGGATTATCATAAGCGATGCTGCTTATAACCAGACCTGGATGCGATTATCCACGCCTTTCGGCCTAATCATGTCTACTAATCAGATCAGGAGACTTTTAAAATTAGTCCCAAATCCGTGGAGCAGTGGCGTCTCGGTTGGCGCCACTGGGTGGGCCCCACCGTTCACATGGCCCAGAAGCGACAGGTGGGCCCCCACCACCCTCCCCACCGAAATTCCCACGAGACGAAACCGTTTTTTTTTTCTCCACAATTTTCGCTTGGCTCGCGGCTGTCCACGTGTCCCCCCACACACCGCCACGTCACCATCCTACCCCCACCTACCAATCCCATCCTCTCCCTCCCAAACAAACCGCTTAAATAAACCCCGGGAAATTCACCCACCCAATAAACCATTCGATTCGAAAAACTTCCCTTCTTTCCATTCACTTAAATAGTTATATTTTTTTTGAAAAAAATTAAAAAGTGTATTAACATTTAATATAACAGTTCACAAATATACAAGTTCAAATTCAACTTCTATATCTCGTAATGAAAAAACAAATTAAACCGCAGCTAGTTAACGTATATTGAGCTAAAATTGGCTTTTTCGTTGCGACTTGTAAGACATAAATATTGAATTTTTAGTTATATATTGGTATAGTGATATATCACATATTAATACTTTTTTTTTAAGGGATATCGCCGGAACGAAATCCACTTGCATTCGATTCCTCGCTTATAAAGCGGGAGACCAGTGCTCGCCTCGCCGCGCCCGCGAGCTCGTCGTCGTTAGCTTCGCTTCGTGGCGACATCGTCGAGCTCGCTTGGTTGGTTGGTGATGGAGATGGAGCTAGGGTTGGGAAGGTACTGGGGGGTTGGGGGGAGGCGGTGCGGCGCGTGCGCGGTGGCGCCGGCGGCGGTGCACTGCCGGACGTGCGGACGGCGCGGGCGGCGGAGGTGGGTACCTGTGCGCGGGGTGCGACGCGGAGCATGGGAGGGCGGGGCACGAGAGGGTGTGGGTGTGCGAGGTGTGCGAGCTCGCGCGCGGCGGCGGTCACCTGCAAGGCGACGCGGGCGGCGCTGTGCGCCGCCTGCGACTCCGACATCCACGACGCCAACCCGCTGGCCCGCCGCACGAGCGCGTCCCCGTGCAGCCGATCGGGTCCGCCTCCGCCGCGCCGCCGGACGCGCTCCTGTTCGGCGGTGAGAACGACGCCGCTGCCGCCGCCGTCGACCTCACCGCCGCCGCCGGCAAGGAGGTGAAGCTGGACTTCCTCTTCGCCGACTTCATGGACCCGTACCTCGGCGGCTCCCCCGAGCTCGCGGCTTCCCTCACGCCGACAGCGTGGTGCCCAGCCACAACGGATCGGCCGGTCCCGCGATGGAGCTGGGCTTCGCCGGCGGCGGCGGCGCCGCCGTCAACCGTCGTACAGCTCCTACACGGCGGCTTCCCTCGGCAACAGCGTAAGCTCTTCCCCTCCTCTTCCTCCATCGCGTCAGAACACCTTGCATACTCGATCGATCGATCGCTTACATCTCAATTTGTATTTCTTTCGATCGAGCAGGGCTCGTCGTCGGAGGTCGGGCTGGTGCCGGACGCCATCTGCGGCGGCGGCGGCGGCGGAATCATCGAGCTGGACTTCGCGCAGTCCAAGGCGGCCTACCTGCCAATACGCCTCGACCCCTAGCCATAGCGGTAAGCTCTCGCAAGCACGCCATGAACACAAAGAAATCACCTCATGTTTTATCAAGATCCAACCATCTAACTAGTCTGTTTTTTCTGTAAACCAGATGTCCTCGTCGATGGATATAGGCGTGGCGGCGCCGGAGATGAGCGGCGGCGACGGCGCGGTGGCGGGAGGGCGTACGCGGCGGCGACGGCGGCGGAGGGGAGGGCGGCGCGGCTGATGCGATACCGGGGAGAGCGCAAGAACCGGCGGTTCGAGAAGACGATCCGGTACGCGTCGCGCAAGGCCTACGCCGAGACGCGCCCCGCGTCAAGGGCCGCTTCGCCAAGCGCGCCGACGACCACGACGACGCCGCCGACGCCGCCGCCGCCGCGCCGCCGCAGCACGTCATGCTCGACTTCGCCGGCTACGGGTCGTGCCTACCTTCTAGTGTTCTAGCTCATCGATCTGGACGTTTTTTGAGCTGGCAAAATGATCAAGCTGGCGTTGCATACGTACAACGTACTTCATATTCACCATGCATAGGATTAGCCAAAGTTCTTAGTTGATCACAAAATTCACACCTTTGAATGTTTTTTTTAGCTAGCCTGATTGAGTTTTGGCTAGTTTTTGTTCAATCGTGTTTGCTAGAACGGCTATAACTAGTAGTTGATTCTGGATTTCTGTATGTATGGTGTTTTGTTGTACCGATCTGATGATGATGATGAAGAAAAATATTTGGGCAAAATCGATCGATCTCATCCAGTTTCTAATTAACATGCATGCGATCGGATTGCGCGCGAGATCTGGATTGAGAGATTAATTACTCGACTATTTGTGTGATAAATTATTGATGGGACGGCCGGCGACTTACTGCTAGTCATAGATCGTGACATGCTCGACTTGAATAGTAGTGGCAAAATCTGCAAAATAGTCCAGGTTCAAAAAATAATAATCTGCAAAAAAAAAAAATTACAAAGAGACCTCGGTTTTGAAGTATTACAAGCACGTGTGTTGGTCTCTTGTAAAATTATTATTTTGCAGATTATTTTTTTTCAAATTACGTTACGATGTAATTTGAAAAAAAAAAAAAACTAGGTCCAAACTCTAATGTAGTCTTGAAAATTTTCTGTGAAAGGCCCTGCACTTTAAATGGAGCCCCAAGTCTAAAATAAAGAAAATGGGCCGTTGCGCTCGTTCGGCCCAGAAATGCCTGTGAGTTGGCTCTCAGCTTTTGCCAACTCAGAACGAACCTAATTGATAATAAAACCTCCTAATCCCAAAAATTAATAAAAATAACTTTAAGAATAATTAACCTAAATACAAGCATCGTGTCAAATTTATGATTTAAACCCAGATGGACTGGTTAAACCTAACTTGTTGAGCTACGCTCACTTCGCTTTAGGAGTGGATTTTGGAATAGAGCTGTGGACTGGCGCTAAAACTAATCTACCTTAGTTTATTTTCTAAAGATCTTTTTAGCCCATTTTATTTTTTTGAGCGAAGCTAAACATTTTAATTGAATTATAGTTTTAAAATAGGTGGATGTGAGCTCTGTCAAACAAACCCTTGGTTTTTTTAGATGCTACAAGTCTTTCGTACTTTTTATCTTACGGATTACGGATGATCACAATAACGTTTCTTGAGCTCCCACGTGATGCCTTCAGAAGAATTACTTGTTCTTACATATTGGCATCATCAATGATTCATTACATTTTGAACATTATTTTAGAATTGACCAAAGTTTTGTAAGTTACTGCAGTACTGAAATTAACAAATTAATTAATTGTATGGGGGCAAATAATATACACATATTCACTTGTAAGCACTGTATTATTCACTGAAATATGTTAATTATTATTTTTGCATATTATTATTTTAAATAATTACTCAATCATAACTCATAACTCATAAGTAATATGATTGAGTACACTTTCACAAAATTCATTTTAGTTTCTCAACAAATGATATTCTACTATACGAGTAAAGAAGTTGCATCGACCAGAGAAAGTTTCTTGTAGCTTTATGAAAACTTTTTGATAACTCAAGTACCTGAGAGTTGGAGATGTGTGGAAACCCAACACCTAGAAGTTTTTTTTTTTAAAAAAAAGAGTAATTTTTTTTTAAAAAAATTAAAACTTCATTAACAAAACTATCATTTTGATGCAACATTAGCTACAACGATAGTGTGAGAAATTATCATAAAACTATAACTTTTACGTTATATGTTGCTACAGTATATATAGGTGATAAATGTAGCAATATATAACGTAAAAGTTGTAGTTTTGTGATAATTTCTCACGTTATTATTGTAGCAAACTGAAATATGTCATCAATGTTGCAGGAGACTGATAGTTTTGTTTAAAAGAAAAAAAACAAAAAACAAACCCTGAGCCCGACCTTGCCTCCGCCTCCGGCGTACTAGCCCGGTCCGGCCTCAGACAAAACCCTCGCTGCCTCCTCCTCCTCCTCCTCCACGGCCGTCGCCACCGTCGCCATGTCCTTGCCACGCCACGCCGCCTTCTACTGGCCGCGCCTCCGCGCCGCCGACCGGGACGACGTCAGAGCCGCCGGGATGGGCCACGGCCTGGACCCGGAGGGGATCACGATTACCCCGCTCATGGACATGGTGCTCGGCTTCCTCTACCAGTCCATCCCCAGGCCACCCGTCTCCGCCTCCGCCTCCCTCTCCGCCGCCACCGCCGGCGACGGCGACGGCGGTGGCGCCGACGACCGCATCAGCCTCCTCCCCGACGACATCCTCCGCGCCGTCGTCTCCCGCCTCCCCGCCAAGGACGGGCGCGCGCACCGCCGTGCTTCTCCTCCCGCTGGCGCGCCTCTGGCGCTCCACCCCGCTCGTCCTCGTCGACACCCCTCCTCTCTGCGGCGGGGGGGAGGCCGCCCGCGCGCGCGCGGGCGCCGCCTCGCCCGCGCCGTCGCCGACGCCGTCTCCCGCGTCCTGGAGGCGCACCCGGGGCCCTTCCCCTTCGTCAGCCTCTCCTGCAGCTTCATCGGCGACGACGCGCAGCGCGGCGTGGCGCCGCGGTGGCTCCACCTCCTCGCCGCCAAGGGCGTCGAGCACCTCGTCTTCGTCAACCGCCCCTGCCCAATCCCCGGCGTGACCCTCCCCGCCGCGCTCTTCAACTGCTCCTCACTCCGCCGCCTCTACATCGGCTCATGGGAGCTCCCCGACACCACCTCCATCCCTCTCCCTCGCGCCGCCGCCGCCGCCGCCTTCCCCAACCTGCGGGAGCTCGTCCTCGGGTGCGTGGTCATGGTTGACGGCGACCTCCCCTTCCTGCTCGCCGCGAGCCCTGCTCTGGAGACCCTCGCCGTGTTCGGGATCCTGAACACGCTGCGGGCGCGCCTCTCCAGCGGCAGCCTACGGTGCGCGCAGTTCTGCTTGTCGTTCATGGAGGAAGTGGCCGTGCTGGATGCTCCGCGCCTCGAGCGGCTATTCCTCTGGAGAAACATCAAGAACACCAGGGTCAAGATTGGCCATGCTCCTCAGCTTCGTATGCTCGGTTACCTGCAACCAGGAGTTCACGAGTTGGTGATCGGCAACACCATCATCAAGGTGAAGCTCGAGCCTCATTTCGCTGTTGATCTCGATGATATGTCGCGTCGTATCAAAGCTAGACAGACCATGTTTGTTTTGGGCAATGGTTGAGTTAAATGCCTGATGAAATGTGTAATCAATCTGTTCCTGGTGCATATTGCAGGCAAGAACAATTGTGAGGCCAGGCACCACTGTCCCGAGCGTCAATATGCTGGCCTTGCACCTGCATTTTGGAGTTCGGAATGAAGTGAAAATGCTGCCCAGCTTCCTCAGATGCTTTCCCAACGTTGAGACGCTGTGTGTCGAGGTGGAGTCAAATCCTCCTTTCCCTGCACTTGTTGTTTCTTCCATCATCGTTACTGCATTGCATCAGATTGTTGTTGCTTCTGTGCTTCATTGTACATTACTAGTATATGGTATTTATCAGTGTCGTTTACAAAGCAGTAAAAATTGATAAATACCTATCTGACTGAGTGGAAGAGTGGCATAAGATCACATTTAGCTACTACATGTAATGTGAACACCTCGTGAATGATTAATTGGCCCAATAATCTGTTGTACTAATGATAGGCCCCATCCATTGCTCCAAGGTGCATGTAAAAGATGATGATTGTGCAAATCGTTTGCAGTCATCTATCAAAATTTAAGTATAACAATCATGAGGATCACTGCATGTTCCATTGATTAATTTGATTTTTAATATGTTTCTTACAACATCATGTACTAGCTTCCAGTGACAATTGATACATCAGCAATTGTGACAAATGCACTACTTATTTTTATATGTTAACAATGGAAACCAGATTACCAATTGGGCCAACTTTGTCAACACATATTGCCCCAAAACTTTCACTTATGCTTTATCAATACTAGAGAAATGTCTCAGCATTGATTTTGGAGAGCTAGTATTAGGCTCAAAGCACATCTATGGTCCTTATCTATGTTGATATTTCTATCGGGCTTATCTCATTTTAAAAAGTCTTTAAGATTAAAGTTTGGCCATTAATTGCTTGTAACTTAACAGTTATAAAACCAACATTTTGTGAAAACACTTTGAAAATGAATCTACTGTGATAATTTCTATACACTAAATGTACTTCTAAATTTGCTTCTAGTTTGGACTATTGTGGTTAAAATCTATACAATTAGACCTTTTGTAATCAAAATACACTCAAAAAAAATCAATGAGGGAGTATTTCAGTTGTCTATTCTGGCATATTATGCACAAACTTAAATCTAACACAGAATAGAGCATTATGTATTCGGAGCCTTTGGAAGAAATAGTTACATACTTGGCATCGTCAATGATTCATTACATTTGGAACATCGTTCTAGAACAGACCAAAGTTTCGCAACTTCTTGCAGTGGTGAAATTAACAAATTAATTAATTTTACGGGGCAAATAATATACCTATGCACTGTTGACATTGGTCAGAGGTAATATGCTTGAGTAGGATTTCACAAATATTCACTCTAGTTTGTCGACAAAACGTTATTTGATTATATGAGTAAAAAAGTTTCATTGACCATAGAATTTTTCCAGTATCTTTAGGCCTCTGATCACGTCAGTTTTATGACCTTATGTCAATGCAGCTATTTCTTGCCATATTCTATAAACCAATTGCAAGCTTTAGATTTTGTGAAAAAATGAATGTTTAGCTTGGTTGAAAGCTTCAATTTCTAGTTGTGTCATTTGAAGGAAATTACTGTATGTATTGTCTATTCAGATTAGCTTTTTAAGCAATGATTATGCCAAACTTATGAGTTAAGTATATCGAGGAGTGTCATCATCAAGGACATAAACATATTAGCCTTGCATTCTTTAATCACTCGGCGGTACCTTACTTGCTTGACGACCATATACCTCTTTTACTACTCTGCTAGATATAGGCATATAGCTGATTTTGCATTGGTATTGATTTTCAGTCTGAAGAAGCACCTGGACGCACTAGCAACATTGATGTCAACTTCTGGCAGGAGGCCGGCCCCATTGAATGTGTCCAGTCACACCTTAAGATGATGATCTTACGGGAGTTCCAAGGGGAGGAAAGCGAGCTTTCCTTCCTCAAGTTCGTCGGCGAGAATGCTCGAGTGCTGGAGAAGATGGTGATTGTGATGAAACTTGGAAGGTACTCTGCACCGGAAGAGGTGGCAGCCAAAGTGATGGATCTGCAATCTGCTAAATGGGCAAGGGAAGGCAACAAACTGGGGTTCTTGATCAGTAGACTTCGTGCAGGGGGTAGCGCTTGGAGCCTCCGAGATGGAACTGATCTGTCATGTGATGATCCTTTTATGTGTTTTTGAATTCAAAGCTCAAATGGGGCTAAATACATATTTCGACACCCAAGATTTCACCTGCAGTAGGCTAGTAGCTGTGGTGACTACTCGTAGATGCAAGGCACTGATTTAGATTCTTGTGCTGTCTTTTGGGTTGGACAGGATTCAACCAATTACATTTGTGGTGACTACTCCTAATTGCTGGATTTCTATCCACTATTCCCCCAAACAAAAGAATATCATGCCACATGTTTCTATCTGATTCTGAATGACAGAGAATGGTACTCTCTGAGTTGCATGCTACGTACATCCTTTCTGAAAAGGTATGTAGTTTAGTGGTTGTAGTGACCTGAGTAGCACCTCAAGGTCTTCAGTTCAAATCTTCGTAGGAGCGAATTTCAGATTGGATTATTTGAAAGCTAAGTTTTCTATTTGATAGGCTAAGTTCCTAATTTAAAAGGGCTGCATATATTGCTGAGTAAAAAAATACCATTCTCTTAAAAAAAAAAAGCTGTGGCTCCGGACGAAGTGAGTCAGGTAGGTGAAATCCACCGTTGCGGGCCTACCAAAGCTGGGCCCACGAACGTAGTCGTTGAGCGCGAAAAGGTCAGCCCAGGAGGCCCATCGAGATATGGACCCCAGTTAGGCCCAGAAAGTTCATGGCCTGGTTTAAGTCGATCTATGGCCGTTGAATCAAAAAAACGAACGGTCACTATTCTGCGGCTATATAGCCGCTTGCATGGCGCGCTCCGGTTGCCTCTCGCCGCGCCGGCGCCGGCGAGGGTCGCCGCCGGTGGCCGTGAGAAAGTTCCGGCGACTCGATTGACCGCCGCCGACGCCGGGAACAACTTCCCTCGCAAACGGACGGTGCCGACTTCGCCGGCGGCGAGTTTGGCGATCGAGCGAGCAACAAGACGATCGACCGACGATGAAATTTTCAGGTGAGCATGAATGGATGAAAGGAGCCAAATTAATTTGCTTGAGGGTGATCATGTTGATCGTCATATTAATTAGTAATTTCTTACCCCTCTATCAAAAAATATAAGTACTTTTGTACTTCGATATGGTCTTCGAGATGTTACTTTAACTAATGATATCTATAAAAGTAAGATGTTTTAAATAAAAAGCGTTGCGTATTGTGATAGTTTGTTCAATGATAAATTTAATAACATCAGTTTTACATGATTGATTTTTTTTATTTTTTTCTATTAATAGTTAAAGTTACAAATTTGATTTGGTACTATATTAAAAATAATTATATTTTGGGTTGAAGGAAGTATTTATCATTCAACACAGTTTGGAGAATAATATCTTGTACAAGTTGACAGGGCACGGGAGCATCTAATCCGAGCTGTCGGCTTGCTCACGAATTCTCAACGATTCAGATTCAGGTGCTCCTTCCAGTCCACTGAGAGCATGGGCAACAGTGACCAATTGACTTAAGTATTTTTTTTTCTGTAGAATTCGTGTCAGATTATGTTCTGCATTTTAATGTGTAATGTCAATGATTATATGTAATCTGACCAAATATGTAGGAGGGGTCCATGCAGACAAGAAATATTATAGAGCTGACAGCTCACGGCCGAGAACCTGTCCGAGGTCAGGGTCAGGCTCACTTTCCATGCAAAATGGCCTTCAACAAGTCTGCACGGCCATGATGATGCTCCTTGCCGGCTCTGGTCCTTAATTTGGATTATTATTGTGCTTTGCATGCCCTTTTAGTCCATCCATCCACCTGTAATCTCTGTTCAAGCTTTTGCCTACTTGTCTTGTATAAATTATAAACAGTGGTTTAGTCAGCTATATCCACAGGTCTAAACAACTAATAGTGGTTCGCAGCGATCGACCAAATTTTACCGATGTTAATTTTTTACGCATAACGAAGGTGGTAGAGAAGAGATCAGGGGCGTCCGACCTGCTCGGGAGCTAGTTCTTTTTTTGTTTACTTGTATATTTTCATAGTAGAATTAATTTTAACTATTGGTTTATGAATTTCATTACTATCAATAGTCCAATGGTTTTGAAAAAGGATAAGAGGTCTAAATTGATTTTATTCGAATAGGCGATCACCGTAAAAATTCTATGCATAGATCAATTACAATTAATTAATACTTTAGGAGTCACTAAAGTTGTATTAACTAGTTCACTCATCTAAGTGTATTTAGTATTTACAGTCCCTTTTACACGAGCAGTGTAAAAGAAAAACTAAAAATGTTACAAGAAAGATTCAAGTAGATCTACTACTTAATTGTGATCTTAATTTAATTTGTGTTGAGTTAGCTCGTAATTACAGAGCTGTGCCTAGTGCTGGTTTGCTCACTTGGGCTCTGCTGCGCCTGCGGCTCGCCGTCGCCAGCTGGAAACTCCGCCGCCGCCGCCGCCGCCGGCGGCGTCTTCACCTCCGTCGACGACGACGACGAGACCGCAGGTGGCCGCCGACCAGCTGCAGCACACGGCCGCCGCCACGTCGGGCGCCGCCGGCTCGCGCGGCTCGACGCCGCGGGTGGCGAGGAACGTCGGCCGCTCGTGCCGGCCATGATCACCACCACGTGGTCCCGCCACTCCCGCGCCAGCCGCCGCCGCCGCCGCCCGAGCCCTTCTCCCACCACCACCACCATCCCGGCTCTCCTCGCCGCCGTCTTGCCCGCCGCCGCCGCCGCCGCCGCTGCCGGCGAGCTTCCAGTACGAGCACGCCAACGCGAGCAGCGACAGCGCTATGAGCCCAGCATCGCCGCCAGCCCGCCGAACAGGTACGGCACCGGCGACTGCCACGGCGACCGCGCCCACCGACGCCGTCGACGCCACCACCGCGCTCGAGCTCGGCCCCGCCGCCGCACGCCGCCGCCGCCGGGCCGCCGCCGTGAACCATGGCGTACTCGGCTCCCGGCCTCATTGCAGTATTCAGCTTAAATTTTCTCTGTTGTTTTCAGAGAGAAGTGAGGCAATGTTGTCTACTCTCCTGGCTTAGTCTCCTATTTATAGAGGCCCATGCATTAATAGCTCACTAATCAAGTCACTAATATGACAAGAAAATGACAACTCCATGAGAAAACAAGATTAATTAATTAAGGTGTAAAATATGATGCAAAATTATAATTTGTTTGGGACTGATATATTGGCATAAGTAATTTCTTCATAGGTCAATTTGTTAGGCACAATGCATGATGATGTCAAGATAATAATTATCCTACATGGGTAGCTAGGATTTGGGACAAATTCAAGAGGTATGTCATGATACGACAACACTTGTAAATACTACTATATCAAAAGCTTGATTACCAAAATAAACCTATCATACTAAATTAGTAGTTAATTCCTTCCCTAGATTAGAAGGGCCTGAAAAAAAAAATCTGCATCTGATTTGCCACTGGTCTTACGGCAAGGATATTCCAAAAGCACTTCTCTTTGCTTGATAAGCTTGCTAACCTGATATTCTCAGTGCAAGCATGGTTGTTAAGTATAACAGATGCAAAAGCAACTCTCTTTTTAGCTTTAGTTGGCACTGCATGGTACTATGGTTTGCTTACATATCTAACACTAACTAAAAACTCGCTTTTGCACATTTTGGGATTGGATCTCACGTTGCAAGAATCATGCTAATCTGTTGATCTGATCAGGCAAATCAGGAGCAGAGGAGTAGCAATGAAGGGATATGTCTCTCCACATGTTCTGTTATAACTGAAAGCCTTTTTTTTTTCTTTTCTTTTCTTTTTGCAGCATTTGTAGCTAGATCTTGCATCACTTGAAGAGTTGAAGATGGTATGGTTGTGAGTTGTGATGAATGTTTGAGTCATCCTGAAACCAACTTTTATTATTATTATTGAGTTAGTTCTTATCAAGTTTGGCCTAAAAGGCAATGGTGCAATCTACAGTTGCAGGATATTACAAGCTATTAGCAACTAGTAGCAAAACCATGTTCTTATCTGTAACCTCTTTATGTTTATGTTCAATTAATCTGAAGTGGAGTGAGCATTACATGGATTGCATATGTTGGAGGAGGTTCTAGTGTGCCAATTTTTTTAAAAAAGGAAAGGCTCCATAAAATGGACCTTGGAGCTGTTTCCTATGAAATTCATGCGTTTTTTATGACTTCTAAATTTTCTCCTCGGCACTTTTTCATTTTCAATCACATAATATAACCTTTCACCTTTTCACCGAAAAAGAAAGATGCCACCTTCTGCGTATTCACTATCGATGTTGCTTGTTGCTCTTAAAAGCACTAATTTGGTGTGATATTTATAATTTTACCTTGAGAACACTATAAATTTAGAAGAAAAAAAAATGCAAACGGTACACTTGGCTGCAATAATTGAGATTTTGGCGAGATTCGTTTTCTACATCAACAGAGTTACGGTTTTCTGCGTAAATCTTTTCAGCAATGCACTTCAAAAGATGAAAACTACACAAAAGGGTTTTGGTTGAAATTATACACGCACCAAAGCTGCAAAAGTTGTAGAATCAAATGTGACAGATAAGGCTTTAGTGTCTCTAAAAGTAGAGGATAATGTCATAATGCTCCAGTGTGTTGCTTCATCTCTCCTACTTCCATAGACTCCAATCCTTTTTTTCAAAAGGCAGTGAGCTATCATTTTTGAGAGAAAGGCAGTAGCAATCGTTTTTTATATATATAAAAAGTTTAAGAGCTTTTAGATGCACCGTGAGATTTTAGCCACCTATAGAAAAATCAAAGGCGATTATTTTGCAAGTCGAAATGTGATTGGGAACAGTTGACGATGACAAATTTCAAATTGAACAGTGCACCAACGATACAAGAAGGTTGCTCTCACTCTTTAATCTCTACTTTTTCATGCACGTTGTTTGCAAGATACATGAATATACAGATGCACCCTACCTTGTGGTAAAAAACCAACATTTACTAACAGAAAAAAAAAGCAGGATGGAAGTTTTTTATTCGATTAACATATCACACCTTAAAATCTTGACAAAAATTATGTACGACTTGAAAACAACTTCGGTGCTTCATTTATATGACCTTGATAAAATCGGGTCGCAAAAATATGCCACCACTAAGATTGTCAATTTTTACGATATATGAAAGGTTCTAAACTCTGAATTTTGATATGGCATTTTCATTAAAAAAAACATGGTAACTGATTTTTTTTTTACTGGTTAGTGAGCTGCTTCATCCAATAAATAAAAACTTTATTCAATAGCTATAGCTTGATTCTTGGACACGGTTGAACTAATTGGAGTATCTGATTGGAGTCCACTGCCAGGTGATCCAATTGGTTGGGCGATCACCATCAAGCCGGCCCATTGATTATGTCCTTTACCGGATGGATTTATTAGAACACTGCAAAAAGTGAAAAAAAATGCAGAGGACTCTCTATGCTTAATTGAGTTTACTGAAATTAATCATGTTATTCCCTTTTGATTTTTGCGTGGTTTGGGCTCACATGCATGCTGCATGCAACTTCTTGTCTGGGTGGTTGCGTGGTTTTGTCGTGTGCACGGATGAACTACTTTTGGTTTTCTGAGTTGTCCAAATAGACGTGTTCTTTTATGATTAAAATATATAATTTACCTTAGTTTCCGTTAGCACTTATTTTAAACTATTAAACAGTGTATTTCGTAATAAAACATTATAAATAGAAGTTTATTTAAAATATTAAATAAATTCATTTTTTAGATTTGAAATAAAAACTCAATTGATCATGTGCTAACAAATTTCTCATTTTATGTGTTAGCGCTTAATTTTTATCCGCCAAATAAGGCCTTAGTCTGATTGGATTACCGTTAAAATCAAGTTTGACTTTGAAAGGAAATCCATTTGAGGTATTTGACTTTTAAGTTTAAATATATCTGGAGAAAAAAAATGGCAACTAAAATATTACGGTCCGCATATATAACTCATAAAGTATAAAGCCCATTATTCATAAAGTACAAAGCCGATTATTCTGCTTTATTGATTCTATCCTGAGATGTGAGTGTAACTATTTATCCATCTATTTATAGGCAGAAAACAAAAAGAAAGGTAGAATGCTAACTCTTAATTGTGTTTGATAAAGTTTATCTGCAACAGATTAAACCTATAGTGGACTAGGAGAAGAATCAATCATATGAGTAGCCACTGGTTGGCCGATACTTATAGTGACGTACAATCCTTTTGCGTGTTCGCGAAAAAAAGACGGAGCTGGATACAAAGAGCTAGGCCATAGCATCCATGAGAGGCCATGACCCACCTCCATGAGTTTGCCGGGTACCCGCCGCCGCCGCCGATCGCCGGGATAAGCTCAGACCCAACCGGAAGATGCCACACACAGAGAGAAGAGACAAATGGGCAAAAAAGAAAAGGTGCCAGCTTTGCCGGAAAAATTAAAAAGAAAGAAAACAAAGAAAGGAAGGAAATTTCGCTTGCGAATTCGCGACGCAACTGATGACGAGCTGGGTCAGTGCAAGTCGCCATCGGATGATCAAATCGCCGGATCCTTTTTTTCAAAAGGCAGTGAGCTATCATTTTTGAGAGAAAGGCAGTAGCAATCGTTTTTTATATATATAAAAAGTTTAAGAGCTTTTAGATGCACCGTGAGATTTTAGCCACCTATAGAAAAATCAAAGGCGATTATTTTGCAAGTCGAAATGTGATTGGGAACAGTTGACGATGACAAATTTCAAATTGAACAGTGCACCAACGATACAAGAAGGTTGCTCTCACTCTTTAATCTCTACTTTTTCATGCACGTTGTTTGCAAGATACATGAATATACAGATGCACCCTACCTTGTGGTAAAAAACCAACATTTACTAACAGAAAAAAAAAGCAGGATGGAAGTTTTTTATTCGATTAACATATCACACCTTAAAATCTTGACAAAAATTATGTACGACTTGAAAACAACTTCGGTGCTTCATTTATATGACCTTGATAAAATCGGGTCGCAAAAATATGCCACCACTAAGATTGTCAATTTTTACGATATATGAAAGGTTCTAAACTCTGAATTTTGATATGGCATTTTCATTAAAAAAAACATGGTAACTGATTTTTTTTTTACTGGTTAGTGAGCTGCTTCATCCAATAAATAAAAACTTTATTCAATAGCTATAGCTTGATTCTTGGACACGGTTGAACTAATTGGAGTATCTGATTGGAGTCCACTGCCAGGTGATCCAATTGGTTGGGCGATCACCATCAAGCCGGCCCATTGATTATGTCCTTTACCGGATGGATTTATTAGAACACTGCAAAAAGTGAAAAAAAATGCAGAGGACTCTCTATGCTTAATTGAGTTTACTGAAATTAATCATGTTATTCCCTTTTGATTTTTGCGTGGTTTGGGCTCACATGCATGCTGCATGCAACTTCTTGTCTGGGTGGTTGCGTGGTTTTGTCGTGTGCACGGATGAACTACTTTTGGTTTTCTGAGTTGTCCAAATAGACGTGTTCTTTTATGATTAAAATATATAATTTACCTTAGTTTCCGTTAGCACTTATTTTAAACTATTAAACAGTGTATTTCGTAATAAAACATTATAAATAGAAGTTTATTTAAAATATTAAATAAATTCATTTTTTAGATTTGAAATAAAAACTCAATTGATCATGTGCTAACAAATTTCTCATTTTATGTGTTAGCGCTTAATTTTTATCCGCCAAATAAGGCCTTAGTCTGATTGGATTACCGTTAAAATCAAGTTTGACTTTGAAAGGAAATCCATTTGAGGTATTTGACTTTTAAGTTTAAATATATCTGGAGAAAAAAAATGGCAACTAAAATATTACGGTCCGCATATATAACTCATAAAGTATAAAGCCCATTATTCATAAAGTACAAAGCCGATTATTCTGCTTTATTGATTCTATCCTGAGATGTGAGTGTAACTATTTATCCATCTATTTATAGGCAGAAAACAAAAAGAAAGGTAGAATGCTAACTCTTAATTGTGTTTGATAAAGTTTATCTGCAACAGATTAAACCTATAGTGGACTAGGAGAAGAATCAATCATATGAGTAGCCACTGGCTGGCCGATACTTATAGTGATGTACGAGCCTTTTGCATGTTCGCGAAAAAAAGTCGGAGCTGGGTACAAAGAGCTAGGGCATAGCATCCATGAGAGGCCATGACCCACCTCCATGAGTTTGCCGGCCACCCGCCGCCGCCGCCGATCGCCGGGATAAGCTCAGACCCAACCGGAAGATGCCACACACAGAGAGAAGAGACAAATGGGCAAAAAAGAAAAGGTGCCAGCTTTGCCGGAAAAATTAAAAAGAAAGAAAACAAAGAAAGGAAGGAAATTTCGCTTGCGAATTCGCGACGCAACTGATGACGAGCTGGGTCAGTGCAAGTCGCCATCGGATGATCAAATCGCCGGGTTGCCCCCCCCCAGCCATGCCTGATCTCTGAATTTTGCTTTCAGCTTCTCCGCCCACAGGAATCGAATCAAATCGGAGATGTTCTTGCCTGCAGGCTGGCAATGGCCGCCATTGCTGCATTGCATTCTGCATATATTCAGTAGGAGAATGGGCACTGCAGCCCAGGTGCTCGGGACACTGTTGCTGTAGATCGGATTGGACATTATCAGGACAGGAACATGACGTGTTCATTGTCTGATGATGCTACTGTTCTTCAGATTTTCAGACCCTTCCCCTGAGCAGTCGCGAATCAAGGATGAAAATTAAGGTGGGGCTTGTAGTAAATTATTATTAACTTCTATTGCTAATCAAAATTAGATTTATAATTTTTTTATAAAAAGAGACAACATGTTGTGCAGTAAAAATATATATGCTACAACGGTTTGTAGGTTACTTTTCCCTTTACTTCTTCTAAGTAAAATATGTGAAGAGTTTTACTCTGCATATACTCCTACCAAAACACTGAAAAATCTATATGTACTTCTAAACTAAATATCTAGTTTAAGGGAAGAAAAATATATATATGTACTTCTAAACTAAATATCTAGTTTAAGGGAAGAAAAAAAATACTATCGATCACCAATCTTGGGAAGCATAATTGGTTAGTCCACAGCCCGATATGGGCCAGCATGGCGTTACGATCGTCTTCCTCCTCTAGCAGCAATCGTGCATCCATGTATTATCTCTCCTTGCTGCTCTTTGATGATTCTCCAAGCTAACTAACACCACAGAGAGAAGGGAGACATGGGAGTTCAGGTTATTGGAGGTTTGGGCAAGTCCTAAGGGTAGATTCGCCCCTGCCCCTGAGGACGTCAAGTCAGTGGGTTCAGGATCTGAATATGATGCTGGTGCCCTTTTTCTTTATTTCTTTTCTTCCTTAGTTAACTCGATAATTTGAACAACAAAATTTGAAATTTACCTGAAAAAATTCAAACACCAAACCATGGGTGGAAGCTGGAAATACAGGGAAGCATCCGGAGATTCAGATGGTTTTGCGCTTTGAGGCGGAATCGGATTGTGCGACGATCAACTTGGCCTCGTTTCATGCCTCTAAACCTACGAGTTCACTGAATGCAGTCGATTCCGGCAGGTGCAGATGCTACTACTGATCTGGAACAGTGATCTCCAAACGAAAAGACGCTTCTTTTTTCTTTTCATCCATATGGGCAGGTCAGGCTGTCCATTTCTTACATTCTTGGTGTCACTTTAATTCACTGCTGTTAATTACACCAGCACTTATGAACAGTGCATTGCTAAATTCCCAATTCTGAATTTCTTCCTCACTTTATTTACAAAACCAGCTCTGAATTTCTGCAGCAAGAGCAAAAGAATATGAATCACCTACTATCGATAATGTGGTAGGGATGAAAACGGTCGGAAATGATAAAAAAAATATCATTTTCTTTTGTTATATCTACTATTTTTATAGAAATGGTCGAAAATAGGCATGAATGTTTCGTATTTATGAATTAAACTATTTAGTGTCAACTTCAATACGTCACTGACATAAATTCCAAAGAAAATAAAATTTTGAAACGGTAACGATAGATAAAGACATTATTATTATATTAGTTTTGTGAAACGGTAGGGAAATTTCCGTACTGTTTTCACCCCGGTGTTGTTGCCTGCAGCTGCAGTACAACTACAAACTGGGCCGCTTGTCAGCAACCTGAGAGGAAACGGTTGAGATGGGCTTAAAACTAGGCCCACATGACGACGTCTCCCTCCCAACTGGGCCCACTATGTAGGCCCATGGGCCGGACCATCAAGTTGGCCCACGAGGCCCATAAAGGAGAAGCCGGAATCGCCCATAAGTAAGAGTAGTAGTCAAGAGTTTCGGACACGCACGCCACGCGCAAACCCGATCTCTCCTACCTGCGAAGGCGAAGCCCCGTGAGATCTCCGGCCGCCGCCGCCGCCGCCGCCGCCATGGACGCCGTCGACTCGGTGGTCGACCCGCTGCGCGAGTTCGCCAAGGACAGCGTCCGCCTCGTCAAGCGCTGCCACAAGCCCGACCGCAAGGGTGAGCGCCAGATCCCGATCCCGACCCCGATCCCGCTCGAGGCCTCCCGATGGCGCCGCGCCAGATCTGATGTTTGTTTGGCGTTTGCTTTGCTTTGCTTGCTTGCAGAGTTCACCAAGGTGGCGGCGAGGACGGCGATCGGGTTCGTCGTCATGGGCTTCGTCGGCTTCTTCGTCAAGCTCATCTTCATCCCCATCAACAACATCATCGTCGGATCCGGCTGATTTGAGCACTAAGGTATATATATATATATTCTCTCGTCATGATCTGCCTCGATCTGGCTGCTTCGTGTCGATCGATCTCCGTGTGCATCCGGTTGTGTTTGTGGATGCGATGTGTTGTGCAATTCGGTAGGGGTTTAGTAGCAGTTCGCTTATATGTAATTCTGCACAATCCTTGAGTATTTGTTTGGAATTTGGATATTCCACGCAGCATCATGTTTTGGTTGATACAGTAATCAACACCAATTGCTATGAGATCACCTTAATCCACACCGAATTGACTTAAATGCATTTATTTGGGTACTTTTAGCTTGGGTTGCAGGCCAATTGTAGTTCAGTGGATACCATGATGCCATTTTATCTTTTGACCTTACTCATTTTGCTGAATCCTAGTCTCCTGGAGAACATTTTCTTCTGAATTTTGCTGCAGTAGTGTATATGTACGCTCTCCTTTTGATGCCTGTAGCGATGACCGATGCAAGTTTATACTGTCCCTTGTTAGACAACTCGGAACAATGAGTTTCTTCTGTCCTACATCTCCTATTCTCTCCTGCACTTTCAAGAGCAAGTGTTGCATGCAGGTGCCATTGTGTTTATGGATGTAATTTTCACGTGTTATCGGTCTGCAAGTGCCAAACTTCCAGACTTATAAACTCCAAGAAATGTTCCAGCCTGCTTAGGCAACTTTATCATGTTCTATATCTACTTATAGAACTTAACTCAAGGCTCATATCAATTGGTAGTTTAGTAATTTCAGCTATATGTTTTTACGGGACTGTTGTACCTTTGTGTCTTAGCAAGACAGTGTGCTACAATGATTTAGCTTTATTTTGCCTAGTTTCTATGCATGTGCAAGTGTAACCACACATATATAACACAAGCATATCTTGTTAGCATATGCAGATGTACTAATTCATACTTTATCAGCTTGGTTTGAAAAGACTGTTGAGAGATGCTTAGACGTGTGTTTTTCTCTTTACTATTCCTGTCAGGTTCGATCAAGAAAAAAATGTAATAGCTGATTTGGCAAATATTTATGTTTGTTTAGTTTAGCTCAGAAGTTTCAGTGGTATAATGACTAAAAAATGTTCTACATAGTTTCCACCATATATTTACTCTACACCACAAAATGTGTGCTGAGCATCAAAATAAGATGTGAAACCCCCAGCGTAAAGCTTTAGGCTTTTAGCAACCTACAGTTAGAAAAAGAAACTACCCCTCGTTGTCAAACCTATGTAGGTAAAAGGTTGATACAAACAGCTTAAAGTGAGTCACTAGTTTTTAACAGCATGCGTACATTGCGAAAACAAAACAGTATAGCACTTATTCATGGTATACTCCAAGTAGCCAAAATATAAGTTGGGATTTGGTCATAAGAGAAATAATACAAAGCAAGGTAACATATGTGTTGCCAATCAAATCCAATTCATCGACCACTATTTTGGTCAAATTGCCAATGTCATACACAATACACGAATAACAGTAGGCATGATCAATTTTAATAAGCGAAAGCTACAAACCTACAATACAGTTTTGCACAAGCAAATGGCTGAACAACTTCAAATGTACATACACATTATGTGGGATTGTGGATATACACCTTCATAAATTCATGGTTTCAGAATGCGCGCGATAACAAAAGACAGTTTTAACCATGTGAATTGATCTTGGCTAATGCACAAAAAAGTAAATTGAAATGAAGTGGAAGGCTATACTCACCCATGAGAACCTTCCTTCACGGAATATATTATTCTGTCCAGCAAGATGAGAATCAAGCGGGGTCAGCTTGAGCAACCTTGGGGCAGCAATTCTGTTGCCCATCCTCCCTCCAAACCCTGTCTTTTCCTTCCCATCCTTGTCAATGAAGATGGTGCATATAAGAATCAAGTACGTGTCAGTAGTTCCGAGGATCCACTTTCCATCGTAGGTGACGTCGACATGAGTAATTGGTGAACCCAGCCCTGGGAAGGCTGTCTTTGCCATTCTCATAGAACTCTTCGAGTACAGACGGATTTTCCCATCAAGTGAACCAACAACAATTGACCCATCTCCTGTTGACGCGAAACACTGGAAGTTGGTGCCCCTAGAGAACTGATGCCCCTGTGTCCATTGCAGGACCGGCGATTCTGTAGCACTGGCTATGTTCTGCACAATCCCCCGACGGTCCCTCATGTCCCAACGGCATAACCTGTTGTCATCAAGCCCTTCATGGGGGTGGCCACCACCAGCGGCGCCTCCGGGGTGTCGCTGACGGCGTACTTCTCGTGCATGAAGCGGCTGGCGACGATGGACTCGTCCTTGGGGATCACCTTGTAGCAGTAGCAGCTCTTGAGCCCCTCCTGGCACTGGTAGCACTCGTGGTAGCTGTTCTTCACCTGGAGGAAGTTCCACACCACGCTGTACTTCCCCACCGTCGCCACCAGATGCCTCTCCTGCTTCCCGTTCTCGGTCACCTACACCGCCCACACAGCAGATTCACAAACATGAATTTTTGGGTTTGCAGGATGCAACAAAACCAATCATGTAAAACCATCAGCATGAGCATTCTAGTTTTCATAATGACTATATACTTCCAAATTCCCAAGAGGGCGCTGGTTTTCAACGTATCATGGTTGATCAAACATACAACACTCCCGCATTTCTTAGCTACGCATACACCACGAAATATGGGGAAAATATGCAAGTGGAAACCATAACTAAGGTGGAAACGTGAAAATTATGCACAAAACTTATCAGAGAAGTCTAAGACAAAACTCACATATAGGTAATGTTATACTATTTAGGTAACCATATAAAAGTTCAAGATCAAGCTCGTGTACATTCACAAGGTATGAGACTAACAAACAGCGAAGAGAAAGAAACTATTCCTGATTGTCTTTTTGTCCATTATTTATCAATTATCTATCAAACGTAGTCAAATTTCATCCTCAGATTTTGTATGGTGTCAAATATTATCTTAGCTACATATTCGATTGTTTTGTGATTTTTTGAGAACATTCGTGCTTTGTTCTACATAGTTTCCACCATATATTTACTCTACACCACAAAATGTGTGCTGAGCATCAAAATAAGATGTGAAACCCCCAGCGTAAAGCTTTAGGCTTTTAGCAACCTACAGTTAGAAAAAGAAACTACCCCTCGTTGTCAAACCTATGTAGGTAAAAGGTTGATACAAACAGCTTAAAGTGAGTCACTAGTTTTTAACAGCATGCGTACATTGCGAAAACAAAACATTTTAGCACTTTTTCATGGTATACTCCAAGAAGCTAAAATATAAGTTGGGATTTGGTCATAAGAGAAATAATACAAAGCAAGGTAACATATGTGTTGCCAATCAAATCCAATTCATCGACCACTATTTTGGTCAAATTGCCAATGTCATACACAATACACGAATAACAGTAGGCATGATCAATTTTAATAAGCGAAAGCTACAAACCTACAATACAGTTTTGCACAAGCAAATGGCTGAACAACTTCAAATGTACATACACATTATGTGGGATTGTGGATATACATCTTCATAAATTCATGGTTTCAGAATGCACAAGATAACAAAAGACAGTTTTAAGCATGTGAATTGATCTTGGCTAATGCACAAAAATGTAAATTGAAATGAAGTGGAAGGCTATACTCACCCATGAGAACCTTCCTTCACGGAATATATTATTCTGTCCAGCAAGATGAGAATCAAGCGGGGTCAGCTTGAGCAACCTTGGGGCAGCAATTCTGTTGCCCATCCTCCCTCCAAATCCTGTCTTTTCCTTCCCATCCTTGTCAATGAAGATGGTGCATATAAGAATCAAGTACGTGTCAGTAGTTCCAAGGATCCACTTTCCATCGTAGGTCACGTCGACATGAGTAATTGGTGAACCCAGCCCTGGGAAGGCTGTCTTTGCCATTCTCATAGAACTCTTCGAGTACAGACGGATTTTCCCATCCAGTGAACCAACAACAATTGACCCATCTCCTGTTGACGCGAAACACTGGAAGTTGGTGCCCCTAGAGAACTGATGCCCCTGTGTCCATTGCAGGACCGGCGATTCTGTAGCACTGGCTATGTTCTGCACAATCCCCCGACGGTCCCTCATGTCCCAACGGCATAACCTGTTGTCATCAAGCCCCAAGAAGGTAGACTCTGATGGGTCCATTTGCGCACCCTTGGAATCATTTGTGATATCCCTCATGTTAATATCTGCTCCATCCTTCCCAAATTTCCATTCCGAAACAACCTTCCCGGTCTCAATGTCCAGCTGATGGACACCCTTGGCATGAGGCTTCCCATCAGTTGCCGGGCTCATCAGGAGCATGTTTGTCTCCGCACGCATAAGAAGCGCCTTCTTGGGTGTCGAGAAGTTTGTGCTCCCTCCGGAGAACTTGACCGAGACGCCCTTTCCGTGGATCCCATGCTCGAAATCTCTCACCACCTGGATTCCCGATCACCAACCAAGAAACTGTTATCCAATGCACCAAGCGCAAGGCTCTGTATCCCTCCACCTTCCTCCACTGGCTCCTCATACTCCCTCAAGTCCTCCATGAGCGGCTTCAGAATGGGGCTACGCGACGGCATCGGGCTGCGACTCGGGCTCGGCGCAAACCCGTCTGTCGCGTCCTCCCAGATGGACTCGTCCCCGTCCTCCGGGCGCGCCCACGCCGCAAAATCCTTCCCGAACACCTTGGCGCGGCCCTCATCGGTGGCGGCGACGCCGGTAGCTGTTCTCGAACAGGCAGCTCTGGTACTTGGCGTAGAAATTCGGGTAGCCATCGCGTGGAGAAACTTGAGCGCCCAGACGCCGTCGGCGACGAAGTCGACCCGGCGCTGCGCGGGGAACGTCTTGAGCTGCAGCTCGGGCCGACCCTGGCCCGGATCTTGGACCCCACGACGAGGCACCATGGGCCGGAGGAGGGGGCGTCGTCGTCGTCGTCGTCCCCGGCGCGGACGAAGGAGGCGGCGGGCAGGCGGTCGGAGATGATCCAGCGCGCGGAGGGGGGAGACCCGCCGATGTGGAGGTAGAGCTTGACGGCGTTGAGGGCGGCGGGGCGGCGGCGGAGGTGGGGAGGGGCTAGGGTTGGGGGAGATGGGCTCGGCGTACTTGAGGTGGAGGCTGCGGAGGTGGCGGTCGATCGCGTCGATGGAGGCCGGGGTGGCCGCCGCGGCCGAGGACTTGGCGGCGCTGGGCTTGGCGGAGGAGGAGGAGGGGGGTGGGGTGGCGAAGTCGGAGGAGGCGTCGGAGGGCGTGGGAGGCGGAGTCGTCGTCCTCGGAGTCGGAGAGGTCGAGGTCTCCGGCCCGGCTGTGCGAGCCTCCCATGGCGGCGGCCGGGCGAGCGGCGGTTAGGGTTTCGGCGAGGAGGGGGAGGGGGAGGGGGAAGGGGAGGGAATTTGAAATTTGGGAGCGGAAGGAAATGGAGGAGGTGTTGAGATCTGGGGGAATAATAAACGTCGGATCGAGGCTCTGAATTGAACACACCCAAACGGCACACACGCTCCCTCTTCAAATTGACCAGTACGTAGTTCCGTACTAGTACCTCCAAATACCCATATTTTATCAAATTTTAATACAAGTAATATTTCTTATTTTCATAAATTCCGATGCAATGATTACTCAAAAACTAAATTTATTTTGGGATAAAAGGAAGAAGCTAAAAATGAACTTATTATTATGGGACAGAGAAATTACTAAGGCCCCGTTCAAATCCACTTAAAAGAGTGGATTAAATTTTGAATTAAAGTGGCACACTTTTTGAATTACTAAACGGTGCGTATCGTGCGAAAACTTTCTGTATGAAAGTTATTCTAAAATACCAGATTAATCCATTTTTCAAGTTTGTAATAATTAAAACACAATTCATCACACGTTATTATCACCTCGTTTTGCGTGAAACACTTAATATTTATCTTCATCTTTATCTTAAGGAGATTTAAACACCACCTAAGTACTAGTATATATACTTTAGGCCCGTTCTTGAATTTATTTTCTATAAGTAATTAAGATGCAGATTTTACCTCGATTTTTGTTATAGGTTTTTAAACTGTTAAACGGTCATTTCTTGTAAAAAAAAACTATATAGAAGTTAATTTAAAATATCAAATAAACCCATATTTTTTTCAAATTTATAATAATTGAAACTCAATTAATTATGTGTTAATGTTTTTCTTGTTCTGCATGTAATAACTTTATCTTCATCTTAATCTATCTAAAACACCACCTTAGTACATGGCACGCAAGTTGGTGCTGGTTTTACATCGATTTTGATACTCACTCTACTTTGATTGCTGAATTTGAATATGAACTGATTTGTTGCCATTTGATACTGTAGTACCTTATCTTATAGTACTCTACTTTGAGCTCTCTCTGTTTTTTCATGAATAGCCTAATAGGTTTTTTTTAGATAATGAATAGCCTAATAGGTGAACAGTTGAATGATTTTGTGATAACTGTTCGAAGGTTTGACCGAATGAATGAACTAGGCATGCCAATTAACTGTTATAAAACTGAATATTGGTTTAAAAAGTAATTTAAAGAAATTTATATGGAGAAAGTTTTTGCGAAAACTACTTCGTTTATGAGCCCGGGAAGCATTCCACTAAATAGAATCAGAATGATTCCATTCCTTTGAAAAAAAAACACAGATAATATCTCAGCGGACTACGATAATTCAGTCGTTTTTAGCCAATTCTGATGAAAGTTAGGTGTCTCATGTCTGACTATCTCTGGTAAAGCGTGATGCACATATGTCATATGCAAGACAAGAGTTCGGGAAAAGAAGGGTTTTATCTAACTTCTATACGATTTACCATAATGTACACTAACAATCTTCATTTCTAGGACCTTAATAGAAATCACACCGCTGCACAAACGAAAAGTCATTTTCAGCCATTTGGTCATTTAGATCTAAATTTCCAAGCAGGAGCACGCAGTTTCTTATGAAATCGCTACTAATCTCGCAAAATAACGGAGAAATTCCTGTGTCCAAAAACAAAGCACAATATGCAATATTGCAAACGCTCTGCAATGTCATCTCCGACTTGAGAGAGTTGAGAGGCTCATGGCTACATAACAGTACTCATGTCTAAAGTTTTTCTCAGGTAGTTGTTTTCATTATGCCTATTTTGAAAGTAATTGTGGCATATTAGACACTAGGATATCAGCATGATAAAATGGTCAGCAGATTTCCATACGATAATGTAAAGCAAACATGATTGCAACCAATCTGGCATTTCTCGAGTCCTCTCCTCTGCTTTCCAACAAGAGGGAGGAGGATGCAAGAACGAGTCAACAATGATGAACAAAATCAGAGGTTCTACTAGTATCAGCATCAAGAAAAACCAAGAGATTCTGGATGCAATCATCAATCGTGGCATCGTAAAACACTGTTGGCGCACCAGTGATCAGTGTATCACTTGTACATGTAAACCGTTATATTTATCAGTCACCACTAAACAACAAACAGTATTGTGAACATCGTGTCTGAACTCTGAACTCTGAAAATGGCATTTGTGATTCGTCCCAGTCAAGTATCAGTGAGGTACATACCTAATTCATCATGATCATTTGAAATGAGGAGCGGCAGTCTTCATGGAGAACACATCACTTTAGCTGGGAATTACACCTATTTCATAACACCTGATAGTGTTTATGGTAAAAGATTATTATGAGATTAGCTATACAAAAAGACTAGGCTTGAGCATGTTCTGCCATATGAGAGTATATGACGAGATCTTTGGAATCTTCATCCCAGATAAATATTGCAGACAAAATGACCTCTTAAATACTGAAATTCTGAAACAGGCTCCTGGAAAGGGGCACTGGTGTTATGATGCTGCTCAATGCAGTTAGAAGGTCACACGACAACAATAAATTGCACCCATACCATACCAGTGGCAGGACCAGATGCATAAATGGAAAGGATATTCAGATCAAACAAAACCAAACATCAAATATCAGCGGTCCTGACTCATGAAAAAGCAATTTCCATGAAGCAGAAAACGGGAACATCCCAATACCAGGCTGGGACAAAGGAAAAAATCTTGAATTTGTCGAAAAAGTTATCCTTCTTTCTCATGTTAGAACTTAGAATATGGTACATACGAAATGGAGAATTTCAGCCATCGCTGCTATCCATGGATAAGCTGAACTATGCATCCCATTAGTTTCCAAAATCAAAAGAAAACCTCAAATGTAGTTAACACCTAGAGCTAAAAGATGAGAAGAGTTAAGCAGGAGTCAAGTGACTGGATCAATCAGGCTACCTGGTTTTTGGAGTAAAAGCAGAAGTTTCCAACAGCTCATCATCTTGAAATCTTGACATCACAGTGCTAATACTGAACAAAAGCAGTACATCAAAGACCATTTCTTAATTAGCTTAGGAGAAGTTTCCTACACTCATTCACCTCAAGTTCCTGAATTTTGACATCTATGCGCTATTATTGTACGAAAAAAAATCACACAGAGATTATTTGTTTTGTAAGAAATCTTGACATCATAGTGCTAGTACTGAACAAAAGCAGTACATCAAAGACCATTTCTTAATTAGCTTAGGAGAAGTTTCCTACACTCATTCACCTCAAGTTCCTGAATTTTGACATATATGTGCTATTATTGTACGAAAAAATAATCACACAGAGATTATTTGTTTTGTAAGCTACTAAAAGTATTAAACTATTAATCAACCAATGATCCCGATCCCAGAATCCCCACGTTTCCAACACACCAACAATTCATGTATGAGTATGAAAATTCACAAGTTGCTGTGCAAGCAACATGATAGGCATAAACTACACAATACCTACTACTGCAAGAAAAACTATAGAATAGTACAGAGTTAACGCCGCAAGATTATGTGAAAAGGGAAACTTGTATGCATGCTTTCGTTTCTTCTTTGGTTACAACAGCAGAAAGAAGCATGCAAAATGTACAGCTAAAACTAGTACACTACACATCATGATCAAAGTAAAGGCATTTAGCCGAACACCTAACGGGGGGGCCAAACCTTACAGAGTTTACATGGGGGTTGCGTCGCCACCACGGCGGGTGCGCGATTGGCAGCGCCTTTGCTCCCTTCTCACGGCAAGGATTTCTCGCCATCAGCTCGCGGAGGCGGAGACGGCGGCGCGGCAGACGGGGCAGGCGGCCGCCCTGGCGAGCCACCGGTCGACGCAGGCGGCGTGGAACGCGTGGCGGCACGCCGGGAGCAGCCGCAGCTCGGCGTCCAGCGTGAATGGCGACAGGCAGACGGCGCAGTCCGGTGAGCTCTTGGGGAGCGCCGCCAGCGACGACGCCATCGTGAACAGCGGCAGCGACTCGATCAGCCGCTGCTTCTCGTCGCCCACCACCTCCTTCTTCCCCTCACAAACCCCACTAGGCCGCACCGAAGAAGCATCCGCCGCCTCGACGTTGTGCACCTCACGGCGCGTCCGTGGGAGCGGCGGCGGCGGCGGCGGCGGCGGCGACGACCTGGACAGAAGTCTGAGAAGTAGGTGGATCGAGACCGACGCTAGTAGAACGAAGGCAAGAAGAGCAGCGATGATGAGGAGAGACGGGAGGAAGGACGAGGCGGCGTCGGAGGATCCGGTGATGGGATCGGCAGACGGCGGCGACGGAGACGAGAGAGTGGACGCCATGGCGAGGCTTAGCCTTAGCTTGGGAATGGTTTAACTTAACCCGCCCGGGAATGAGACCCCTCGCGCCTTTTATCCCCGGGTTTCTTTGGAGTGCGCGGTGGTGGTGGTGCGGACGCAGAGGCCGGAAGTAAATAGTGGCGGGTTTGCACTCTCCTGATGGAGAGATCCCAGAAATGGTGGAGGTCAGCCTTGGAAACCAATCCACGTCTCGGTTTCTGCTTTTCTACCTCTGCCTGCCCTTTGCAACCTGAAATTCTGCTACTACCGCTACGTGGAAAATTTCGCATAGCAGTTGAGCAGACAGTAGATCAACTGTGTGCAATTCGATAGTTTGTTGCACAATAGTACAATGTTGTACACTGGTTAGTGAACTTAAGTACGTGCAAAGAATCAAATCCGCAGTAAAAGAACTGCATTACAGCAGCAACAGTGATTCTGTTTGCAGAGCAGATTAGCATGAAACCTGAACATGCTAGTAAACTCTGCATCCCAGCACGTACCCCTGTACCGCAGTGTTCATGCTGTACCTTTCACCAAACTGTAAAACCAATTAAAAGCCGTTGGATCAAGGGGTGAAGTACCAGGGTAACGTAAAGCAGCGCAAACCCGTTGTTGTACAAAATGTTCCTTCCTACCAATGATATCCAGCAAGGTATAGGTCACTCGGGTTCCCCAACATCCACGTTGGATCCGCTCCTGCGACCGAGTGAAGGCTAGTAATAAGATTGTTTTCTCCTATATTTTGTTCTCTCTAAATATGAGAATGTGTAAGCAGGAAATTTGGTAGCAAATCATTTCATGGTGTAGGACAATAGGTGGATGTTGTCGTATCAAATTTAGTTTTGTTAGCGATTTCGATAGTGACGTTGGAGAATGAATTGATGGAGAAAATGATTAAGGCTGTTCTTTTTGGATGAAATACGTACGGACAACGACTTGTTGATAATGGATTTACCTATCAGGATGGACTAAATATTGTATGTAAATAGCATGAATAAGTAACCGACTGAACGTGGACGTAGAAAGTTTTAGAAGTAATTAAAGAAATCGTACTTTTAAAAGCATGGTGTGATTAATTAATCAATATATAAATAATTTAGGCTAATAATTTAAAATGAAGGGATTGTTTGAGGGGAGATGATTGAGGAAGATTAAGAAGATTAAGCCTCCATTTCCTCACGGAAGCCGTCAAGCATTCTAGCGTTGCTCTCTTTCCACGGTATCCAGCAACTCGTTATGATTTCCGCGTCGAAGAGCTTCTTGCTTTCCAATTGTAAGCAACGCCAAGCTTCACACCACCATTATAATCTTATTAAAACATGATGTGTAATTTGTGAAAATATTTAAGCTCCTATTAGCTTAGCCCTAAATGTGAAGATTTTTTTAAGCTCTACCACTGATCCTAGTTATGGCTATTAGCTCTAACTATCAGGTTTAAATCTTGCCATTCTTGGTGCTTGCAATTAAATATGCTCATATATAGTTGGCTAAGCTCATACTAGTTCCCTAGCAATTAAACTCATATATAGTTGGCTATTGTGTTAAAATATATATGTTCATCTTATATGGACTTTAAACGGTGTAGAGTGATCCAGATTGCAAGAAAGTAAAGATTACCTTTGATCATCTTTATGATTTTTCAATATATACATTCAATTCCATTTACTACTCCCTCCGTTTCATTTTTAAAAATCTTTACGTTTGATTAAGTTTATAGAAAAACATAGTAGCACTTTCAACACAAAACAAACATATTATTAAAATATATTCCATGCTAGATTTAACGAAATTAATTTGGTGTTTAAAATATTGCTAATTTTTCTATAAGCTTAGTTAAGCTTAATAATGTTTGACTAGAAAAAAGTCAAAATGACCTATAATATTAAACGGAGGGAGTAGTAGATATTATATGAAAGCGCCGAGCGTGGGAGGCAAGCGTGAAACGCGTGATAGCAAAAAAAAAATATTGACATACAAATCACACACACACACAACTGTGATGGCTGCATATAACATATATACTGCACAGAAAAATGGTAAACTTAAAAAATGGTACCCTCTCATTTGGATATGAAGTTTAACCATTCTTCTTATTAAAAAAACTCGAATGTGTAAAATACCATGCTTAAAATACCTTCAATTATAAGAACAAGTCTTATAACAGTCAAAATGATGCTAACCGTTTTTAAATATAAACCTGTTGAATCTTTGACATATTGTTTGTCCATTCTTTTTATTAAAAATTATTTGCAAACATGAAAAATATAATTAATACTTAAAGTACCTTTAATAGTATGAGTAAGACATAGTTTTACTAATTAAATACGTAATTAAGATGAATGGTATTTGCAAAAGCCAAGGGAGTGATATAATTGAAAATGAAGGAGAGTACGTACACGGTACATCTAAGGAGGTGTTTGGTTCCACTTCCTTTTCAGAACCCATGAACCATCAGCTATCAGCCTATCACCATGAGTAAACAATGGTATCCCTAACCCGTATCCGATCCATATCTAAACAGTAGAGTACAGTAGCAGCGGATAAGGCGCAAAACATAAATAAAGGGACTAATTAAAAGGTCCCGATTGATTTGACTGAATTTTCGTAGGTAGACCTGCAACAGGATGCTATTCGGTTTTCCCGGTTTTCTCGGATTTTGTTGGTTTTGAAAAAGATTGGTTTCAGAGATACGACGGTTACAAAAGATAAATCAAGCCAACTAAGCCCCTATTTGTTTCATCTTAAAATTATTGTAATCTTTAATGAACCAGATTACTATAAACTGGATTATAATAAGTCGATATAGAATAAGTTGTTAGCTGTTAGCCACCCAATAATCTAAAAAATACACCTTTATATTGGATTACCAATTACTGGCTTATAGTAATCTATCATAATAAGCTATCTGTTTGTTTCAACTTACTTCTAATTATTTAAATTATAATAATTCTAAGCTGAATCAAACAGGGCATTAACCGAATACATTCGGTTTGCTTTTTTTTGGGGGTTCTCGGGTGATCCCGAACAGGATGTGACCCTTTATTTGAAATGTACGCTAGCAAGTATTCCCTCCGTCCCTAAATATAAGGGATTTTCGTTGGATGTGACACATCCTAGTATAATGAATCTGGACATGAAGCCTGTCCAGATTCGTTGTACTAGAATACGTCACATCTAACCAAAATCTCTTATATTTAGGGACGGAGGGAATAGCTAGTAAGTAGCAAACATGCTAAACCAAAAAAATAAGAATTTAAAATGCACAGCCAAGTGCATAAAAAGCTTATCTAACTGGATAGTAGATGGCACAATTCCACCAGATATTTAGGGTACCAGATAATATACTATACTAAAGTACTGAAGTTTCTAAAATCATACAATAATCATTTGTCTAAAAGCAATAGGAAACTCCCAACAGGTTTATCAATAGATCGATCATACTGCAATACATGTGCACTGACCGGTAACGTTACAGCAAAACTGGGTTACAAGAAACTCCAACTTAAGTACTTGGCCAAAACTAGATTTGATTAGTTGATTGCAATCAGCTACCCACCAAATTCAGCATACCACAGCTCACATCCAAATTAAAAAAAACCAAAGAAACTAGTAGTGGATACCCCGCACATTACAGTGGGAAATTTAAAATTACTTCAAAGAAAAACTCAAAGAATATAATATATATAAACCGTGTATTCTCGTGATATCTAAATGGACTATATTTGTTCTACAATTGTTGATTTGAAACTGTAATTCAACATGACAATTGAATGAATATGTATCAAAGACGAGAGATCTAATGGGTATTAGTTTTTTTAGGTATTATGGTGGGTTGTAGATGTATATAACAAATGGATAGTTGCGATCGAAGTATGAGAGATATTCAAAGGCTACTATTTTATAGATAATGTGACTTAATGTATGCCAAGTTTTTGTTTCAACTATATAGAATATATATAGATTAATCAAGATTAGAAAAACTATATGTTCCAGCTCCTAGTGCTAGTAAAACGATATCTCATGATACATACCAGTTTTTTTAGGGATTAAGCTTGGACACAGGAGCCATGGGAGACTTGGAAATACACCCACTTTTTTTTGGCAAAAAGTTCTGAAGCATAATCCAAAGAAAAGCAAGCAATATTTAGTCAATGATCAGCAACAAGAAAGAAAGAACAACATAATCTCTTTATTTTGTACCTTCTTCAATCTGGGCCAACCTTTCAGGGGAGCTTTGCAGGCTGCAAACATGGGCCGCCTCCCTTCGCGGACGCAGCCCATCAGCAGCCCAGTTTCCAACCTTCGGCCTTGTACGCATGAAAGAGATCGTCGAAGAGAGCCTCACTGCTCTCTCCACCATCAGATCTTCCAATCCGACGAATCTCATCCATCCATCCATCCCCTTTGAGCCAAAAACAAAAACCACAAAGAAACAGAAGCAAACACGGTGATCGAACTGACAGTGACCGATGAGCAACGTTTGCCGGGATCATGCGTAATGCAGCAAATGCAAATCAGCAAATGCAGGCAGGAGCTACAAGACAATCGACTCAATCAGGTCTGACCATAAATCCAGTGGTTACAAGTCCCAAGATCGCCATAGCTAAGGCTGTGTTTAGATCCAAACTTCCAACTTTTTCCATCACATCAACCTGTCATACATACACAACTTTTCAGTCACATCGTACCAATTTCAACCCAAACTTTCAATTTTGGAAGAAACTAAATGCAGCCTAAGCTAAATGCTTGTGTAGAATGGAATGGAATTGGGTAGGAAGGAGTAGTAGCTAGGCAGACAAACCATCCATGTTTCAGGGGAGACAAACAAACACGCCAGATCCCTTACTGCTTCAGTGTGCTCCTACAGTTTCAGTCTTGCCGCGAGCTTGTTCACAAATCGACCAGAGATTCAGAAATCTCTCTGCTACTGCTATTGCTGCTGCTGCTGCTTCTTCCGCCTGTCATAGTTATATGTCGTTTTGTTTATTCCCTTCGTCTCACAAAGACTTGAGTTTTCGCAAATCTAAAATAGATCAGTACTGTAATTCTCAGGCGTGCTAATTTAGGCGCGGTTGTGTTAGGACCGGATGGGCTATGGTTGGACCGTTACAACAATCCTCCAATCCAGCCCAAGAAGGCCCAGTTGGAGAGGCAACAAAAGCAGCAGCAGCAGGAAGGTTGGGGGCATCGATTGATCACTTGGACTTGGTGGAGCTGAAGCTCTCGACGGCGGCGGCGACCTGGGCGGCCGGTGGGCACCCTTGTCGATCTCTCTCCATCCATATCTAAACAGTAGAGTACAGTAGCAGCGGATAAGGCGCAAAACATAAATAAAGGGACTAATTAAAAGGTCCCGATTGATTTGACTGAATTTTCGTAGGTAGACCTGCAACTAGGATGCTATTCGGTTTTCCCGGTTTTCTCGGATTTTGTTGGTTTTGAAAAAGATTGGTTTCAGAGATACGACGGTTACAAAAGATAAATCAAGCCAACTAAGCCCCTATTTGTTTCATCTTAAAATTATTGTAATCTTTAATGAACCAGATTACTATAAACTGGATTATAATAAGTCGATATAGAATAAGTTGTTAGCTGTTAGCCACCCAATAATCTAAAAAATACACCTTTATATTGGATTACCAATTACTGGCTTATAGTAATCTATCATAATAAGCTATCTGTTTGTTTCAACTTACTTCTAATTATTTAAATTATAATAATTCTAAGCTGAATCAAACAGGGCATTAACCGAATACATTCGGTTTGCTTTTTTTTGGGGGTTCTCGGGTGATCCCGAACAGGATGTGACCCTTTATTTGAAATGTACGCTAGCAAGTATTCCCTCCGTCCCTAAATATAAGGGATTTTCGTTGGATGTGACACATCCTAGTATAATGAATCTGGACATGAAGCCTGTCCAGATTCGTTGTACTAGAATACGTCACATCTAACCAAAATCTCTTATATTTAGGGACGGAGGGAATAGCTAGTAAGTAGCAAACATGCTAAACCAAAAAAATAAGAATTTAAAATGCACAGCCAAGTGCATAAAAAGCTTATCTAACTGGATAGTAGATGGCACAATTCCACCAGATATTAAGGGTACCAGATAATATACTATACTAAAGTACTGAAGTTTCTAAAATCATACAATAATCATTTGTCTAAAAGCAATAGGAAACTCCCAACAGGTTTATCAATAGATCGATCATACTGCAATACATGTGCACTGACCGGTAACGTTACAGCAAAACTGGGTTACAAGAAACTCCAACTTAAGTACTTGGCCAAAACTAGATTTGATTAGTTGATTGCAATCAGCTACCCACCAAATTCAGCATACCACAGCTCACATCCAAATTAAAAAAAACCAAAGAAACTAGTAGTGGATACCCCGCACATTACAGTGGGAAATTTAAAATTACTTCAAAGAAAAACTCAAAGAATATAATATATATAAACCGTGTATTCTCGTGATATCTAAATGGACTATATTTGTTCTACAATTGTTGATTTGAAACTGTAATTCAACATGACAATTGAATGAATATGTATCAAAGACGAGAGATCTAATGGGTATTAGTTTTTTTAGGTATTATGGTGGGTTGTAGATGTATATAACAAATGGATAGTTGCGATCGAAGTATGAGAGATATTCAAAGGCTACTATTTTATAGATAATGTGACTTAATGTATGCCAAGTTTTTGTTTCAACTATATAGAATATATATAGATTAATCAAGATTAGAAAAACTATATGTTCCAGCTCCTAGTGCTAGTAAAACGATATCTCATGATACATACCAGTTTTTTTAGGGATTAAGCTTGGACACAGGAGCCATGGGAGACTTGGAAATACACCCACTTTTTTTTGGCAAAAAGTTCTGAAGCATAATCCAAAGAAAAGCAAGCAATATTTAGTCAATGATCAGCAACAAGAAAGAAAGAACAACATAATCTCTTTATTTTGTACCTTCTTCAATCTGGGCCAACCTTTCAGGGGAGCTTTGCAGGCTGCAAACATGGGCCGCCTCCCTTCGCGGACGCAGCCCATCAGCAGCCCAGTTTCCAACCTTCGGCCTTGTACGCATGAAAGAGATCGTCGAAGAGAGCCTCACTGCTCTCTCCACCATCAGATCTTCCAATCCGACGAATCTCATCCATCCATCCATCCCCTTTGAGCCAAAAACAAAAACCACAAAGAAATAGAAGCAAACACGGTGATCGAACTGACAGTGACCGATGAGCAACGTTTGCCGGGATCATGCGTAATGCAGCAAATGCAAATCAGCAAATGCAGGCAGGAGCTACAAGACAATCGACTCAATCAGGTCTGACCATAAATCCAGTGGTTACAAGTCCCAAGATCGCCATAGCTAAGGCTGTGTTTAGATCCAAACTTCCAACTTTTTCCATCACATCAACCTGTCATACATACACAACTTTTCAGTCACATCGTACCAATTTCAACCCAAACTTTCAATTTTGGAAGAAACTAAATGCAGCCTAAGCTAAATGCTTGTGTAGAATGGAATGGAATTGGGTAGGAAGGAGTAGTAGCTAGGCAGACAAACCATCCATGTTTCAGGGGAGACAAACAAACACGCCAGATCCCTTACTGCTTCAGTGTGCTCCTACAGTTTCAGTCTTGCCGCGAGCTTGTTCACAAATCGACCAGAGATTCAGAAATCTCTCTGCTACTGCTATTGCTGCTGCTGCTGCTTCTTCCGCCTGTCATAGTTATATGTCGTTTTGTTTATTCCCTTCGTCTCACAAAGACTTGAGTTTTCGCAAATCTAAAATAGATCAGTACTGTAATTCTCAGGCGTGCTAATTTAGGCGCGGTTGTGTTAGGACCGGATGGGCTATGGTTGGACCGTTACAACAATCCTCCAATCCAGCCCAAGAAGGCCCAGTTGGAGAGGCAACAAAAGCAGCAGCAGCAGGAAGGTTGGGGGCATCGATTGATCACTTGGACTTGGTGGAGCTGAAGCTCTCGACGGCGGCGGCGACCTGGGCGGCCGGTGGGCACCCTTGTCGATCTCTCTCCCCTACCTCTCCTCCTACCTACAGCCTTCTCTCTCAGCTCTAGAAGCTTCCAGAATTTGTATTACTTAGTTTCTTCTTCTCTTTTCACCCCAAAACAATTGTTCCTTGTATGGTGGATGCTTGCTATTAAGTTGGAAGAAGTGGGTTGTTAACAGGTTGTTTTGTCTGCTGGAGCCCATTAAAAAGGTAACAAGCTCCAAAAGAACTCTTAAAGTAAATTTCACAAAACTACGGATACTTTGCCAAAACTATCACAAAATTATAGAATTGACACTAAAGTTATCACAAAGCTATAAATTTAAAATCAAATATCACAAAACTATAGATTTAATTAAGAGGAATACTATTTACTCTAAACTCTTTGTCGGACAAAATACTTTGAATGCTGAAATCAGAATGACTCTTTCTTTAGAAACGTCGTTCTGGAAATTATCTCGCAATTTTAGTACAACCGCGTTTTCTGATTGAACACGAGTACCATTATGTTCAGAGTTTGCATTGATGGTGATAATGTATGATCAGTTGATCACTGCATGTATGATGTATCCAACGATCTCATTAAATTACTCCCTCCATTCCAAAATGTTTGACGCCGTTGACTTTTTTAAAAATATTTGACCGTTCGTCTTATTCAAAAAAATTAAGTAATTATTAATTCTTTTCATATCATTTGATTTATTATTAAATATACTATTATGTATACATATAGTTTTACACATTCACAAAAGTTTTTGAATAAGACGAACGGTCAAACATGTTTAGAAAAATCAACGGCGTCAAACATCTGGGAAAGGAGGGAGTATTTTGTTGCGATTTGCTTGGCTCGGTTCTCTCATGTGATCGACATCAGGACAGATATCTCTCTCTCCAGTAGCCGTATTAAAACCTTAGCTCACATACAATATATCACATCACATGGGTGCATGCTCCATAATGCCTGCAACTGCAAGACCCCATATGCTGCATGCTGCACATCATCAATTTGCAGTGGCAATTGCTGCATGATCAGCACATCAAGATTCATTAGAAGAACAAGCTGACCTTGCATGAACTAGGAGGCATTAATTCAGAGATTTCATATATATTGAGATGAGCGCACTTGTTATAAAGAAGAACATCATAGAAGATCTAAACGTACTGATGACGATATCAAAACACGATATTTGTTAACGAGAACTGCACCTGAATGTCGAAATGGTGCAAGTCCAAGGATATATAGTATGTCAACATGGTACTAGCTACTACCATGCAAGCACAGCTATTGCACGATCGATCAAGTGATCGAGGTAGGAGGTGATTGGAAAAAGGGTCATGTGCTCGCTCCGAGTTTGGAGAGGAAACCCATGTGGCCGTCATGTGAGCTAGCTAGGTAGGTCACACAGCTGATCCTCTCCTCTTTCTCAAAGCATGTACACTACTACCGGCTAAAACACACAAAAAGCTAGCTTGGCTAGGCCAAGCCAAGCTGGTCATGTACTCATGTCACACACAAGATGCATGCCAACACACCTACGTTCGCTTCATAACTCCACAAGGTTGCCAACTCGGGAGGCGACGCTACATGTGCCGCCATGTGCGTCTTGCTTTGCCCCTATTCTAATTCTCTCTCTCTCAGCTTAATTGGGACCCTCTCCTATCTGGATCATTCAACCAAAATACTGTCAGATACTGTAGCTAGTGTGTCATAGAAAAAAAATCTATATATTAACAATTAATTAATTAAGTACATGCATTTGTGCACACTTGTACTTGTCATTGTACATATTTTCGTCATGTGAG
Source organism: Oryza longistaminata (assembly GCA_009805545.1). Classification (NCBI taxonomy): domain Eukaryota; kingdom Viridiplantae; phylum Streptophyta; class Magnoliopsida; order Poales; family Poaceae; genus Oryza; species Oryza longistaminata. The sequence continues at coordinate 6,552,688 of CM020179.1, forward strand.
TACATAACTTGCACTAGAAAAATGGAAAAGATATATATACCTTGTATTCTCCAAGCATGATCAACTACTAGGTAGCTACTACTGCACATGTTTATCATTTAATTATTAGCTACCATGCCTAGCTTAGCTAGCTGTTGCACCGTGCACTATCTTGATTTTTGGCCATTTAACTGTTTTAATTAATTAATTGATTGATTGATTTGAAACTGATTAATTAAAATGGGGGTGTCCAAATATTCAATCGTACCACAATGTAGCATGTGTCATGAGCAGAAAAGGAGAAAGAAAAGATGTAATTTAGAGGACCACAAAAACGGTGGCAATTGCATGCTAGCTAGCTCACACCACATGGCGCCATTTCTCCATTCTCTCCATGAATGCACATATATAAGCAGCAACCATGGTGTCCATGGCTACCTCTGCCAACCTAGCTTAGCTAGAGCCTAGAGGAGCCATCTCCATTTCTTAGCTTCTCTCCTCACCAGAAGCCACCATGAGAGGCCCTAGCACCACCACCATGGCCACCTTCAAGCAAAGCTTCCTCAAGAACCTCCTCTCGAGCCTCAAAAACTCGAGCAAAAACAAGGCTGCCATGTCGACCCTGGGTGAGAGGAAGCGTGCAATCAAGTCCTCCGCCGACATCGCCATGGCCACCGCCCGCACAGGCATCGCCGGAGCAGCACGGTGGCCACATGCCATCTTGGCATCATCATCATCGTCTTCTTCATCTTCATCTTCATCGTCGATGCCGAGAACTACATTTCCATGCAAGATGATGCAAGGGAAGGTGAGGAGGAGGTGCAAGAGCATCGTGAGGAGGAGGACGCCATTGATGAGTAGTAGCAGTGAGGTTGCGAGGAGGCTGGTGAAGAGGAGGGCCAAGGTGCTGAGGAGGATGATACCCGGAGGCGAGCTCATCGCCGACGAGATCTCGCTGCTGCACGAGGCCATGGATTACGTCGTTCATCTGCACGCCCAGGTCGACGTGCTCCGCCGCGTCTCAAGAGCCGCCGTGGCGCGGAGATCCAATGCGTCTTCTTCTTCTTCAGGTTTGTTTGATTGCTGAATTTTTTTGCAGCTAGATCTTCTTGATGTTCTTGAAATTGTTTTGACTCTTTTCGTTGGTAGTTTGTATTGGGTTGTTTTTGTGACTTGTCCTTGTTCATCATGCAGGTGGGCTTGCACAATTGAAGGAACGGACGGTTCAGATCTCTGGTGAAACGGAGAACCCATGCTAGCTAGTAGGATGTGATTCTGAAAAGAGGAGCCAGATGTGTTGCAGATATTGGAGAAATATCCAAGAGGGTGATCAGATTTATGTCCCTGATCACACTTGATAAGCAAGTGCAGAAGTGCCCGGAGAAATAGAAGTGGAAGAGTGGTGGAGAGTAGATCAAGATTTGTACTGTTCAAAGATGAATGAGAGGAAATTTGTAAGTTGGTGGTACTAATTGTAGTAGCCACTTTTGTACCAGAAGTAAAAGTGAAATTGATTAATTATAATGCAGAGAGATAGTACTGAAATTACTGCCCTTGTATACCTGAAAGTCTGAAACTATGTTCTAAGCTAATCTTCAGCCCAATACTTCTGAAGAATTAACTAACTTCAGATGTTAATTTCAGTCCACAAAAACTCTGAAACTGTGTTTCTTTAAACCATGTTTCAGTTATGCCTGAACCACCTGCCATTTACACGCGAACCGCATTTCACAACAATTAAGGAACCGCATTTCATACCATAGTTGTTGAAAGCTTGTAGTATCAACAGCAATGTGTAGAACTTCCTCGCAAAAAAAAAAAAAAGGAAAAAAGTGTAGAACTGAGAGATCTCAAACACTTTTGTTTTTAAGGGAACCAGCACGAGCTTGTGCTATTTCATTGAATTATAGGGGAAACTATGATCCCTAGGGGCAAAGAAAATTGTTAAATCTATACAGATACAGAGATCTCAAACACTCAATGCAGGGGAGAATGTGAAATTCAGAATCAAGCATCATGTGGATGCTGGATCTTGGTGTCCAATCCATGCAGCCATGCCTGTATCCTGTCCCTTAGCTCTCTGTCAGTGGTAGGCAGATATGGGCATTTGCCTGTGACAGAGAAGAAAAAGGCAAAATGATTTTGGTGCTGTCCCTGAACTGCAGCAACAGCTCTGCAGGTCACCTTGCTACAGTGAGACTCACATGGAGACTTGTTGTACTGAACTGAATTTGGGCTGGGCGTTTGGCATCACCAGAAGCCCAACTAATTTTGATTGTGTTGATCATGGGCCATTCTAGAGTGGGCTTTTCATTTCTTGATCATGTGATGTTTGAACTCTGAAGTGGCAAGATTAAGCTGTATGTGCCAACCAATTTAAACGCAGAGTTTAAGCGGCCGAGGAAGAACGTACAATTCACTGTATTTTAACAATGGTCAATCAACCATTGCCCAATTCTTTTCGGGTCCTGTTTGACATTTTTTTCCCAATTCCTATAGAATTTGAACCGATTATTACGCCGCAAAGAAGACCACGAGTTGTGTGCTTTACTATGTTCTATTCCTAGTTTCAAAATTTCAAAAATGGCCAGAAGCAATAAGGGCATTTGCCACCATCCGTTTGCCACAAGAGATGACTTGACTATTTCCAAACCAAGAGATGCCATAGGGAGTTTGATTAAATTTTAGTTAATTTAAATCCCACGGCAAATCGTTTTTTTCTCGTACATTTCTTCTTTCTTACAGCACACCAAATCCCCACAAGATCGCCGGCCGTTCTCGTTGGCTTCGCCGCCGTCCATGCGCTGCCGCCGCTGGCGTCGGCGGCGGCGGTCACGCCGGCGTGAGGCCGTGCTTGAGCGCCGCCTTCCAGACGACGTCGATCCGGTCGACGTCGATGGCGCCCACCTCGTGGTGCTCCCACTCTTCCAGGAAGTGCACCACGCCGCCGGCGTGGCACGCGTGCACCACCCCTCGCTCCATCGTGTACTGCACACATTTGTTTCCCGGCGATCGCCGGCCGGCCATGTCAGCGAGCTCGGAGAAGAAGAAGAAGAAGAAGAATGGACAATTTTTTTCTATAAATCTAATCAAATTTAAAAAGGGTTTTATTATAAAAATATAGTTTCAAGTGACTTATAATATGAAACGGAGGAAGTACCTCGCAGTAGCCGAGGCCCTGGATGTCCCTGGGGAGCCTCATGGCGGCGAGCTTGCCGTAGGTGCAGTCTCGCCGGAACCCGATGATCGGCGGCACCACGAACTGGTGGAAGTGTGTCCCCGCCGGCGCCCACCTCTGCTCCCTCGGCGACAGCCACTTCCCCACCAGCCACGTCTGCAACAACGCCATCCATCCAACTTTAGCTTCTGATAAATTTTACGGTATTTGAAAAAGTAACCCGGGATACTTAAATCTTACATTAAAAAAAATTAGTACCTTGAGATGCCTAGTATCCAGAAATACAATATTTACATTAGAAAATACGGTAACTTCCGGTACTTTCTTAGATGTAAAATTACCCTTAGCTTTTCCGTCAAACTAGCTAGTGGAAACAACTTAAAAAAAGAACACTCGAACTAAACTTTTGGTGTTCTGGTCGGTGCATACATCTGAGACAAAATGTAACTTTTTGGGTTAATTGGCCTGCAGGACAATATGACTCTGACAAAAGTCTATGTTTTTCAGGCTAACTGGTTGGTACATAAAACTTGATGAAAGAAAATGTGGACAATCACATCATGGACACAGCCTTGAATTACTGAAAGTCTTATTGAAATTCCAGCGAGTGAATTACCTTGCAGTTTTGTGCAGGCTGGTACTTGGTGACCTGCACGAGGTACTGCTGGAACTCTGCCGGTGCTCCCTCTGAATCTTCAGAACCTCTCCGACGACATGTCAGCATCTAAACCAAAACAAGATTAGCACACAGAGCCATCAATCCCAATCTTGCAATCAACCTCTTGTTTCATATACACTCATCTAATCATGCTGTGAAATAACACGAGTTTTTCTCTCTCTTTTGGGGTTCAGTTCAGAGTTCAGACAGCAGCAGAGCACGAACCAGACTCTGATCTGTTCTTGCAGAGGTAGAGGGCGATGGCTCTGCCGAGCTTGGAGGTGCGCCGTGAGGAAGACGCCTTGACGTTGCTGGGGATCTCGTGAGATCACGGCCGCTGTCAGGGTTGCCGTGCAACCACCCTCACCCTCAGCTCGGTGCTTGTTCACGAACAGCGTGCCACCTCCATTCAGTGCCTCGTTCTGACAGAATCAAGAAACCAAACCAAACATAAAAAGATTCAGAGAGTTTAGGACCAGATCGTTGCACTGCATTTTGATTCTTCAGTAAGCTGGATTGATAGCCTAAAGATTTTGTTTACAGTGCTGATCAGATGAAAATCCTGAACTTCAACTGTCTGAACAATTAACGCAGATTTTGGTGAGTGAGCTAGCCACCGCTGCATCTACTCCGATACACGCGTCACGGTCGCATTTCCATCTTCGCCGCCATTCAACGTTGAATCAGTTAAGGATTCACATGCCCATCATAAATGATGATGAATTGTTCCGGTAGTCTGTGCTAGATAACCATGCTGCCCAACTGTATGGGCGACACATGAACAGCAAAGAGACTGACATGGACATCACATACTCTCCTTTTTTTTTTTCCTTTTTTTTCTTTTGAAATTGAAATACAGGGGAAAAGTTGAAGAAAGATGAGGAAAAACAGAACACCCTACTGAATCATCAGCAGTGGATACTGTACTAGTTAATGGACAAGTATATTATATACATGCTGTATATCCAATACTGCTCAACTATATGCATAACACGGCACATTATGAATCAAGAAAAGACATGTATGTGTCTGTGTCATTGCAAGAAAATGATAAAGGAAAAGGAAAAAAAAAGTTGAGGCATGGAAGAGACAAGACATGTACAGTAGCAAATATTAAATATACATAAATTATTGACTATATATAACGGATTATCTATATGATTATATACATAAATTAAATGTTTTAAAAATAAATATTTAAAAAATGTATTCTTGGTGACATGAATAAATAAACAAATAAATAATTCGTGAAATAAATCGAAAAAAATAGCTGAAACGACCAGATCTTTTGTAAAACAACTGACCTTATTGAGAGCGGCGAGGCTGAGCACCTTGACGCCCATCCGATCTGCACGCAGGATGGCCAGCTCGATCTGCTCGTTGATGCCTTTCTTCGCCGCCGGTATGAAGTACTGTGCATTTGCATACATGGCCAATGTCAGAATCAATTCACAAGTTCAGATGGCCTACATAAAACCGAATCAATGCAGTTTTCTATAGGACTGCAAAGTTAAAGCCACACATTAACCACTGTTGTCACTACTGTACTGTACAAGTTACTTGCGAGAGAGGTGCCATTGAATAGTATGGTACCACAACACCTCTACTACCAATTAATTGATGGACAACCTATGATCCATCCATGATATCTCGGTTGTCCTCTCCATACAATCAGTACGAGGTGTTTAAATTCAGGGGTGTAAAGTTTGTCGTGTCACATCGGGTATTATATAGTGTGTGCGTATGGGGTGTTCGGGCACTAATAAACGCGAGAATGATTTATTAAGCCTAATTAATCTGTCATTAGCACATGTTTACTGTAGCACCACATTATCAAATCATGGAGCAATTAGGCTTAAATGATCTGTCTTGCAAATTAGTCGCAATTTATGCAATTAGTTATTTTAAGCATATATTTAATACTTCATGCAGATATTTAAACGTTCGATGTGACGGGGTGAAAAAATTACGGTGGATCACATACTAATTCTAAAATATTGTCTCATGTTATATCGTACATGAGATATGATATAATTTTAAATTATTCTGGAATAGCTAGGGCGAGGAGGAGGGGGGGGGGTTATTGTGATTATACCTGAAACCCATATCGGGGGACAGTCCATATCTGGTGGAGGTTGCCGCGGAGGCGGTAGGAGCTGACGAGGAAGGTCTTGGAGCAGCACCACACGAGCAGCATGAAGCCGAAGGCGACCGGCCAAAATGGGAGGAGGACGAAGTGGTTGGCGAACGGCGTCGAGCTGCACGACCGGAGCACGAACGGCACGTGCATCGACGCCATGATGTCCACCACGTGTGCCAAGAACACGAAGTCCGGCGCCTGATCGTTCTTGCCTGCATCAGCAATTGCCATTTTTCGGGAAATAATATTATTATAAAACCGTCAAGCTCTCGATAGTGAAATGATAATAGATGTGTGATTTCAACCCTTGAGGTCATGTGTTCAATCCCCGCACGCTCATAATTTCTTCTTTAAAAAAGTTTTTTTATTGTAAAAATATTCAAGATTTTTGGGGCTTGGGAATTTTGCATGAATTAATTCTAAATGTTAATGTCTGGAGCAATGTCTCTCCCTCCAAATCTCTTTGTTTTAATTGTAAAAAATCTTCAAGATTTTTGGGGCTTGGGAATTTTGCAGGAATCAATTCCAAATGTTAATGTTTCTTATGGGTCTTGTAGCACACTGACTGAATATAATTCTTGTTTCTTGAAGCAAAAGGCATAATAAAATGCACCTAATTAGGCGTGCACCCTACCTAAGTAGACCTCCTTTTGCAGCTCCCATGACTTGTGGTTGAGGGTGCCCCCCAGGAGATCAAAAACAGGCATGAACAGGCAGAAGTTTGAGTCCTTCTCCCTGTGGTGCAGGCTCAGGTACCTGCGCAATTAAATCCATATGCATAATGCATTAGAACAATCAAATCGATTTTAATTACTTGTATCACCTCTTCATACAACACCGACTAATTAATCAACTTTTCTCTAACAACCAATTAGCGGTACAGCTAACAACACTAGGATAGTGACCAAATGACAGATGCAATTAAGCAGATAGCAGCACTGTCCATACAATGAAGTGCAGCATAATTAGTACTACTTGTATCTCAACCTTATAAAGTAGTTATTTATTTATTTAATTAACTGTCTTAGACAAAAATAATTTACTTATTTTCTCCATTTTACAATACTTGATAATTTTGACCTTGCATTGTTTTAGTCCGATCACTCCTATTTTAAAAATAAACTGGTAGCTATTAAAAAATATAAGCATATAATTCCCATTAATTGAATCAAACGATTTACAAGATATCGGTGGTCAACTAAAATAATTTTCAATCCAATTTACCAAAAGTTATGAATAGAGAAGTATTTATCAGAAAACAAATACATTATACTATTATTTTATTTTTGCACTCAGTAGGGGTGTAGAATGAGGTATCTGAGAAGAGGAAACAGCCTGGAAGACCCTAGGGGATATCACCTCACGTGTACTGTAGCCCATGGACCTCAAGAAGTCAAACAAAAGGACGTGTCCATAGACCAGGCCCACGACGACCCTACCCCATCAGAAAGGCCCCTGCGAGTGGGAACCCCCATCACCACGTCAGCAGCAGGCTCTCCAGTGGCGTCCAAATCCAGCTGCAGACCAACGTAACACACAGGAAAGGTTATCATCAGCCAGTCAAATTGTACTCCTACAGCGCTATAACCGTATAAACCGTATGAGACGTATAATTAAAAATAAATTATAGATAAAATATTTATATCTACAACAATGCTAATATATATATATATATATCTTGCTAAAATATGGATCACGATAAAAAACTTAAAATCAACTTCATATTAAGTTTAAAATTAAAATTTCAGGCTAGTATCGATTAATTTAATCTGCGTGAATTTTACCACTATGACTGGTTAATCAAGTGTAGAAATATGAATGAAGCAGAAAAAAGAATAATCTATGCATAAAATTTTATATTTTTATTGTTATATTGTTTAAAAGTCAATGCTGGAAAACAAACTACGACAAATAAAACACTTCAAAATCTATCCCAAAACCAACATTTAAGTTTCAAAATATCTGCTGCAACTCATTAAGACAACAAAACATCATACATAAACTGGTTCACAGTTCCAACGAGAATTTTCAAAACAAATTTGGTACACCAAACAGTTCATAAATAGGAATAAATACACTCCCTTTTATACTCCTAAACTTTGTTGGGTGAGTTGTATGGAGTACAGTACTCGTACAGGGTGTAAGAGTACCTGTCAAGGGTGTGGTGACCGAGGCGTGGTGGTGAGCGGCGTGGTAGCGGCTGAAGAGTGGGCCCGGTGCAGGGCCCGGTGGGCCAGTAAAAGAGCGGCTCAGCGACCAACACATGCAGCAGCAGCGCGATGGCCCACCCGCGTGGTCCCATGCTTGCTTCAGGTTGGGAGCAGCAGCTGCTGCCGCGCCACCACCGGGCTCCCCACCAGTTGCCCCTATCAGCGTCTGCAGCAGCAGAAAGTTATCCCTGCATATATATGCATAATAATCCCATCAGAAAAGAAAAACACATATTGCTACCTCCGTCTAAAATAAGTGGTATCCGTGTTCTAACATTAACCGTTCGTATTATTAAATTTTATAAATAATAGTTACATATAAAGTAATATCATGTTTTATCATCTAATAAATAAAAATAATAAAAAATTAAATAAGACGAACAGTCAAACGTTGGGTACGGACAGTACTACAAAACTATACTTATTTTAGATGGAGGGGGGAGGACTACATAAAACAGATTCATTCTTAATTTTACTGCTGGTGCTGGTTAAGCAGTAAAAATGGTGACATATATGAGTAGTAATTACGATGATTCTAGATAAGAGAGCCATGGCGTCTGTCTGTCTGAACTCTTCTCGAAGGCGAAGCTGGATCTGATCTAACAGTGATGACGATTACAGTACTGCTCTGGGCTTGGTGACCACTGCTTGCCTTGGATGCAAAGCCATATTTTCTTCCCCTCTCAAAAAATCAATCTAAAAATGAATAGGACACAAAGCACGCCGTCGGCGACCGGCCGGCGACTAGCTAGCTACGGCGGAGGAGAATGAGATAGATAGAGAGAGAGAGACGGCGAAGGGCGTACCAGTCCCATTCGGCGTCGACCTGGCGGAAGTCGACGGAGTCGGGGACGACGCGGCGGCGGCGGGTGAAGAAGAGCATGTTGCCGTAGGAGAACCAGAATTGGTAGGTGAGCCCGGCGGGCGCAGAACAGCAGCAGCAGGTGGAGCCACCACGACCCCACCGGCGCCGCCCCTTGCTGCCTCATCCCCGCCACCTTCCACACCACCGCCCCGTACAAACATACTGACCCATCTTCCATTAATTAACCACGCACACGTTAATTAGCTTAATAAGGTAGAAGAAGAAGAAGAAGAAACTACAAAAGAGGATTAATTGACGACTTAAGAGAGAGATTATATGATGCCTTGTACGAGCCGAGGCTTGCCCATGGCACGAGGGAGAGGAGGAGCAGCCATGGCTGCTTGCTTAGTTTGCTCTCTCGATCGAGCTTGTGAAGCTCTTCCTTCTCTCTCACTTTGTACTCTAATGTGTGGCTGCTAATTAAGCTTGCTAGCTAGTAGCTGC
>CM020179.1:6570429-6799331 GCA_009805545.1 Oryza longistaminata
ATCCATGTAGACATACCATTGAAGTGGTTTACTATTAATCTAGTCTATTGCTGAGATGTACATGCTTTATAGATAACACCTTACTTTACCATTGCGGGTGCTCTAAAAGAGTAATTCTACGGTGCTCTTTATTGGTAGACTAGTAAAATTAATCTGAACTATCTAGAACTATATTCGGTTGCACTTGTTTCAATTGTAGTGTAGCCAATTCGAACAGTACTGTGTGTTTGTTGCTGCAGCAATAAGGGGTACATTGTGGTGTAGCCGAACAGAGCACTTTCATACTACTACTTTATCTTCTCGTTTTCCCATGTCGTTTAAAAATTCATTAAAAAGTCTAGAAAACTTTAATAAGGCATGTCGATATATGATATGTCACTCAGCAAACGATTCAAATTCAATTTGGAGAGTAGAAACGCCAAAAAGAGTAAATTAACTGCATATTGGATTAGTTTTCTTAATTTGCCAAAGGTTTCGCCTTGAACTCTCTTGCACATTTTTTTCACTTTTGACCAGCCTTGTTTACTCATTTTTTTGGGTTTGGTTTGGACCAATGGCCCAGCTGTCAGATCGTCTATATATGAGAAAACAAAAAACGGCGCCCAAGGAAAGCCCTGGTTGTGGAGACTGGTGAGCTCCCTGACGAAATCCTCCAACGCCATCTACTTTGGTGCAAGTTCGTCGGCAACGAGATAGCCCAAAGTGAAAGTGTATATTCGGTGTAAAGTGAAAAAATGGTTCAAGATGCAACTGTGGTAATTACTAGTTCGTTGTGCAAATTCAAACAAAAATAAATAAATTTTACTGCAAATCGTTATTCGCGGTCAAATTTGTTGTTTTGTGTTTCTAGTTTAACTTACATATTTATCTGTTTTGTTAAGAGAAATTAATTTTCGTGATAGCTATTTAGACGTACGACATGTATAAAACGGCGGGAAAAAAAATCCACAGGCCGGGCAGAAACACATCATTGTCAAAGCAACTATAAACAGTATAGTGGAGTACTACACTAATATAGGCTGTGTTTAGTTCACACCAAAATTAAAAGTTTGGTTGAAATTAGAATGATGTGACGGAAAAGTTAAAAGTTTATGTGTAGGAAAGTTTTGATATGATGGAAAAGTTAGAAGTTTGAAGAATTATTTTGAAACTAAACACAGCGATAGTAAGTGATGTACTACTATAAATATTGAGTTACCTCGTAATCAACGAAAAATAATAGCTGTCGATGTATAATATCTATTGGATGATTGCGAGACGACGCATGCAAATGATTCAATGGTTCTTGTTTTGCGAACGATGTGGCACAATACATGTTTAGTTTTCTTTTGTCTTAATTAGCATAGCATAGTATAGTAGATAAATGAGGAGAATATCTATTTGCCACTAGTATACGTTTTAGGGCATGTTTAAATCCATTTGGAATGTCAAATGGCAAAAGTTTTGGTGGCAAAAGTTTTAGCATTGTAAAAGTACTAGTTGGTGTTTAGATGCATGTTAAAGTTTTGCCATTCTAGCACTAAAGTGAGAGAGAGAAAGAGAGAGGGAGTGGTCCTAAAGCACTTTTTGGCACAATTTGCTACTATGAACTAGCAAATGTCAAATGCCAAATTACCAACTTTTATTACTTGTGTTTAGATCCAAAATGGCAAAAAGTGTTATAAAATAGTAAAACTTTTACTATTTTGAAGGATGGCCTTAGTGGTTGGGAAGCATAATAAGCTGCAGGAGGGACGTGGGTAGAGAGAGTAATTAACGTGTCGATGTTGGTCGTCTCAACTGTCAACCCCATGTACCCATGCATATATGCGCGTACGTCAAGCCGTCAACAAAGTAGGATTCAACATGCATGCTAGCTAGTCAAAACGTGTGTGGGTGAGCACCGGGGCGTTGCGTACCGCTGTCTCGCCATGAATGATCTACCGAGTACCCATGCATACGATGTCGGCGAGCTAAGCTGGCTAGCTTGCTCACCAACGGTATATCGTCGACCAGCTCGCCGGCTGCCTGAGCCATCTGACATTGTAGTCATATTTAGTGAGATTTTGATAGCTATAGCTTTTTTTAAAGCTTTCCTAAACTGTTTAACTTTTTATTTAGATGCTAAAAAGTTGTGGTTATATATTGTAGGATCGAATCACGAGAACTAAGCCAACCAGAGGGGGGGTGAATGGTTGGTATACCCAAAAACTTTTAGCGGAAATAAAAGTTACCCTCGAAATCGACGGATCGCAGTCTGACCGAAGTAGTTGCGCCGGTCTGACCGCCTGATGAACGTCGGTCTGACCGATGTAGATCGATCGGTCGAACCGCCGAAAACGCCTGTGTACTATTAGACTTGCTCTTAGAGCAAGTTTAATAGTATAGCCCACTCCAAATCATCTATAGCAAATGCAATAGCCAATTCATACAATAGTTGCTTACTATACTATTAATATATGGTCCCACCTGTTATACACACAGTGTGTCTTGGAGTCCGTGCTGCAGCTGGCTACAGATCTGTAGCTCACTGCTCTCCTCTCTCATCGTTTATCCCATTAAAATATGTTTACAGCTGGCTAATAGCATTAGCCTGCTATTGTACCTGCTCTAAGTGGCGATCTTTTTTTCCAAGTTTGCCCGTGAATAATCCCTTTTCCTTCGCCATTGGAAAGCTGGAAAAGCGTACGTCTCCTTTCCGTTGACAGCTCGAGCTCATTCATGCCATCCATCCACCGTCCACGCACTTTTCCGCACAGTGCAGCCGCAGGTACATCTTCTTTTAAATGGAGTATTTCGTTTTCATGCAAACATTTGCTGATTTCTTACCCTCCATCTGATAGATCGGCCTTCCATCATGCCATTGTGACCGTCCGATCAGAAATCAACGGTCATGATTTGGTTCGACGGTGCGGGAAAGCACCAACAATGTAGTGATGGAGTTGTTAATGCATGGCCTCATCCATCAGAATTCAAATTATGGATTTATTACGTAAATGCAAGTGAAAGCTTTCAATGCGACTTTAACAAAATCATGGATTGTGCTGGATTTCTATATCTTTGAGCCAGTGATAAAGACAGATGTACAAACTTGAAGGGAAACATCAACATATGAAAAAGCTTAATTAAAGCTTTTCTAGCAAAGAGGAGAAACTATGTAAAAGTTATAAAATAATAAGGAAATACTTATAATAAAATATAGTTGTTTGGTTTGGTTACATTTTAGAATCAACTATAGTTATTACAACTCGACAAATTAAATCATATACACACATAATATCTAACGAATCCAAACGCGTTTAAGAAATTTTTGAGAGTACAAGGTGTATCCGTCCTATGCTTTGAGCGCGTCTTAGGGAATGCAAATCAAGGATGTATGAGTGTGGTGTGTTGCGTGTGCGTAGTGATCATGTGTCATATAATAAAATGGTTCAATCGTCTGACAAGGCAGGGTGCGATTCTTTTAAAATTCTATGTAACTAAAAGTTGAATTAGATTTTTTTAATCACTATATACTAGTCGTAAATATTAGCTATTATGCGGTTAAGTTACCGTTACCAGAGCACTACGTAACGTGACTATGCATTGCACGCTAGGGTTCAAGTGACAGATCGGTTATATAAACTGCTAAATGGACCGCTCCATTTTCCGTGCGCACTGTTCGTGTTGAAAAGTACTACCTCCGTTTTTTAATAGATGACGCCGTTGACTTTTCATCACACATTTGACCATTCGTCTTATTAAAAAAAAATTGCGTAATTATAATTTATTTTGTTATGAGCTGTTTTATCACTCAAAGTACTTTAAGCATGATATATATCTATACATTTACATACATTTTTTTTTAATAAGATGAATGGTCGAACATATGTTTAAAAGTCAACGGCGTTATCTATTAAAAAACGGAGGGAGTAGCAGTAACAAACGCGGAAATGCTACCTATCAGACGTCTGATGCTACAAACAAAAATCGGACAGGCAAACTACTACTTCCCTATCCACTCCACACATCCATACATGTTATAATGATATTCAAAATAATTTTACTTCTGATCTACTTATCTAATATATGATATGATCATACCATTATATTTATTATAATTAAATCTTTATAACAAGATATCACATCATTATATTCTTACGTACAGGATGAGTATATGAGAGGAGTTAGTGAGTGGAACTTTGATATAGAAGAACTAAAGGCACAAGCTGCACTGGTACGAGTATACTTTTTTTTGCAAAGGTTGTAACAACCTTTTAACTATTAACTATATAAAGTTTTTTTGAACAATGTTTAGTACCCAGATGAGAATGATGGCGGCGAAGATGAGTATTTGCGTTTTCTTTTTGAACTTGATACTATTTGTGAAAGTGCTCCCATACATGACGTTCAATCACGAGATTACTCTAAAAATGAAAATGAGAAGGTAATTTTATTTTTGAGATTTTTTATTTTATTTTAGTGACTATGTTAATATATACATATATCTAATAAAAGTCACATTTTCAGAAGGAAAGCAATGAAATCACAAGAAATGAGAAAATAGATACGACGCCCATACTTCAAAGGTTCATCATCGACTTCATTCCTTGCACAATGTTTCATTTTTTTAATACAATAATAATTTTCGTTAAAATAATTATGCAAATCATTTCACAATAATAGGTGTTCCAAATATGTATTCTTTAACAATAAATGCTCAATGTTAATGCCACAATCTTTTTTTTGAGTCAAGTATGTTATTGATGTAACAACTCTCATAAGATGTTTACAATGCATTGTGTGGTTATTTGACCATTATTGTGTTTTATTATATCATTGCCCTCTACTTATATTACATACAAGCTCTATCATTTTGGTTGGACATGATTTATTTAGGAATGATTCCATGAGATTCTGATGTAATCACAAGCATAAAAAAGTTTAATACATCATATCTAACTTAGTTGTTTATGTCAGTGTGAAACAACTTGAGAATAAAGGAAGCCCTAATGGCCTCGTGCGCCACGAGTCATTTCAACATCGACCCAAATCACCTGCTAAGCAAATCACAAGAGCAGGCATGTTTGTACATTTCCTTATCCCAACTAAAAAAGTGGTGGTTAAATGCATTATAATAGTTTTAAATTAAGTATTGGGTAATTAGTATTGTTCATATTTTCTTATGCTTATTATTGTTTCACACATTTTAAAACTTTGCATTTTGAATATAGTATAAATTTTGGAGTGGTTTACACACATTAGAGCAAGGTAAGAATGATTTGTTTTTTGCAGTATCAAATTGCAAGGACTTTGATGAATATCTTAAATCGGCCATTCAGAAAGGCCGTTTTAAAGTGACGGTAGAAGGTGCTGAGGTTGAGAAGGTAAGTCTTTTATTATACGAAAATTTTCTATATGTGATCAAGTTTTTAAAGCATTACTTTTGACTTGTTTACTGCATGATATTTTCTCTAACTATAAGTAGGGGTAAAACAAGTTATATGTGACATGGTACTCATTTTGAATTAGTTTATATCATAATTACTAGTTTATGTGCTTATTTTTGTTCAATTCATTTGTCCTTCTCTTGCAATTTACATGTTTTGGTTGAGTATATTCGCCGAGTAAAAAAAAAGAACTATCAGACGAACATCATATTTGATATATATCATTTCATATATAGGGTATAAAGTCATTTTGCATGCACCCTAAGCTATGTAATGCCATAATCTTCAATTTAGTTTATCTTGGTCATATGATTATCTATATTATGTATGTTTCTTAATTTGTAGCTTCAACATATCTAGTTTTAGTTGTTAACAAATTGCAATCCAATAGGCTTATGAACTAGTTACGTATAAATGCTATTGTTAAACATTGATAGGAACATTTTTAAAGTAACCATTTGAAATCTTCTTTGTGGCAGTTGGAAGTGGCTACACCACGAGAAAAGGAATTATTAGAACGGATTGCTAGTTTGGAGCGAATGTACGCCTAAATCGATCTCCGCAGCTTGGCCTCTCGAGAGAGGGATCGGGATCGAGAGACTACGAGGTCTATTGTCCATGGCCGATCGAGACGCATAGCTAGGGTAATTTGTTGTGTGTTGTGGTGGGGGGCTCGATCGATCGATCGATCGATCGATCTCCATGGAGAAGGGGAAGAGGCGGGGAGGGTCGTCGTCGTCGGGGCCACAGGCGGTGGCGAGGAAGAGGGACCAGTTCCCTAGCCGGGCCAAGGACTACGAGCTGCTCGAGCCGGTCGGGGATGGCGCCACCGCCGTCGTTCGCCGGGCCCGGTGCCTCCCCCTCGGCGGCGAGGTCATCGCCGTCAAGATTATGAACATGTCGCAGCGCTCTGAAGACGATGTGGTACGTACGTACGTCCATTTCTTCTTCTTCGTCGTCTCTGGATCATGCGTACTTGCTTATGCGAGTCGACTGTGTCGTGTCATTGGTGCATGCAGCATCCAAACTCGTGCAAACTTAAGTTCATCAGTAATTTCTAGTAATCTAGTTGCATGATGATTTCATAAATTTTAGCGGATTATAATTTTTTCGTAGGAATTATGACGGCCCTGAAGGTTCTAAGTTTATGCATGTTTTCCAAAATGATCAGTTAAGTCTTTAGGTCAAAAACGTAATTAGTATTTCCAACGGTAGAATAGAAGACATATAAAACAAAATTGTATACTATATGCATACTATAAGCATTACTGAATATCAAATGAACTTGATACACAAATTAGACAACGAATCTGAAGGTAGGCTTAAGTATAAGTTTATTTACTTAACTGATACTTAAGTCTTCGAGTCGAAAAGAATAACTATTTCTAACAATGGAATATAATATCTACGTAACAAAATTGTGTATATCATGCATACTGCGTGCATTACTGAATATCAAATAAACTTGGTACATAAACAACTAAGAAGACTTAAGTATAAGTTTTACTTATTAAGAGGTCTTGAAGTCTTCGGGTTAAAAAGAGCAACTATTTCGAAAAGTGGACTAGAACCTATACATACATAACAAAATTGCGTACGACATGCATACTGTGAGCATTAGCCCCTCTGTCCCTCTGTCCCTGGAAAAACGATGGTGCTAGCATTCATGATAGCAAGCTAAGCAATGCACATGAGGCATTTTCCCAACACAAATATCTCTACATTGTATCTAAATAAGCAATGTAATCAACTCTTTGTTTCGCATAATGAATTTAATATATGTCTTTGGGTGACCGTCACCCTGGCCTTAACTTACTTCTTCTTACTAAGTTAAATCTGCTATGTGTTTGGGATTTAGACATAATAACTAATTAAATTTATAGTATTGCATTGGAGATGACTTCACAACGAAACAGTAGATGCGAGTGTTGATTTGTAGATAATTGTAGTCTTATTAATTACATGGTTGTGCATACCTCTAGATGCATAGTGTGCAAGAATGAAATTATGAACATATTACTCGTCAGTTGTATTGAGAGACACCTATATTTCTTTACTTTCTGCAGATCCATGCCTCTGAGGAAGTTAAAATGATGAGTACTATTGACCATCACAATCTCCTTGGTGCATATTGTTCATTTACAGAAGGTGAAACTTTATGGATTATTATGCCCTATATGGCTGGTGGGTCATGCTTTCACTTGATGAAATCTTCATATCCAAAAGGGTTTGACGAAAAATTTATAGCATTTGTCCTACGCGAAACATTAGAAGACGCATAGCTAGGGTAATTTGTTGTGTGTTGTGGTGGGGGGCTCGATCGATCGATCGATCGATCGATCTCCATGGAGAAGGGGAAGAGGCGGGGAGGGTCGTCGTCGTCGGGGCCACAGGCGGTGGCGAGGAAGAGGGACCAGTTCCCTAGCCGGGCCAAGGACTACGAGCTGCTCGAGCCGGTCGGGGATGGTGCCACCGCCGTCGTTCGCCGGGCCCGGTGCCTCCCCCTCGGCGGCGAGGTCATCGCCGTCAAGATTATGAACATGTCGCAGCGCTCTGAAGACGATGTGGTACGTACGTACGTCCATTTCTTCTTCTTCGTCGTCTCTGGATCATGCGTACTTGCTTATGCGAGTCGACTGTGTCGTGTCATTGGTGCATGCAGCATCCAAACTCGTGCAAACTTAAGTTCATCAGTAATTTCTAGTAATCTAGTTGCATGATGATTTCATAAATTTTAGCGGATTATAATTTTTTTCATAGGAATTATCACGGCCCTGAAGGTTCTAAGTTTATGCATGTTTTCCAAAATGATCAGTTAAGTCTTTAGGTCAAAAACGTAATTAGTATTTCCAACGGTAGAATAGAAGACATATAAAACAAAATTGTATACTATATGCATACTATAAGCATTACTGAATATCAAATGAACTTGATACACAAATTAGACAACGAATCTGAAGGTAGGCTTAAGTATAAGTTTATTTACTTAACTGATACTTAAGTCTTCGAGTCGAAAAGAATAACTATTTCTAACAATGGAATATAATATCTACGTAACAAAATTGTGTATATCATGCATACTGCGTGCATTACTGAATATCAAATAAACTTGGTACATAAACAACTAAGAAGACTTAAGTATAAGTTTTACTTATTAAGAGGTCTTGAAGTCTTCGGGTTAAAAAGAGCAACTATTTCGAAAAGTGGACTAGAACCTATACATACATAACAAAATTGCGTACGACATGCATACTGTGAGCATTAGCCCCTCTGTCCCTCTGTCCCTGGAAAAACGATGGTGCTAGCATTCATGATAGCAAGCTAAGCAATGCACATGAGGCATTTTCCCAACACAAATATCTCTACATTGTATCTAAATAAGCAACGTAATCAACTCTTTGTTTCGCATAATGAATTTAATATATGTCTTTGGGTGACCGTCACCCTGGCCTTAACTTACTTCTTCTTACTAAGTTAAATCTGCTATGTGTTTGGGATTTAGACATAACTAATTAAATTTATAGTATTGCATTAGAGATGACTTCACAACGAAACAGTAGATGCGAGTGTTGATTTGTAGATAATTGTAGTCTTATTAATTACATGGTTGTGCATACCTCTAGATGCATAGTGTGCAAGAATGAAATTACGAACATATTACTCATCAGTTGTATTGAGAGACACCTATATTTCTTTACTTTCTGCAGATCCATGCCTCTGAGGAAGTTAAAATGATGAGTACTATTGACCATCACAATCTCCTTGGTGCATATTGTTCATTTACAGAAGGTGAAACTTTATGGATTATTATGCCCTATATGGCTGGTGGGTCATGCTTTCACTTGATGAAATCTTCATATCCAAAAGGGTTTGACGAAAAATTTATAGCATTTGTCCTACGCGAAACATTAGAAGGCTTAGCTTACCTTCATCGCTATGCACTTGTACATCGGGATGTGAAGGTATGAATCTTTCTCATGCAAAGTTTAATAAATATGAATTAATTCATAATTTATATGACTAACATGTATTACGGTAACACACCATATACTTCATACGTGATCTTAGGCTGGCAACATACTCCTTGATCAACACAAAGGAGTCAAACTTGCTGATTTTGGGGCCTCGGCTAGTCTTTATGACCCAATGATTAATAGACATGGTAAAAGAAAGACTCTTGTGGGGACTCCTTGCTGGTAATTTCTAAAGAACAGAAAACAACTAGTTGTGAATTTTAAACTACCCAAGTCAATTTAATGCTAATATACTATTTATTTTGTTTTTTTCCTTTAGGATGGCACCTGAAGTCATGGAGCAAAAGGAATATGATGCCAAGTATTTATCAATTTTGATTATTGGCTTTTCATCTTTCAGTTAAGAATGAGTGTTTTTATTTTTATATTTTTCAATAAAACAAAAGTCAACTGTAGGGCAGACATATGGTCTTTTGGGATAACCGCACTTGAATTGGCTCATGGTCATGCACCTTTTTCTACTCAACCTCCAGCGAAGGTATTTGTTTAGTCTAATTTTTTTATTTTTTTTCATAGCGTCATGATAACTTAATACCTTTTATCAAATATTGTATAGGTCTTTCTCTTGACATTACAACATGCTCCTCCATCACTTCACAATACAAAGGATAAGAAGTTTTCAAAGGTTCATAAATCTTTATATGGTGGCTCAATATGTGTATTTTTAACTATACTACCTTAATTGTACATTTGTTTTGCAGTCCTTTAAGCAAATGATTGCCACTTGTCTAATGAAAGATCCATCAAAAAGGCCAACCGCACAACATTTATTGGAACTCCCATTTTTCAAAAAGGTAAAGTTTGAAGACAATGTTTTGAAATCCGTGCTAAATAAGTTGCCATCGTTGGGTGATCGGATGCAAAGTATACAGGTATGATCCCTACATCGTCCTATCATAGTCAAATATTCATCCCTTCATAATATTAAATTCTATAAGTTATTTTCTGTAGGAGAATGAAGCAAAGCTGCAAGCTGAGAAAAAACCTCTTGATAAATGCAAAGAGAAGGCATCACAGGTTTATAGTACTAAAAATATACTTTGCAATTTTTGTTACACTAACAACATTGTTATGACAAATGCATTTTCTCTAATTTTCATTTGCTAGTGCAATTATTACTTGTTCACACCTATAAATTGTATTATTGCTATTAGAACTAATGAATGCATCTAAATTGGTGCTAACATTAACTAAGATTATGTGAGATCAGGTTGTTATATAATTTTAATTTATGGTAACCGTCATTATCTAGAATTCGATACTATTGTAACAATCTTTGAACATTTTTCTTACGTACAGGATGAGTATATGAGAGGAGTTAGTGAGTGGAACTTTGATATAGAAGAACTAAAGGCACAAGCTGCACTGGTACGAGTATACTTTTTTTTGCAAAGGTTGTAACAACCTTTTAACTATTAACTATATAAAGTTTTTTTGAACAATGTTTAGTACCCAGATGAGAATGATGGCGGCGAAGATGAGTATTTGCGTTTTCTTTTTGAACTTGATACTATTTGTGAAAGTGCTCCCATACATGACGTTCAATCACGAGATTACTCTAAAAATGAAAATGAGAAGGTAATTTTATTTTTGAGATTTTTTATTTTATTTTAGTGACTATGTTAATATATACATATATCTAATAAAAGTCACATTTTCAGAAGGAAAGCAATGAAATCACAAGAAATGAGAAAATAGATACGACGCCCATACTTCAAAGGTTCATCATCGACTTCATTCCTTGCACAATGTTTCATTTTTTTAATACAATAATAATTTTCGTTAAAATAATTATGCAAATCATTTCACAATAATAGGTGTTCCAAATATGTATTCTTTAACAATAAATGCTCAATGTTAATGCCACAATCTTTTTTTTGAGTCAAGTATGTTATTGATGTAACAACTCTCATAAGATGTTTACAATGCATTGTGTGGTTATTTGACCATTATTGTGTTTTATTATATCATTGCCCTCTACTTATATTACATACAAGCTCTATCATTTTGGTTGGACATGATTTATTTAGGAATGATTCCATGAGATTCTGATGTAATCACAAGCATAAAAAAGTTTAATACATCATATCTAACTTAGTTGTTTATGTCAGTGTGAAACAACTTGAGAATAAAGGAAGCCCTAATGGCCTCGTGCGCCACGAGTCATTTCAACATCGACCCAAATCACCCGCTAAGCAAATCACAAGAGCAGGCATGTTTGTACATTTCCTTATCCCAACTAAAAAAGTGGTGGTTAAATGCATTATAATAGTTTTAAATTAAGTATTGGGTAATTAGTATTGTTCATATTTTCTTATGCTTATTATTGTTTCACACATTTTAAAACTTTGCATTTTGAATATAGTATAAATTTTGGAGTGGTTTACACACATTAGAGCAAGGTAAGAATGATTTGTTTTTTGCAGTATCAAATTGCAAGGACTTTGATGAATATCTTAAATCGGCCATTCAGAAAGGCCGTTTTAAAGTGACGGTAGAAGGTGCTGAGGTTGAGAAGGTAAGTCTTTTATTATACGAAAATTTTCTATATGTGATCAAGTTTTTAAAGCATTACTTTTGACTTGTTTACTGCATGATATTTTCTCTAACTATAAGTAGGGGTAAAACAAGTTATATGTGACATGGTACTCATTTTGAATTAGTTTATATCATAATTACTAGTTTATGTGCTTATTTTTGTTCAATTCATTTGCCCTTCTCTTGCAGTTTACATGTTTTGGTAGAGTATATTCGCCGAGTAAAAAAAAAGAACTATCAGACGAACATCATATTTGATATATATCATTTCATATATAGGGTATAAAGTCATTTTGCATGCACCCTAAGTTATGTAATGCCATAATCTTCAATTTAGTTTATCTTGGTCATATGATTATCTATATTATGTATGTTTCTTAATTTGTAGCTTCAACATATCTAGTTTTAGTTGTTAACAAATTGCAATCCAATAGGCTTATGAACTAGTTACGTATAAATGCTATTGTTAAACATTGATAGGAACATTTTTAAAGTAACCATTTGAAATCTTCTTTGTGGCAGTTGGAAGTGGCTACACCACGAGAAAAGGAATTATTAGAACGGATTGCTAGTTTGGAGCGAATGTACGCCTTTATTTGAAACAACTTTCACTATCTTAACATATAATTCTCTAGTTTAAAGTGAAAGTAATTTATTTGTTTATAACATCATATTTGTAACCATATATCTTTGTAGGCTCCATGATAGCCAACAGGAGGTTCAGAGGCTTAGAGAAAAGGGTAATTGTATTTTTGTCCTAAAATTATACTTCCCAGAGATTAAGAGGTTTACTTTAGATTCACAGTTTATATTTTGTTCCACATGCTCTTTGCAGAGATAAAAGGAGCAATGTCATGCCCACAGCTACAGTAGCAAAGTCCAAGTACAAACCAAGTTAGTCTGGAAAAAGTACAAGACAATTTCTATCTTATTAGGTGGTTCTTGGCATAACATTGAGCAATGTCAAATGCTCTAGCTGTCATAAGAGAGTGTATAGTTTTAGAAAACATTATGACATTATGTCTTAGTTATAATCTTAGCTCACCTTCTATTTTATTGTGTATAAATTAGACATATTATTATCTAGAAGAAAAGGATCTAGGAGTGCAAATTTGGTGTTTATGATCATTGGTCAAGCACATGGCTAAAATAGAGCACATGTTGACGTGGAAGGCTAACTTATTTGCTTGTTATTTATGTGCATGTTTCCCTACGATATGTCACCGAAGACACATGCATCTTACTTGTGGATAGGGTTTGAATTTTCTTGAACAACATCTCATAAGCTTGTTCCATCTTGAATATAGTTCAATTATCAAAAAATATTTGTTTTTTTAAAAAAATCTCGCTCAGTATTTTCCACGGCAATATCTTTTTTCCCTAAAAATACTCCTTGTTCTCCCACCTAGTTCCTTACAAGCTAGCACTAGACAATGCATGCAATGCAAGTTGCAACATATTCCCTTCGTCCTAAAATAGACCAACTTCTAGTGTTTGAATTTTGTCGCAAAATAAACCAAGGACTATCTTCTTATCTACCATCGATCCATAAATTGAGATATTTTATTTCTTCAATACCCCTTACCCACCCTACAACCAATACAACTTTCTTATTACAGGAATTTTATAGTCCTTGAGAAAATACCTTAAGGTACCTAAATTTTACACTAAAATTTTTTGGTACCTTGAGGTACTTAGTAGCTAGAGGTACCAAATTTTTACATTATAAAATATGGTACCTCTAGGTACTTTATAAAGGATGGGAAAATTACCCTTCTTATTAATCAAGGATATTTTGGTCTTTTATCTCTCCTTTAATTTTTCTTGATGCTTAGGGTTTGGGTTTTATTGGGGCGCAATTCATTACAATTTAATACTATGTCCATCCCAAAATGTACGATGTTGGTTAGTTCATTTTTAACTAATCAATATCATAGGGAGTAATATAATACTTATATTTTGAATTTTAATGTTCTTTTCTTCTATGAAGTTGAAGTTAGCGTATACAAAATGGGAAAACCATTAGTGTATGTTAAATTAAGTTTTAATTACTAAAGACTGGAAGAATAATTTTATTTGATATTTTAAAGCAAGTTACATAAAGAAAGGCTTTTAAAAAAGTATTGTTTGTAGTTGGAAAAACGTGCTAACGAAAATCGAGGTAAAATCTACATCTTAATCTGAAAACAATGGGCCTTAAAATGATTCATAATAGCAAGTTTAGTAAAAGGCTATAAACCAATTATAAACTCATGTGAAGGTGAGAGAACTAGAAAAATAAAGAACGTTGGCTCTCATTCGAAAGCTAACTCTTCACATACTGCGAAATAAATATGCTAAATGTATAGGTGAGAGAAAAAGAGAGGAGAAGAAAATTAGAGACAACTTTATAACTAATATATTATATACGTCAGTTTTATATGGGTTTATAGCTGATAGCTGGTTTCTACTTTTAACTTGCTCTAAGATTTTCACCAAGATAGCACCCAACCGAGCGATTCAGGTGACCGAGCCGAGGCTGCCTCAATCTCCGGGCCCATCAGCTGCACCACGCCACCGGCCCATACCTCACCGGACATGGGTTCCCCGCCGTGCTCCTGTCCAACAAAATAATGGTGTGGATCCATCTAGACCTCTAGCCGCCATCACCACCCTGCCCGGCTAGAGTCCCGCGCACGTGCCTCCTTTGCCGTCGCAGGAAGAAGGTGAGGACAACTGTTGGGGAGGAGGATGAGGAGGAAGAAGAGAGGTGGATAGAGGTGGAGGTGCTAGTACATGGGGCCCGTGTGGTTCCCACACTATCTCATCCATCACGTCAGTCAACACCAGGAGCAATACTTCCTTGGGAGTCCCAAGTTGGACCCGATGCGACCCGGTTTCGCAATGCTAGGAATACGCTGTATCCCGTATTCCGGTCTAGAGACGATTTCGAAACTCGAAGACCAAGATGAGGGACCACAAGTGAACTATTTCCTATACACACACGGTACAGGCCTGGGTCGATCTCCAGGCCCATCATCAGCTTCGCCACGCCACCGGCCCATACCTCGCCGGGCCATGGGCTCCCCGCCGTGGTCCGGCCCAACAGAAAGACGTGGTGAATCCATCCATCCCCACCACCACCACCACTCCGCCATTCGCGGACGCCTCCCACCTCACGCTCCTCCTCCTCCTAATAACCCCAGCGATGGGTGGGAGCCGAGCCCTTCCCCTCTCCTCCCTCCTCGCCGCCGCCACCAAATCCCCCCTCCTCCACCACCGCCCCCTCCCGCTCCGCCTCGCCGCCTCCATGTCGTCGTCGTCCCCTTCCCCCTCTCCTGCTGCTCCGGCCTCCGGCTCCGGCTCCGCCTCCTCCGCCATCGACTTCCTCACGCTCTGCTACCGCCTCAAGGTCACGCCGACGGCCGCGCCATCTGCTTGTACGCTTCCTGTTTGTGCCGCCGTTGGGATTGGCCCGTGACGCCGTTGTTGTTGTTGTTGTTGTTGATGTGTGCAGACGACGAAGAGGGCTGGGTGGGTGAGGCGCGGGGTGCAGGGGCCGGAGTCCGTCGCCGACCACATGTACCGGATGGGCGTCATGGCGCTCGTCGCCGCCGACCTGCCCAGCGGCGTGAACCGCGACAGGTCAAGCGTGGGATTTCATTTCCTCCTTGCTCCTAGCGTCATTCATGTCTTGGTTGGTAGCGAGTTTCATTGTTTTTTTTTTTTTGGGTTCTGTGCAGGTGTGTCAAGATGGCGATCGTGCACGACATAGCTGAAGGTATCCTTGAAACATTTTCGTTTGCTTGAATTGGATCTGTAGGATGTGCATATCGGTGGATTGTGTTGGACATGGGGATGCGATTTATGCGCAGAATGGCATGGCATTCATCTTCCAGCCATGGGTTGTATTGAAACGGGGGATTTGATTTGGTTAACTAGGATGTTGTAGCATTCAAGTGCTTATAATTGTCAGATTTGTTGTGATGTGTGTCTTTTATATGTTACCCAAATTTGGTAAGGTGATGATGCGTTGCTTGCATAATAATTAGATGGTAATCAAAGTTTATGCTAAATGCTATAGATTTGGTGTAAACTTTTCCTAGTTACAATGTAATGGGCCATGACTTATCCCTTACAAACTTTCTTGTAGCTGCATGCACATTTTCCATGTTATAAGCAGTTTGAATGAAAAGTACTTACATTTATTTTCTTTATTTTTGCAACTTATGATAATGATTGGCTGTGATGTGAAGATGCTGGGTTGGTTGTCTCACTTAAACCTTTTCTCCCTGTTCTCCAGCTATTGTTGGTGATATCACCCCTTCAGATGGCGTGCCGAAGGAAGAGAAGAGCCGTAGAGAGCAAGAAGCATTGGACCATATGTGCAGTTTGCTCGGTGGTGGTCCGAGAGGTAATTATCCTACATGCAAAAGCAACATATTAACATTCTTTGCCATGGGAGTTAAGTCTGATTCAATCCCGTCAAAATAATCTTTATTTATCTTTTACTACCATATATTTATTTAAAGTAACTGTGATGCTAGCGTAAATTGCTGAAAACTTCCTTGTGACCGTAAACAATATTCTTAGCATGCCAGCAAGATGATCCAACAGTTCAACTTAATGCCTTATTCCCCACTATGCTTGAAAGTCCAACGAGAAGACCCGAGAGGACAATTACGATATTGTTTAGATGCTAAAAATATTGGTTCCAGATGAAATGCATCATTAGCCTTGAAGTAATACTCATCATCCTTCTAGTGATGTTCCATTGACAACCAGATCATATCATCAAGGAATTACTTATTGCTGACATCAGGAAAATAGTTCAGGACCTAGAGATCCCCTAAACAGGTTGTGTTCTCACACTTTGGAACATAATGTAAAAGTCCTTTAGGAAGCACTTTGAAAAAAAAAAGACTACCATTTGGAGAAATTTTTCTTCTTGCAGGAAGCAAGATAGATAAAATACTGTTTTGTAAAGGACAGACTGAAGAATATACAAACAGTGTTGTTCTTTGTCCTACAATATTTGATATTGTTGTTGTTGTTGTTGTTGATGTGTGCAGACGACGAAGAGGGCTGGGTGGGTGAGGCGCGGGGTGCAGGGGCCGGAGTCCGTCGCCGACCACATGTACCGGATGGGCGTCATGGCGCTCGTCGCCGCCGACCTGCCCAGCGGCGTGAACCGCGACAGGTCAAGCGTGGGGATTCCATTTCCTTCTTGGCTCCTAGCGTCATTCATGTCTTGGTTGGTAGCGAGTTTCATTGTTTTTTTTTTGGGTTCTGTGCAGGTGTGTCAAGATGGCGATCGTGCACGACATAGCCGAAGGTATCCTTGAAACATTTTTGTTTGCTTGAATTGGATCTGTAGGATGTGCATATCGGTGGATTGTGTTGGACATGGGGATGCGATTTATGTGCACAATGGCATGGCATTCATCTTCGAGCCACGGGTTGTGTTGAAATGGGGATTTGGTTTGGTGGAGTAGGATGCAGCATTCAAGTGTTCATACTTCTGTGCTTATATTGCCAGAATTGTTATGGTGCGCGTTTTTTTATGTGTTACACAAATTTGGTAAGTGATGATGCGTTGCTTGCATAATTAGATGGCAATCAAAGTTTATGCAAAATGCTATAGATTTGGTGTAAACTTTTCCTAGTTACAGTGTAATGGGCCATGACTTATCCTGTACAAACTTTCTTGTAGCTGCATGCACATTTTCCATGTTATAAGCAGTCTGAATGGCAGTACTTACATTTGTTTTCTTTATTCTTGCAATTTCTCATAATGATTGGCTGTGATGTGAAGATGCTGGGTTGGTTGTCTCACTTAAATCTTTTTTCCCTGTTCTCCAGCTATTGTTGGTGATATCACCCCTTCAGATGGCGTGCCGAAGGAAGAGAAGAGCCGCAGAGAGCAAGAAGCATTGGACCATATGTGCAGTTTGCTTGGTGGTGGTCCGAGAGGTAATTATCCTACATGCAAAAGCAACATATCTTTGCCACAGGAGTTAAGTCTTCTTCAATTCCGTTGAAATAATCTTTATTATCTTTTACTACCATACATTTATTTAAAGTAACTGTGATGCTAGCGTAAATTGCAGAAAACTTCCTGGTGACCGTAAACAATATTCTTAGCATGCCATCAAGATGATCCAACAGTTCAGCTTAATGCCTTATTCCCCACTATGCCTGAAAATCCAACGAGAAGACCCGAGAGAACAGTTACCATATTGTTTAGATGCTAAAAATATTGGTTCGAGCTGAAATGCATTGTTAGCCTTGAAGGAATACTCATCATCCTTCTACTGATGTTCCCTTAACAACCAGATCATATCATCAAGGAATTACTTATTGCTGACATCAGGAAAATAGTTCAGGACCTAGATTTCCCCTAAACAGGTTGTGTTTTCACACTTTGGAACATAATGTAAAAGTCCTTTAGGAAGCACTTTGAAACAAAAAAAAAAGACTACCATTTGGAGATTGTTCTTCTTGCAGGAAGCAAGATAGATAAAATACTGTTTTGTAAAGGACAGACTGAAAGAATATACAAACAGTGTTGTTCTTTGTCCTACAATATTTGATATACAGTAAACATAGGCCTATTCTCTGTGTCATTTTATTCAGCTGAAGAAATCCGTGAACTTTGGATGGAATATGAGCAGAATGCCACTTTGGAAGCAAAGGTTGTGAAAGATTTTGACAAGGTACAGTTTTTTTGAACAGCTATGTAATTATTTATCTTGCTAAGGGCTTGTTCAGTTAATCCCTTCCCCACAACGATTGGAGGGGATTGCGGTGTGGAATTTATCCCTTCCTCAAGGTGATTAACCGAACAAGGACTAAGTGTTAGAGATGTTGTCTACTCCCTCCATCCCAAAATATAAGGGATTTTAGACGGATGGGAGACTTCCCAGTACAACGAATTTGGAGGAAGTGTCCCATCCGTCTAAAATCCTTTATATTTTGGGACGGAGGGAGTGATAGGTAATTAGTAGGGATGTGGGAGTTTGTACCCTGTCCCTAACGTGCCCCCATGGGGTTGCCAACCCCTCTATAAGTGTATATCAGAATATCAATGCTCCTGCACTTGCACTAACAACTGCTAGTCTGATGAGGCATGATGTCTGCACCCATCATTTAGAAGATAAGAAGTTACATAAGGAAATAAAAATACTGGCATGATTGGCATCATTTGTTCCAGGCTATTAGATGTCAGAAGCAATGTCATAGTTAAAAGTATTGTTAACATTAGTTGAGCACTACAGACAATTGAGTAAAACCCTCAAGAGACTTGAGATTTGGATCTAATGTTTTCCTTAACTTATAATTAGTTGTTTTTCTTCTTTCTATTCAGGTTGAGATGATTCTTCAAGCGTTGGAGTATGAAAAGGGTAAGTTCTTATTTTGCTAGTTGAATATTTTGATGTATCCAGAATCATCCTTTTCCTTTTTGAATTAGCTATGAACTATACAGATTATTAAATACATTTATCAATTTTTATTCTTGTCGATATGCAAGGATCAAGGAAAGTTAGATCAAGTATGGAATATCTTTTGCATCATTGTTTCACAAAGCACTAACAAACTCTAAATAGTGTACAAATTGATAGGCACTCAGAACATATTGACTGTATTAATGGAGTTTACAGTATTAGTAATGCCTATGTATCTGAAATTTTGCAGAGCAAGGGCTGGACCTAGAAGAGTTTTTCCAGTCAACAGCAGGTAAGATATTCTTGGAATTTCCCTCCATCAAATTATGTTCTGTTGTTTGCATGAGCATTCGGTATACTCAATTGAACTCTGTGCAATGGCCTTAACTGTTCAGAATACATCATAACATGCTTGCACCAGAGTGGTTATTGTTGACATAAGTTTTTTTTTCTCATGAATTTCTATATTCTTCTGGGAATTTTTTCTCCTTGCACTTGTTCTTAATTTTCCAACATATCTTTATAGCAACCATTTGACTAATGACCTAACATTTTTTTGGTTAATTGCTTTGCAGGGAAATTTCAGACAGACGTTGGAAAAGCATGGGCAGCAGAGGTAGCATCAAGAAGAAAGTGAAATTAACCAATCACATGACATTTGACAGGCCCCCTTTGGTGTTTCTTTTCCAAAGATAACCTCAAGGTTTCTGTTAAACTTCACCCTTAAAGACTTTGTTAGCTCTTTGCCATTTGGACTCGATGCTTAGAGCTTGAGAATTGAGATCAGCTGGTTTCAGAGGCTAGTTGTTTTTTTGCTTAAGCTGAGTTCTTGTAGCTCACCTGCCTGCCTCCGGGATGCTGATTCACTAGGAAAGCCTTATTGGCCTTCCTCGTTGTTGTGATGTAAAATCAACTAATTCAGTTTTTATGCCAATCGAGTTTCCTCGTCTCAATTGTTGCTATTTGAATCGTTGTTTTAGATAAGGACGAACTGTGGTCGCTAACTAAATATATCCCCTTATACTGTTAAACCTTTCATTAGCCAGCATACTTTTGTCATGTCAATTCATGTTTTTGTCTTAGGCTCTGTTTGGAAGTGACTTTGGTAGTGGTAATTTTCTTATTTTTCATTAGCACGCTTTTCAAACTGCTAAATAATGTATTACCTATAAAAGTTTCTTCAGTATGTATTACCTCATTTTACACGTCGCTAATATATCAAGCCTAACTGAGCCAGTCTCTCTCTCCAATTATTTCGGTAGTATGCACTAAGACAAGCGCATCGATGAAGATTGGGACCAAATAAGCTGGAAATGATTTCATCTCTTTTCTCTATATCAACATATGGAAATAATTTCGCCAGATTTCAAGATATATATAGCCATGTCGTTTTTCGTTGAAACCCATAGCCGTTTCATTTTTGTTGGCAGTAGAAAAAATGGCATAAATTTCGTCTTGTAAAGTGGGCAGTAGAAAAAATGGCATAAATTTCGTCTTGTAAAGTGGGGAGAAAACGAAACTGATGGTACCGTACGTACATTTAACAATTGAACTTATTTTTACGAATAGATTGGCCTACGTATGTTTTTCTTTAATCTTATATAGGGTGTGTTTAGATCGGGGAAAAGAAAATTTTTGGGTGTCACATCGGATGTTTGACCGGATATCAGAAGGGGTTTTTGGACATTAATGAAAAAAAAACTAATTTCATAACTTGCTTGGAAACCGCGAGACGAATTTAGTATTAAGCCTAATTAATTTGTCATTAATAAATGTGGGTTACTGTAGCATTTATGACTAATTATGGACTAATTAGGCTCAAAAGATTCGTCTCGCGATTTTTCATACAAACTGTGTAATTATTTTTTATCTATATTTAATGTTCCATGCATACATGTGTCCAAAGATTCGATGTGATCTTTTTGGGCAAATTTTTTTAAGGAACTAAACAAAACCATTCTCCATCTATACCAACTATAAAAAATCTAGGGTCGGATGGAACATTTCTTCTAGTACGAGAAAATGTCTCATCCGATTCCATATTTTTATATTGTGGGATGGAGGGAGTATGTTTTTCTTTAAATCTCCTCGTGTATCACCCTACTAATTAATGCAAAATTAATTCTGCAATGTCTAATCATGGTAGTCACAGTCATACAAAGACGGATTTGGATCGACCTGTTGGGGTTTAATTTATCGGCATAATAGTGATTCTTACACGGTTACGCCACCACCTCATTCGATTTATTTCATTCTAGAGATGTCGGTATTACCCTAATTAACTCATTCTCGATCAAAGTAGTAATAGTAAGATGTTAGTTAGGATCGGCCTAATTAATTAACCCACACATTAATTAATTACTTCATTTGAAGCTTGAACCAAAATCATCCAACTTTAATTGACCAACTAGCAATTTTTAACAATTTTATATGAGCATGTGTATGGGTAAAGCATACTATTATTCACTCTAATAAATAATGTCATGTCAGCTCTAATACTCCAAAAGAGTGGGTCGTAATCTGTAATGTGACACGTTTGATAGTGTTGGCCAAAAGCTATAACGAATAAAGTACAGTGTCCCCTCACTGCAGTCGCTGTTGACAATTGTATTTCGGCTGTGTTTAGTTCAGCGCAAAGTTTGGATTTTGGTTGAAATTAGAGATGATGTGACTGAAAAGTTGTGTGTGTATGACAGGTTGATGTGATGGAAAAGTATTGAAGTTTGGATCCAAATTTTGGATCTAAACACAGCCTTCGTGTCTTTGTTTGGTAGAATTGATAATTCAAAGCTAAGAAAAATATCTGCTTTTGTGCATCTAATTTGATTTAGACATGGGGAAGCATGTGATTTGATGGTGCTCGACTTCAACCAGCGGGGTTTAAATTTTGGTGTCCACAAATATTAAGCACGTACAAGTGAGTTTTCAGCAGGATTTTAATAATATCAGGGAAGTGTCATTGGTTAGTTTATCCCATAATAAGTACTTCTAGGATAGATTCCACTCCTAAGTCCTAAATTAGCTCAGCTAGTTAGGTTTCCTGTGGTGGAACCAACCTACCCACATTCAAGTTCTAAATTTGTTCTTGTGGCCACATTTTCAAGTCCTAAATTTGATAGGGTGCTCGTATTTACGGCTAATTAGTCTTTCAGTGGTAGGCAGAGTATTCGTCGACAGTGAGCCGTCCGTGGTAACTTCATTAATCTAAGATATACCTGACAAGTCTTATAGAGATGTTCATAGAGATAGGAGTTGCGTGCGTATGTTCATAAGGATGAGTGTGTGCGTGTTGTGAGCGTCTATCTTTGTATTGTGTTTCTAAAAAAAAAGTTTCCACTTGATTAAACCCACCATATACAGATTATCATATTGTGTGAGATCTGAACTCCTTTAGCATCTCTTGCTAGTTGGCAAGAGACAAACATCTTACAGATGTATCATCTTCCTCTATATATAGGGGAAGGAAAAAAAAGACAATAAAAAATGGCTGCCAGTTGTCTAGCTAGCTTATAATATACGGGTATGCATGGCCACGAGCAACGGTGCAAACGGTAGCTGCAGTACTACACACAACATACGGAGTAGGTGACAATTACTCCCTCCAGTTTTTTTATATGAAGTTGGCTAGTTCAAATTTATACTAGCCAACGTCATACGTATATATAAGCCTTCCAGCAAAATTAATTAGCTACTAGCATCTAGCTACAAGCCGATCGGAGTAGTTGCGACAAAGTGGCCACTGGCGATGATATGGCTGCAGCTCATCATCTCCGGCGCCACCTCCCGTGGAGGCATGTCAACAGTGGTGGCAGCGGTTGGTCTCTTAAGGAAGCCCTTGCACAACCCCGTCCAGAATCGACGGTCTGGCTCACTGGCCTCCACCGTCCGCCGCGCCTCCTCGCCTATGCCACTCTGCATCCAAGAAAATCAAATTAATATAAAGAGAAGGAAATATCTCTAGTATATATGGTACTCCATCTATTTCATATTATAAGTCGTTTGACTTTTTCCTTTCTCAAGCATCTTTTAAGTTTATTTTTGGTGAAACACAATACAACGCATACGTTCACCCCTATAAACATATACACTTCCCCTATGAGCATTCTTTAAGTTTAATCAAGTTTATAGCTAAATATAATAATATTTTTTTATTACAAAATAAACATTATATCAAAATATACTCAATGTTAAATTTAATGAAACTAGTCTGGTGTCGTAGATGTTACTATTTTTTTATAAAGTTGATCAAACTTAAAGAACTTTGATTAAGAAAAAAATTAAACGACTTATAATATAAAAGAGAGGGAGTACAATGTTATGTCAAGTAAGATTCTATATATATCCTTATAGGGATTTGGTACTTGAGTTGTACGTGTCGGTCCAAAAGCTATATGCTCGTTAGGTGTAATGTATGTGTTGTTATATGTTGCACACCAGTGCTCTATAAAGAGGCCTTAATTAAAAGTACGTTTTGGCTATATGATTCTTTTTTGGTTTAGAGCCTCATTTAATTTCGCATATTTTTTTTCATATCAAGGTCTCAAATGTTTAGAGATGGTGATTAATTTTGTACTGATGCTGCTTACCGTGATGGTGTTGTTATTGACAAGACGGTCGATGAGGTTGAGGAGGATGTCACTGGTGTACTCCGGGTGGCCCTGGATGCCCAACACATTGTCGCCGACGGCGAACATCTCCACCGGCGTCTTGTCGGAGTAGGCCAACACCCTGCCCATCGGAGGCACCTCCAAAACCTAATTCAATTAAGTAATTAAGCACGCATCAACTTACATTTTCAGGTCAATCGATTGATTAATTATATATGAACGTACAAACATATCTTTTGTCAGGTATTGCATATCTAAATATTTCTTTTAAAAATATTGACACTTGTTTTGTTACTTGGCCAGGGAGTGAAAGTGATCACAGGGGAGTAATAATAATAGTACACTATATGATTAGTATGCAGTGCTATGCCATGCATTAACCCAGAAGTACACATTTTCAGTGTCAAGTTGAGAGGTAGGAGTGGTGCTCAAATCAGCACTCCAAAAATTAAAGTCAATCACCGCCCAATCTAGCCAAGTGTCCGCAATTAAGGTTTTAAAACATGTGCAAATGGCTATAGTATCAAACTGTGTAATAATTATTATATTATTAAAATATAGCGTAAAAGGGCAATCACAGTCGCTCTTACTGGTTACAAGAATTATCATATTATAATGTGGGAAGAAAGTGGAGATTGTCTAGACTACAACAATTAATGTAGTTGATCTAAATCAATGTAGACAATGAGAAGTAGAATTTTGTTTTTTATATAATAAATATCTATAAGAACCATGTAGGAGAAAAAAACTATTACCTTCGTATCATTTCAAGATTTATTCCAATATTCGTTCTATGGAAACCTTTAAAAAATACAATAAGTGTGCTCTCACCTCATCTTGGTGAACCTCGATAATGGAGGCACTATGGGGAATTTCCTCGAGATCCCCAAACAACTTGGACTCCTCGAAATCGTGCACAAAGGTCATCTTCTTCACCCCAATGTCCCATCCACCGCGTGCCTTGCCAATCCTACCACCCAATGCTCGACACAATACCTAATTAACCACACACAAGAAAAAAAAAGTTAATTGTCAATATATATTAATATTTTCATGAAGATTAACCTTCAAATGCCCAGTTCATTCCAAAATATTAGCATTTCTACATCTGCATAAGTTGTCTGTTTGCGCTGTCTTTCATATATTCTCCAAGAATATAAAAATTGGAATAATTATAACACACTAATTTGTGTACAGTTTATTGATATATATGAAAATGATACTACCTTCGTCTCAGAAAGTTTTAGAGTTGAACACGGGTATTAAAACAGCGGGTGAAAATTGGTTGGGAAGAGAAGGCGAATATAAATTTTGAATGGCGGAAAGTTTCGATTGGTTAAAGAAAACAAATGCAGGCGGATAAATTATTATATTTTAAAACAAATTTTAAAAGCTAAAAGTTGTTTTTTTTTTTTGAATGTGAGGAGTATATGTTGGTAGATTAACCTGGTGGCCGAAGCAGATGCCGAGGATGCGCTTGCCCATGGCGTGGAGCGCCCGGAGGAGGGAGCAGAGGCGGAGGATCCACCGCTCATCGCCGTACGCGTCGTGCGGGCTGCCGCTCACCACGAACCCCTCGTACCTCCCCACCTCCTCCGCCGCCGGGAACTCGCCGTCGATCACCCGGAAGCAGTCCCACCTCTCCTCCTCCTCCCCTCCGCCGCCGCCGCCGCCGCCGAGCGCCGAGACGAAGACGTTGCCGTACCCGCCGTACGCCTTCCTCGCGTACTCCGAGTCGTTCAGCGCCAGCAGCAGCGCGTACCTCCTCCCCCCTCCGCCGCCGCTCGCCGCCGCCGCCGCCACCGTCATCTCGAAGAGAGTGAGAGTATCGAGTATGTTGCCGGCGGCGAGCTCTAGCTAGCTGTAGTGTGAATTTGCCGGCGAGAATGCATGGTATATAAGGAGCTCGGGCGGCCGCGTCGCGGTCGGGTGTGTGGAACACGTGATGGGGTAGCCGCGCATTATTAAACTCCGCCGAAATGGGGATCGGTCGATCGATCTATCCGTGTTGCACTGTTCTGCATGCGCGCATGAATGATACGCATCCGCGTGATAAAGTTTTACTGTAGTTAGAAGAACAAAGCGTACGCGTGTATGTGGAATTAACTGTGGATTCGGCTTATATAATTTGTTATTCGTTGTTGAGCTGGCTGGCATTTCGATTGAACTGAGCTTTAGTTATTTTATCTTTATGTTGTTTTCTTTAGGGATGACTGGACATGTTATAGGCAATTGGTAGTGATGATGGATTAAATATTGTAAAACTAATTTTGTTTGTATAAGAAAGTCTTTTTTTTTCTCTCAAGGAATCGTAGTACTCCCTCCGTTTCACAATGTAAGTCATTCTAGCATTTCCCATGTTCAGGAAGTAATAGTTATAAGCTGAAAGAACACAACGTTAGGGTTCAAAGTTTAGCACACCTGAGAAGTCTTAAATTGAATTGAGATTTCAAGCTTTGTAATATGGGTGGTGTTTTTAAACATAGGTTGACGATAATAGCAAGAATTATATTTATTGTAGATTTTTATGCATATAATATATGAAGTGGCCCGTCATGTGAGATTATTTGTCCATAGGATAGAAGGCAACATGATAATGACATATATGTGAATGACAATTTTTGAGGAGATCATGTGAAATATGAGATAGATACGGGTTGTAGATGTTGCATGAATGTTAAATATGAAAAAGAAGACATACTCTTAGTCTTTGGGATATGTGATTTATACAGCTTTTAAAATGATCTTACCTTTTTTTTTAAAGCTTTTCGAATATAAATTTTGATTTTGGCTAGCAAATAAGTTCATAAGTTGAAAATAATGCATCCTTAGGATTTAAGTAGGACACACCCAGAGGCTTAAGTTGAATTGAGATTTGAAGTTTTGTAGTGAGTGGTTTTTCTTGACATAGGTTGATGAGAACAACAGGAGTCGAGTAATTATTATACTATGGCACATGGTTAATTTAAAGTGATAGGAGGTTAAGGGACTATTATAGATCTATATGCACACAGTGTATGAAGAGGTCCGGCATGGAGATGTCCACTGGATGGAAGGCAATATGATAATGCTATATGATTCTTTTTTGGTTTAGAGCCTCATTTAATTTCGCATATTTTTTTTCATATCAAGGTCTCAAATGTTTAGAGATGGTGATTAATTTTGTACTGATGCTGCTTACTGTGATGGTGTTGTTATTGACAAGACGGTCGATGAGGTTGAGGAGGATGTCACTGGTGTACTCCGGGTGGCCCTGGATGCCCAACACATTGTCGCCGACGGCGAACATCTCCACCGGCGTCTTGTCGGAGTAGGCTAACACCCTACCCATTGGAGGCACCTCCAAAACCTAATTCAATTAAGTAATTAAGCACACATCAACTTACATTTTCAGGTCAATCGATTGATTAATTATATATGAAGGTACAAACATATCTTTTGTTAGGTATTGCATATCTAAATATTTCTTTTGAAAATACTAGACACTTGTTTTGTTACTTGGCCAGGAAGAGAAAGTGATCACAGGGAGAAATAATAATAGTACGCATATGATTAGTATGCAGTGCTATGCCATGCATTAACCCAGAAGTACACATTTTCAGTGTCAAGGTTTTTTTTTTTTTGAGAATATTTTCAGTGTCAAGTTGAGAGGTAGGAGTGGTGCTCAAATCAGCACTCCAAAAATTAAGTCAAACACCGCCCAATCTAGCCAAGTGTCCGCAATTAAGGTTTTAAAACATGTGCAAATGGCTATAGAATAATGCAAACACGAAATATACGATATGATATTATCAAACTGTGTAATAATTATTATATTATTAAAATATAGCGTAAAAGGGCCATCACAGTCGCTCTTACTGGTTACAAGAATTATCATATTATAATATGGGAAGAAAGTGGAGATTGTCTAGACTACAACAATTAATGTAGTTGATCTAAATCAATGTAGATGATGAGAAGTAGAATTTTGTTTTTATATAATAAATATCTAACAGCCATGTAGGAGAAAAAAAACTATTACTTTCATATCATTTCAAGATTTATTCCAATATTCGTTCTATGGAAACTTTAAAAAAATATGATAAGTGTGCTCTCACCTCATCTTGGTGAACCTCGATGATAGAGGCACTTTGGGGAATTTCCTTGAGATCCCCAAATAACTTGGACCCCTCAAAATCATGCACAAAGGTCATCTTCTTCACCCCAATGTTCCATCCACTTCGTGCCTTGCCAATTCTACCACCCAATGCTCGACACAATACCTAATTAACCACACACAAGAAAAAAAAAACTTAATTCTCAATATTTATTAATATTTTCATGAAGATTAACCTTCAAATGCCTAGTTCATTCCAAAATATTAGCATTTCTACATCTGCATAAGTTGTTTGTTTGCGCTGTCTTTCATATATTCTCCAAGAATATGAAAATTGGAATAATTATAACACACTAATTTGTGTACAGTTTATTGATATATATGAAAATGATACTACCTCCGTCTCAAAAAGTTTTAGAGTTGAACACGGGTATTAAAACAGCGGGTGAAAATTGGTTGGGAAGAGAAGGCAAATATAAATTTTAAATGGCGGAAAGTTTCGATTGGTTAAAGAAAACAATGCAGGCGGATAAGTTTATTATATTTTAGAACAAATTTTAAAAGCTAAAAGTTGTTTTTTTTTTTTTTGAATGTGAGGAGTAATATGTTGGTGGATTAACCTGGTGGCCGAAGCAGATGCCGAGGATGCGCTTGCCCATGGGTGGAGCGCCCGGAGGAGGGAGCAGAGGCGGAGGATCCACCGCTCGTCGCCGTACGCGTCGTGCGGGCTGCGCTCCACACGAACCCCTCGTACCTCCCCACCTCCTCGCCGCGGGAACTCGCCGTCGATCACCCGGAAGCAGTCCCACCTCTCCTCCTCTCCCTCCGCTCCGCGCGCGCCGCCGCCGCCGAGCGCCGAGACGAAGACGTTGCGTACCCGCCGTACCCTTCCTCGCGTACTCCGAGTCGTTCAGCGCCAGCAGCAGCGCGTACCTCCTCCCCCCTCCGCCGCCGCTCGCCGCCGCGCGCCGCCACCGTCATCTCGAAGAGAGTGAGAGTATCGAGTACGTTGCCGGCGGCGAGCTCTAGCTAGCTGTAGTGTGAATTTGCCGGCGAGAATGCATGGTATATAAGGGCTGCGGCGGCGCGCGTCGCGGTCGGGTGTGTGGAACACGTGATGGGGTAGCCGCGCATTATTAAACTCCGCCGAAATGGGGATCGGTCGATCGATCTTATCCGTGTTGCACTGTTCTGCATGCGCGGCATGAATGATACGCATTCCGCGTGATAAAGTTTTACTGTAGTTAGAAGAACAAAGCGTACGCGTGTATGTGGAATTAACTGTGGATTCGGCTTATATAATTTGTTATTCGTTGTTGAGCTGGCTGGCATTTCGATTGAACTGAGCTTTAGTTATTTTATCTTTATGTTGTTTTCTTTGGGGATGACTGGACATGTTATAGGCAATTGGTAGTGATGATGGATTAAATATTGTAAAACTAATTTTGTTTGTATAAGAAAGTCTTTTTTTTCTCTCAAGGATCGTAGTACTCCCTCCATTTCACAATGTAAGTCATTCTAGCATTTCCCAGTTCAGGAAGTAATAGTTATAAGCTGAAAGAACACAACGTTAGGGTTCAAAGTTTAGCACACCTGAGAAGTCTTAAATTGAATTGAGATTTCAAGCTTTGTAATATGGGTGGTGTTTTTAAACATAGGTTGACGATAATAGCAAGAATTATATTTATTGTAGATTTTTAATGCATATAATTATGAAGTGGCCCGTCATGTGAGATTATTTGTCCATAGGATAGAAGGCAACATGATAATGACATATATGTGAATGACAATTTTTGAGGAGATCATGTGAAATATGAGATAGATACGGGTTGTAGATGTTGCATGATTGTTAAATATGAAAAAGAAGACATAACTCTTAGTCTTTGGGATATGTGATTTATACAGCTTTTAAAATGATCTTACCTTTTTTTTAAAGCTTTTCGAATATAAATTTTGATTTTGGCTAGCAAATAAGCTCATAAGTTGAAAATAATGCATCCTTAGGATTTAAGTAGGACACACCAGAGGCTTAAGTTGAATTGAGATTTGAAAGTTTTGTAGTGGAGTGGTTTTTCTTGAAATAGGTTGATGAGAACAACAGGAGTCGAGTAATTATTATACTATGGCACATGGTTAATTTAAAGTGATAGGAGGTTAAGGGACTATTATAGATCTATATGCACACAGTGTATGAAGAGGTCCGCATGGAGATGTCCATGGATGGAAGGCATTTATGTATATATATATAATATATATATATAATAATTATATTATATTATAATATATGCAAATGATAATATAAGGAGATCAGGTGAATTATGAGATGGATGTACGGTTGTAGTTGTTGAACGAATGTTAAACTGTGAAAAAGAAGTCTTTAGAGATATGTGAATTATAGCTTTTAAAACGAATTTTTAGATCTTTTGGAATAGACGTACTGATCTTCGCTAGCTAGAAAATAAGAACATATATAAGCTGAAAAAAATTCTTATTTTGTGTTCTTTCTCCATAAGTTTCCAAACTCCGCGCGTACGCTTTTCAAACTGCTAACGGTACGTGTTTTGCAATGTTTATGTAGGAAAGTTGCTTTAAAAAATTATATTAATCTATTTTCTAAGTTTTAATAGCTAATACTTAATTAATCATGCGTTAATTTATCACTCGCGATTTGAGTGCGGAGGGGAGGGTACCATAGCCTAGTTGGTGGTTGTGACGCCCCGCACTTTCCGAGGCTGGACCCTCTTACATATGGCAGCTTTCTCTAGGACATAGACTGCCCTCACAGACCAACACAAGTCTTTTCTGAAATTGCTCCAGGCAAAGCACGCTTAACCTCAGAGTTCTTTCAAGATCGACTTCCGGAAAATAAGTTGCAACTTGTTGGTATGAGTATTCAATTAATCCTGTTAAGCCCTGGGCCGGGATGTCACAGTGGTGTTTTTACATATAGGTTGGCGACAATATCATGAGTCAAATAAATGATGATTAGATGTCTAGTCACATGTTTATTCCATGAGAGGTAAGGAACTACTCCCTCCGTCCCAAAAAAGCCAACTACATCCCCTCCTAGTTGCTTTTTGGATGGAAGGAGTATGTTTTAATAGCACGGTGCAGTACACATTGAGAGGATTGGTATCGGAGGTAAACACAGGGTGGAATACAACATGATAATGACATATGCGAATGACAATTGAGAATTCAGGTGAAATATGGTATAGATGTACGGATGTAGCTGTTGCACGAATGTTAAATTACTCTGTAGTTTTGACGGCTGCATTATATATATATATATATATATATATATATATATATATATATATATATATATATATG
Source organism: Oryza longistaminata (assembly GCA_009805545.1). NCBI lineage: Eukaryota > Viridiplantae > Streptophyta > Magnoliopsida > Poales > Poaceae > Oryza > Oryza longistaminata. Next base: position 6,601,870 of record CM020179.1, read on the forward strand.
ACTATTCTACAATTCTATATCCCTCCCTTTCTCATCTCCCTCCTCCTCCTGTTCCCCCTCCTCCGATGAGCCTGCCTCCTCCCAATTCCCTTCCTCGCCGCCTCCTCCGATTCCTTCTCGATCTCTCTCTCTTCTTTTTTTCTGTTTCTTTTCTCCTGAAACATTTTTTCTCTTTTCTAAAAAAATAAAAAATAAATTGCTAATTTAAGACTTGAACCCATGACTCATAGTTAAGCAATTCTTTTAACCAATTCATCTAATGATGCTATTTGTTTCAAGAATTTGTTGAGAAAGTAATATGATTATCAATTTTAATATCTTTCACTACCGAAACTCATAACATGTTACTATGCTCCAGTAGTAACATTATTGTAAAGTACAGTAACATGTGACGTTACTGTAAAACACATAGGACGTTACTGTACTTTTGGCAGTAACGTCGTAGTAAAATTGTAATAGACCAGGAATCGAAACAAAAATATATGGGTTAAAGCCTCAATGCTAACCATATACTTGTTACTGCACAAAAGTAGAAGTGTTACAAATAATAGGTGCATGTTACCACTTCCAAGTAGTTATGTTACTGCACGATAATCGTAGTTTTACTATGTCATTTTTTTACAAGATGAAGATGATAGGTGGGCTATAGGTAAAGTCTGTAGGTGGTTTTGAGTGAGGTCTGATTGATGTACGAGTGTTTTGAACAATTTTATACATTTGGTAAAACATGTTACTGCATGTATATACTCATGTTACTGCAAATTACATATTCTGTTACTGATATGGAGTGCTAAAGTTCAAAATGCCAATATTTGAAAAGCAATATCTCACAAGATATGTATTATTTTTAAACCGTTTTCACAATGATGCTATAGTGTTACTGCATGTGGAGGATATATGGGTTAATGTCTCACATGCTAAATATATTGTTACTACACAAAAAGTGGGGTGTTACTACAAACACAGATACTGTTCACATGTTTATGCAGTAACACTATCCAAAAAATACAGTAAAACACAGTTACTGCAAAACTATATTTTTTACTGCACTCTTACAGTAACGATGCGATGGGATTGTATAACGTGCACTGACAGTAGTAACAAGTATGCTATAGCATTACTACTTGTGGAGAGTCAAATTCTAAAAAAGCCAAGATTTGAAGAACAATATCTCTCACATGATGCTAGAAAAAAAACGCTTATCAAAAGTAGATCCATCATGACTATATTTTAAATATTTGAGCGCTGTACTACACATAAGACATAGTGTTACTGCACGTTGACCATCGCGTTACTGCCACGTTCCGCGAGACAGGGCTGAGAGAGGAGGGTGGTGGGAGGAGTTAGCAGGTGGTTTGACCGCGGTTTGACTGACGTGGGATGCTTTTGACCGACCTTTGACTGAGGTGGGAGGTGGGTTGTAGAATAGTAATTAATATATATTATATATATATATATATATTAATATATATATATATATATATATATAATATAAGAGAGAGAAGAGAGAGAGAGAGAGAGCAGACACATGGTAGATGGGCTATAATTTTGGTAATGAAGAAGCATGGTTTGTGCCCATATCAAAAGTAACTAAAGAAGATATATATATAGAAAAAGGAAAACACAAAGGTAAACACGTTTGCGTTGCTTGCTAGCCTTCTTAGCCTTCTTATTTAATTATTGTGGCTCGATTAGGACCTTGCTGAGATCCATAATAGTGGTGTGTAACAGTCTAGCTGTTGATGGACGTGTCCATGCATTATCGGGTCTCAATCGCCTGCTGAATCACATGACATTGTCTGAATAATAAACAAGTAAACAAACAATGAGATAATCAGTAACTAATTTGAACATGGTGATGTTGATCTTTTCTTTCGAAACAACCCACACAAAATAATGTGATATTTATATTGATAAAGCAAGAATGAAATATAAGTCTATACTCCTGACAGACTATACAGAGCCATTGTTTCACTTATACGCGGAATAAGCGAAATGACATATTCTCAATTGAAAAGTAATTTGTGAATAAAACTTTTATATACATGTTCTTAGCGATCTAAAAGTAAAGGTTGAAAAATAAACTTCGATTAAAAAAAATCTCAAAATCAGCTCCAAAATTAAGGTTGAAAATTCAAATTTTTACTGATAAGTAGTATAAGCATAAGCGAGAAGATGAGACCGATAGTCAGAGAAAAAGAAAATACAACCACACCACGCGTCTACATTTGATCCTACTGCTAGAAACATAACAATCACATAACACCCCTAAAGAATAGGTCTTTTAATCAACGCCTACAAGGAGAAAACGTCGCCCGTTCTATAGAACCAGATTAGATATGCTGGAGTTAATTTTGAGCACGAGGTAAACGGGTGTCACGTTTCTCTACCTAACCGGAATTAACAATATGGTTTTACCATTTGGGCCGAGCCTTTTGTAGTCGGGACTAGCTATCCATCACGCGACAGATTTTTCCAGATTAGATATGCTGGAGTTAATTTTGAGCACGAGGTAAACGGGTGTCACGTTTCTCTACCTAACCGGAATTAACAATATGGTTTTACCATTTGGGCCGAGCCTTTTGTAGTCTCCAGTAACCACAGGGCCCATCCACAACTCAGATGGGCCGGCCCGTCAACCATCCGCGTGGCCCACTTAATCGAGAGAGAGAGAGAGAGAGATCGTCTTCAATCGCGTGAGCACCTCAACACCGCCACGCGCCTCCTCCTCCCCTCCCCTCCACTCCGCGAGCCGCCACCTCTTCCGCCGCCGCCGACGACGACGACGCCGCATCCCCAACCCTAGCCGCCGCTCGGCGATGCTGCGACGTAGGAGCGGGTCTCCTCTCTGCATGATCCGTTAGGGCTACCGAGCCGATCGACCGGCGGGCCTAAAACCCTAGCCGAGAGAGGCTGCGGGGTGGGTGGGGTGGGGGCGTGCTCGACTCTCCCGCGGCGCCATGAAGCTGACGGTGAAGACCCTCAAGGGCACCCAGTTCGAGATCCGGGTGCAGCCCAACGACACCGTGAGAAAATTTTCCCCCCACGCCCATTTCGATTTTTTTTTGTCTCCCCGTCTCGTGTGTCGCTTTTCGTTAGTGGAGAGGGAGAGTTTTTGCTAGGGTTTCCACCAATGTAGATGCGAGGTAGCCATTGAGTCCTGCTCCGCTAGGGTTTCGTTTCAGCAAGTATGGCTCACCTCGTTGGAGGGCTCGCCGTTTGCTGTTATTTAGTTATTTATTATATGGTAATGTAGTGGATATGCTTGGATGATGATAGTCCCTCTGAGCTGTGTTCGTGTGGATGGATGGATTAAGCTGCAGGCTTGGAGCTATGGTCTGCTTTGGACGCCATAGTTTTACAGTGTGTTCATGATGATAGATACTTAGAGCTCATCCCTTCTCTCTTTTGCATGAGGGATTCAGGCGCAGCAATTTTAGCAAGCGGTTACTGTCCGAAAGGAGATATCGTCTCCTTTGAATGCATAGCATTATACTGGCTGATTACTGGATAAAAGTTAAAATTGTCGGGTTTCACTGGGGGATGGTAATTCCGTCCAAAACCAGTATTTGAAACTCTCGGTGCAACAGGGGTTTAGATATTTATTACTTGTCTGCTACGTCTTCTATAATTATAGCAAAAATGGTTCTGCTACATATATAACCGTTCCAGGATTTTTCTGTTTGTACACTATGGAACAGATTATGGCTGTCAAGAAGATCATTGAAGAGATACAAGGAAAGGATAGCTACCCATGGGGCCAACAGTTGCTGATTCACAATGGCAAGGTTTTGAAAGATGAAAGTACATTGGAAGAGAACAAAGTCAGTGAAGTTGGGTTTTTAGTTGTCATGCTTAGTAAGGTAGGCCGCGTATGTGCTGTATATAATTTAAATGGTGATGTTATTTATTACGCTTCATTTAATTCTTTTCTGACTGGATGCTGGGTGTAACGGTGCAGCAAACTTAGTTGTTAAGGAAAACACGATGATGTTCCATATACTCCCTCCATCCCATAAAAAACAAACCTAGTACAAGATGTGACACATCCTCCATATTCATACTACTAGTACAAGATGTGACACATCCTCCATATTCATACTACTAGGATGTGTCACATCCCATAGTAGGTTTGTTTTTATGGGACGGAGGGAGTTAATAGCATAAACAGTTAAACAATAACTTGCGAGACGTAATCATTTTGTGGATATTCATATAACGATGAATATGCCTGGCTCTGGCCTCATTTAATGCATATTGGTTTTCTGATAATCTGACATGGGCGAATAAGGAACATGATTAATAGTCCTTTCCACGTAGCAGCTATACTATGGGTAGTTTCTTCTATGCCACAGTACCAAACTTAATTGACACCTGAATCGTTCTTATGCTTCTTTCTATGATTAATTTTCATGACCTGTCAACAGTCGCTTCTCTATCTACTGGCTTTACAGTTACCATTATCTATAATCACATTATCCGACATTTCCTCTCATGCTTGTACTCTTCTTGTGTTGCTTTGGAAGACATGCTTATTTACTTAATCTCTGATTCTCTGCAGAGTAAAGCTTCTGGTTCCAGTGGAGCTTTAAGTTCACTGGTAATACTATTACTTTTTAGATGTATATGCAAATGTTTTTTTTTTTCATTTACTGACTGCATGATCCGTTATTAGACTTCAAGCACCCCTTTGACCAGGCAAGAAACTCCTGCGGATGCTTCACGAGCAGCTCCTCAACCCCTGTGAGTGCACTATTGACTTTCTTTTTTGCATCTTCCCCATTCATATAAGGTATTGCTCACTAGGTGGATGTATTGTGCTCTTGCAGAGTTGAACCTACAAGAACACCCCAGCCCGAAAGGCCACCTGCGGAGTATGTTTCCAGTCTGCAATCAATATTTGTGCTATGTCCTTTTTTGCCACTAATATCCTTGTTTCGTGACGTGGTCACTCCGAAGGAAAATTCCTTTCTTTAAATTTGATAGCACACTCAAATCATTCAACATTTCATACATTACCACATCTGATAAGGGTCCATTGTGAAGACTGGCATACACGCATACGTGATAAGATGAACTAATAAATTGTGGTCTGCGAGAGAGGAGGGGGAAAAAACACACTTGCTAGCTATCAGCAGGAAGTTAGGCTTTAGTCCTGTTCAATTTTGGGATTCTAATAGCTATGGAAGATAGATCTGAATTGGTCTTATGAATATGGGTTCCACTGTTTACTTTCTAATGAAATATACTTTATATGCTTGCTAAAACTTATTTTTATTTTAGAGCCCCTTCAAACGCATATGGTCAAGCAGCATCAAATCTATTGTCGGGAAGCAATCTTGACACTACGATTAACCAGCTGATGGAAATGGGTGGTGGCAGTTGGGACAGAGATAAAGTCCAAAGAGCTCTACGTGCAGCTTATAACAACCCAGAGCGTGCTGTTGAATATCTATATTCTGTATGTTCTGTTTCCTCCTGTAAATGTTTGTTATTCTTTTTTTCTAACGTTAATAGATAATGTTTGTTTCTCCCAAACATTAGGGCATTCCAATTACAGCGGAGGTTGCTGTTCCAGCAGGTGGTCAAGGGGCAAACACAACCGAGCCATCTTCTACTAGGGAAGCCAGTCTGTCTGGAATTCCAAACGCATCCCCGTTAAATCTTTTCCCACAGGTTTATATGCTATCTTGGTTATTCATTACCATCACCTACTATTGCATGTATTTAACAATTGAAATTTAGCAGGGCGATGCAAATGATGGAGGTGGTGCTGGTGGTGGAACACTTGAGTTCCTTAGACATAACCAACAGGTTGTCATCCTCTCTGTTTTGCCATATAAGATTATTTTGTTTTTTGTTCAGTATAATTTTCCTGAGCAAATATTTGGTTTTTTAATATAGTGTTTCTTGAATATATAAATTATGTTGCCATTGTTTGTCTGGTACCGGATAACTACCTTTTAGCTTTTCATAGCCAGCAATGGAGCCACTGTATGCATGATAAGATGCTTTTGATGCTTCTAGCATTGTTTCTGATTTATTATTGTTATTTTGATAGCATACCCTGTCATCTTTTGTGCTTGAACAGCGCACCACCCTGTATGGTGTGAGCATCAACTTAGTGAAACTTCCATATCATGTTTTCCTTTTTTGAGACAGGACCTAATGTTCACATCATTTTGGTACCCTCATGCGTATTTGAGAAAAAAAAAGCATCATTTTGGTATACCTCCATTCAGTATAACGTTGCGTTGTTTGAAGTGTTGAAGTATAACACCGCTATCTTCACTATTTTGCAGTTTCAGGCGCTTCGGGAAATGGTTCATACTAACCCACAAATATTGCAGGTCATTTATCTTGTTTGACATGTTTACATGCTATGGATTATCTTGTATAGCCTGCTATGGCTTATTTTGTATCACCTGCCTAATCTTTGTGCTGGTATCATGTTATAGCCTATGCTCCAGGAACTGAGCAAGAAGAATCCTCAACTTCTGAGGTTGATTCAGGAGAATCATGATGAGTTCCTTCAGTTAATAAATGAGCCCTTTGATGGTGCTGATGGGTATGAACTGTTCATCTGCTTGATTCAATTCTGGTTTCATTTGATTTGTTGTAGGGTTATAGGATTCGTTAATGTGAAATGAAAAAAATCAATTATAAACTTGAAATGCCATTGGTATGTTCTCTGTGTTGCTTCAGCACACTCCCATTACTTCTTTCAATGGATTTTCCTCGGTGCTACTTGTACAATATGGTTACACCTTTTTATGGACTTTCTGTGGTAGTACATGTGCATTACTCCGGTATTCATTTGTACTCGCCTGCTTCCTGATGATACAGGGACTTCTTAGACCAACCTGACCAGGATGAGATGCCCCATTCTATCAATGTCACACCTGAAGAGCAAGAGGCGATTGGACGGGTATGTACAACATAGTTAACTCACTTATTACCTCTTGTTACAGAAGTATATACAGTGTACATAACATTATATAACAGCAATGTTTTGAATTATTTTCATGCTTCAGCTTGAAGGCATGGGATTTGACAGAGCACGTGTCATCGAAGCATTCTTCGCCTGTGACAGGAACGAGCAACTCGCAGCAAATTACCTTCTTGAACATGCCGCTGATGAAGATTAGATGGAATTATTTAAACCCGGTGAGAACTTTTGCCATTTCCTGGCCGACTGTTTCCCTGTCTTTGGTTCAGAAGGAAACCATGCACTAACGATTATGTTTTATTTGTGGGGGCCATGACAGCTTATTCTGTACACCTGCCCTGCAATTTATCAGACTTCGGAAGTTTGCGGGTGCTTTGGATCCAAATTGAACAAGCTGAGATGGAGCTAACACCGCGTTGCATCGATTTATCTCTTGTACAATACTTGGTTTATTTAATTGCTGGCTTAGCATTCAAATACATGGCTTAACATTTATTCGAGCTGTCTGAGGGACGGATCCTTTTGTCCATCCGTTTTTAGTCAGAAATTTCAATGGATGTGAATTGTGTTGGCCACATTTTCTGCCCTGTCTGTGATATTCAATTCGTAATTTCTAGAGCAGTAAATATAGTGTGCAGGAAACATTGCGATTGTCGAGAACAGAGCTCTGTTGCATTATTAGCCCCTTCTCAAGGCGAGAATATGGGACAATTGCTCTTACAAAATCGCTACTCAATTCAAAATAGGCCAGGACTCCTTTGGAATGTTGGAAATTTACAGGATTATTACGGACATTAGTTTAAATCCTATAAAATTCCTGTGAATTTCCACCAATCCAAATGAGGTTCCCTCACATCTCCGATACATCATCTCATAGTGTGCAGCATAGCTTGGAGTCGATGGATGCCAGGCAAATGCACAATGCCTGGTAGCCAGTTAATGGGTACCTACAACGAACGATGCTTATGCTAATGAATCTTTGCTCTTTGACTGATAAAAAAAATTCAGAATTACACCCTGCTATGATGAAGATTATTGCTTTCTTTTTTTAACTTACCTGAAGTCCATAATGTACTTGGACTTGCCAATCCTACCAAGCTGCAAAATTGTCTGCCTTCCATTCTCCTGCCAAACAAAGCAAAATTACTCACAGTTTGTTCCGTTGTGATAGCCATGAGATTCCAATCAGATCCAACAATTAGAGTTCAGGAGTGTGGCAATAGCATAAGGTTGCTCTGTTTACCTCCAAAGTCATCTGGAAGTTCTTCACCGATGGCTGCACCTTGTATCCCATCCTCCCTGCCCTCTCTCTGAAGTCCAGTTCATACCGTTTTGTCATCTGTGAACGATGAATGCAGCAAGACAAACATCTTGCTATCAGCTTACTCTGAATCTTGGCATAGTATCAATCAAATAACAAGAGTCATTTGAAAATCTTAAGAGAGAAATTGCATACATTGTTGTAGAAAGGAGATCTTGAGCAGAGCTGATCAGCCTTGATCTTCTTCTCTTGCCAATCCTTTGGAAGCCCACTGATGTGCTGAATCTGAAAAAAGAAAAATTGAACATTCCAAAAACCACATTCTTAGCTTGATGAATTATTGCACTGAATTTCCAACCTCCACAACAGGAAATCCACTTGCCTGAGCTGAATTGCTGTTCTTCAGATGAATGGATTGGTTCTTGGGAATCCAAGCCCTCATGCTTCTGAAGCTCCCTGTAAGCGTGGTGACAGTAGGCGCAAACCTGCACAAAACCAAAACCTGACAAATTCAACGAAATTCACTCAAAAACCTTCACAATTCCTGCATGAAATGACCCCAAACGGATATCGAATCTCACGCGACGACGCCAGGCAAGTCACACAGATCCCAAACAACCCTTTGAGCATGTTCAACCCGTTTAAAGCTAAATTTTATTTCAACTTATGCATTATTTTCGAATATCATCGGGTGGTGAGCCTTTCCCAAATAATTATAGCCGAAGATGACTTTATTTTCCTATAGGTTATAATTTGATTAGCTAGGACCTTATATATTGGTTTGGTTCAGCTATATGATTATTAAAGATGCTTAGCCATGCTTAGAAACAATAGCTCATTAATGGGGTTAATCATGTTTCACTATCACTTATTGTTATACTCTTAATGATAGCTCACGATGGTCAATCGTGTTATGATAATTATTTTGATAATTAAAATCTGATTAATGATGGGTTGTGAGCACATGGTTTTGATGGTCGTGCTCATGGCAATTAAGGATCGGTTCGCGAGCTACTGTTGTGAAACATTAACCGTGACTAAATGGCTAGTTCAAGTTGTGTTTAAACATCGACTTAACCTAAAACATCATATTAACCATACACATAATCAAATTTGCCACTACTTGTGTGAAAATAGTTGATAAATATTTATATATACATGACATAATAAATCAACTAATTCAAAAACTTCAAGTTATTCAAATGAAGTTCTCGAATATGACGAAAAGAAACAAGGGTGTTGCCATCCAGGCCTCTACCCTCATCAAAATATTCCATGTAGTCATCTCAAATTAAAAATATATATTCTCATTGCTTTGAACCCTCCTTGTAGTCATCTCAAATTAAAAAAATCTATTCTCATTGCTTTGAACCCCACAAGTCACCACTTTGGTCGATTTGATCTTGCGAATGTACCACACAAGTCCAGTGATACCAACGGCTGCTGAGATTGAGAACACAGCGCTTGCTGAAAAAAAAATGACTGAAATCATTTTTGAAATCTCACTGTTTTATCCAAAGAAAATGTAGTAATCTTATTAATTCAATTCGGATCAAGATTGTATTTTAAGATGTGGTGCTCACCGGCAACAACTCCAGCTGATGAATGATACCTTGAGGCAGGACCATCTGCACATAAAAAGATCATACTGACATTAACTGCCTCTGAAATATTTTTTTCTAAAGACAATGAAAGAAACTTTCAGTATTTGTATCACCTATCGATACGTATACCCATTAATTGCGAGCAATTACTCCCTCCGTCGTTTTTTAATATATTACATTATTGACTTTTATTATAATTTTGACTATTTCGTCTTATTAAAAATTATATGCAAATCTTAAAAAATATAAATATTGTTTAAATTAAGCCAAAAAAATTTAACATAATATATAAAGTCAATGATCACATATGTTAAAAAACAGAGGTAGTATATGATACTCCCTCCATTCCAAAATATAAGGTATAACCACCCTTAACCCAAAGACCAAGAAATAATTATTATCATCTTTTAGTTTGGATTATTCTAATAAATATAATGCATGCATCCAATAGAATTAGATAACATGAGAGTGGAGGATTTAAAAAAGTAATAATTTAATAGAGAAGATGCTATAGTTAATTGCATGCTTACATACATGCCTTATATTATGTAACATTTAAGAAAAGTGGTTGTGTCTTATATTATGGAATGGAGGGAGTATTTTTTAAGAAATATTAATTAATACTTAGTTAATTATATGCTAATAAATTGTTTCGTTTTACGAGTGTAGACGAGTTGCTAACCTGTTGTCTTGTTGAGAAGAACACGGCCACACGGGAGTACGGAGTACAACTTGTTGGTAGGTTGGGCTCATATGTCAGAAATGTGGGCCCGGCCCACGAATAAACTGGCCACGCGTTGGCACCAGATGGCCCCACATGGCAGAAATGGACCTAGCCAATAGATACTTTTTGGGCCGTCCCGGAAAAAGTGAAACTGTCTCATATTATTACCCGCGTTTTTCCATTCATTTTTGTCTGCTTTATCGAATCGTTGCCATGACTATTTGCTCCACGTCTTAAACATAAGCTCTATTAGAAACAACCTTTTTTTAAGATAATGGAATAATATTCTGGCATTTGCTCAAAGAGTTATAGCCAATTATTATAATCTAACACTCTAGAAAAGTATAGTTCAACAAAACATCAAAGACATCGAAAACAACCACCAATATTTAAAGAGAGACCAAACTAAGATAAGGAGAACATATTAGAAACAACTTTTGCACCGTATTCATTTCGTTAAATAATTAATTTATTTTTATAATTAAGTAGGTAATCTGCATTAATAATTTGGTGAATGATATGTTTCAAACGGGCCATGTCCAAGGTTTTCTTTGCAAAAAAAAATACTCTCGAACTGTCCTGCGCAAATGAAATCACCGTGCCATTTGAGCATTTTGACAGAAAAAAAAACAAGATTAATTAGTTTGAGATAACGAAGCTGACGAGATCAATCTTTCACGAATCCTCCTCCTCTTCCTTCCGCCAAGTAAGCATGTACTTTAGTAGCGTCTCTCACCGTCTCTTCCAAGCGTGCAAGCCACCCACCCTGACGAAACCAAGAAAATCACTTGTTATTACTCCATTTTTGAGTGTGGTAAACTACACGGACCGTGGTGGTTGGCCCAACGGCTCTAACCTTTTGAAACGATGAACCGGTCCTGTTCGTCTCAGATAATTTAACAGCAAATTGGCAGTCTAAACAATAACAGAAACAGTTAAATTTATCGTACCAGTTTTACGAACAAGTTGCAAGGAAGGTATCCTTTGTAAAAAGGAAAAAAATGTAGGGCATAGTTCATACCCGGGTCGAACGTGCGTGACAAAAATCTGAAGTACACAATCACACACTTGTATTACTTGGCATTCAGTGAGCTATGTTGAAAAAAAAAAAAACCAAAGATGTTATATTTTGAATTATCAGGAAACGAAGTGACATCGCGCAAGTCCAAGCATGTACACATCCTCCATTCAGAAAAAAAAAAAAAACACTTCTAAGTTTAAGGCCATGTTTGTTTCAGCTTAACATTATTGTAATCTAGATTATTGAGTCAGATTATTATAAGATAGATTATAATAAGCCGACATAGTGTTAGCTGTTTGTTTCTCTGCTGTTTGTTAGGTGTTAGCCACCCAATACTCTAAAAAAACACATTTAAAGTAGATTACTAGATTATAGTAATCTGGCTTATAGATTGTAATAATCTATCGTAATAAGCTATCTGTTTGTTTCAGCTTGACTCCTAATAATCTAGATTGTAATAATCAAACAAATAAGCCTAAATCTGACAATAAGTGATTTTTTATAGGAGAAGTAACCTTATATGATCACCATGAGTAGGCATTTATCAATGAGAACTATTTTAAGATGTGGTTTTCTTAATTTTCATAAAAGAACATACACGTGACGTCTTGCACTGTACAATTAATGTATATGGCCATCACAATTTTAAGCATGCATCACTCGAAAACAAATCATGCGTAATCATGCTTATCAATAGGAACACGACGTTATTGTATCTCAAAGACGCAAGCAGTAACCCATGTTTAATGGAATTATCTCTCGCACATATCCATCCAGATGTGTTGCTTTTTTTTTTCTCTCCATTACCAAATGTGCACCCGCATGTTAGCATGTATCACCAAACATCATATCTATCCAGTTCACAGTTGTATCAAACACTTTAAGCCAAACAAACCCCTCTTCAACATCAATTTGATTTAACCAATCTACGCCCTGTTTTTGTTTTCTCTAACAAAAATTGGATAAGCTTTTAGATACTCGTGACACGCTTTTCAAACTGTTAAACGGTGTGTTTCATACGAAAACTTTCTATATGAAAGTTGTTTTAAAATATAAGATTAATCATTTTTCAAGTTTGTACAATTAAAACTCAATTAATCACACTTATTATCACCTCGTTTTACGTGAAACACTTAATTTTTATCTTCATCTTTATCATCAGGAGATTCAACATCTTAGTACGTATCAGCGCTCTTTCCAAGTATTGCCATTCCACACAGGAAAATATAGGTTGTGTTTAGATCCAAAGTTTGGATCCAAACTTCAGTCATTTTTCATCACATCAACCTGTCATACACATAACCATTTAGTCACATCATATCCATTTTAACAAAATCCAAACTTTGCGCTGAACTAAACACATCCATAAGCTCAAAAGCACAAAGCACCGCTCACAAAGAAAAAAAAATATCGTAACGATTATCCTAGACCATCCGATCCACAATCCGATGGCTGAGCTGTCAGGTGCTTCTCCGCAAGAAGAAAATAGAAAGAGAACATTTAAAAAATGTCATTGATAAACACCAAATCCAAGAAATACCACTTGACGAGTACAGGTTTCATAAAAATACCATCGTACAAGTGATTTTTGTCCAGAAATACAATCGCCGTTATGATTTTATCCATTCCTTGTCATTAAATGCACCGTTCATTCTAACGGAACCTAACGGTGATAATATTTTTAGAACAAAAATGCTTGCATAATGCAATTTCATAGAACTCTACTTACGCCGTGTTTAGTTCAAAATAATTCTTCAAACTTCTAACTTCTCTCACATCAAAATTTCTTACACACACAATTTTTAACTTTTCCATCTATCGTTTAATTTCAACCAAACTTCCAATTTTGGTGTGAACTAAACACAGCCTTATCGATAATATTTCTTGTAATTGGATCGATTACATTTGTTGAATTTTCTCAGATAAAAAATAGGCTGTGCAAGTGCAACGGAACAGGTGAAGAGTTGCCCACCCATCCCATCCCTCCCATGTGCCCTGCCGCCCGCTCGTGTTCGTCCGCGTCCTCGTCCTCGCCTCGTCGCCCGTGTCGCCCGCGCGCCCGCCCGCGGCGCGGCTCCCGCCAAGATTTCGCCACGCACGCCACCACCTCCGCCTCCGCCTATAACCTCGCCGCACGCGTGACGGGAGCGCATCGCCCCCCTTCCCTTCCCTCCCCATCCAGGCACGCAGGCGCGCGCGCGCGAGAGAGAGCGATGGGAGCGGTGGTGGCCGGGCAGCGGCGGAGATGAGGCGTACTGGCCGCGGCGGCGGCGGCGGAGGCGGCGGGGGCGGGGAGAGAAGGGGGCGAAGGAGGAAGGGTGGTGGTTGCGGCGGAGGCGCCGGGCGAGAGGGGGCGGCGGCTGCGGCTGGTGGGGTACGACGAGCTCCGGACTTCCTGCGCGACAACGAGTTCATCCGCGGCTACTACCGCGCCGAGTGGCCCCTCCGCGACGCCGCCCTCAGCGCCTTCTCTGGCACAACGAGACCCTCAACGTCTGGACGTGCGCGCCCCCAATCCCCCTCCCAATTCCATTCAATCTCTCCTTCTCATCATCTCATCGGCGGATGATTTGCTTTTCAATCTTCATGTCGATTGTTTGTTGTGCATGCCATGCAGCCATCTCGGTGGGTTCCTGCTCTTCCTGGCGCTCGCGCTCGCCGGAGCCGCCGCCGACGCCGCCGCCGACGTCGCGCCGGGGATCATCAGGTAAATACATTTGCATCCACACACATCACATCCCACCCACGTCACAGCTTATTCAAAAATGCTTTTCCCAATTTCTATTCCTTTCTTGTTCCACAATTTAAAATGCAATCCTCTTCGCTGTTCTAATTCATTTTTAATCTTACAAATAGAAAAAAAACCCGGTGATTTCCGGGTGCCAGTAGGTATCTTTGAAAAGGTCTATCTAGTGTGTATACTATTTGTTTGATGCTTTATGTTTCGGACTTTTGCTGTGGTGCCCTCCAGATTATGTGTATTTACTACTTTTACCCCAAAAGATTCAAATATGGAGTATATTTGCTTTGGTTACTTGATTACTTCTAGAATGAATAAGCTCCTACCACTGACTGATTTGTTGGCTTAGTTTCCTATATATTGTTCTTGTTTTACATGTTTTCGCAATTTTGCTATTGTATTCTTTATATATTGTTTTTTTAAGATTATTCTGTAAATTAGTTCTTGCTATTAATAACCATGTCGAATCAAAACGACAAACTTTCGCATACGGACAATCACGCAAAGTTTGCCACACCCCTTTTTTTGGGAGCAAGTTCTTGGTGGTGTCACTAGAGCTATAGAGGACCACCTAGAGTAGGGATTACCAACCACTCCCAAACAATTTCTGTTCGTGTTCGTGCACATGTTTGCTGTCGTAAATGTAATACTATTAACATTTACAGAGGGTCAAATGCATTCTTACATGCATACCACTGCAAAATTACCATTCACACTGGAGATATGGAGTAGCATACAGCAGATTGAAAATTTGTGGTGACAAGATAGATTATGAATTGTTGGTGTGCAAGTGTATCATAGTAGTCAGGAAAAGGTAGATGCTGCCCATGTGATGCTAATCTGGATAAGCTGAACACATTCACTGTCCAAGATTGTGAGAATCGCACAAACAAGGTCCGAGAATAAGGTCAGGACGTGTACTCCTAGCTGGGGTACATTATCGTCTCATTTTCTATACCTTTCTTGTCGGCAATGAAGAAAATAATAGTACACTATAATACAATATGGAATTATGGAGTATCTCTTTTGAAATGCAATGGCTTTGGTTGTGCAAATTCTAAGTTTGTTCTTTTTTTTTTTTTGGGGGGGTGGGGGTGGGGGGGGGGGGTTTTCAGGTAGAACATGGGATGCTCATTAGTTCTTCATGTAATTAATATAAATATTTTCTTCGTCATGAGCTCTCCAGAAAAAGAAGGGTTTTTTTCCCCTGTTTGCGCAAAGGCCCTTTATTTCTGTGTTATCCTTACCTTTTCTTTGCAGGTTTGTGGTAGGATCAGCCAATGCTTCTTGGCAGACTAACGATCATTCGGTAAGAAACGAATCTAAGAATATATGAATATGTCCTGTTTTCTAATTACTTTCGGTGATACTAGTTATCTTTCTTGACTCATCATATTACTTTCGGAGATGCTGAAGCTTAAACATCCACTCTCTAGAAGAAAAAAACAATCATTAATTATTTAAATTGTTTACTCCTCAGCAGATTATATCCCTTGTCACAGCTCGCAATCTTTGCTACTCTGCACATATCTAAAGAAAACTGCAGTTATTTATGCACCATTATTATTGGAACTTTACTGCAAAGAATTTTGTTTGACATTAGATTCTTAGACCAATGATCCTAGGTAACGAACGACATAGTTTGGCAATATGGGATGGGTTTCATTGCTCATTCAGATAGGTGCACTGTGCCGTACCGCCATTAGCAAAGCTTGATTAAGCTAACTAATTAATCTAGCCGGGTCCCACCATCCATTGCAAGTGAGAAAGGGACATGAACGGCCGTGATGAGCTGCAGCCAACCTAGGGTCTTAGCTAGGGAACACACACATATGTCATCCTTGTCCTTGCATTCTGCAAGCTGCAAGGAGAGGACATGTTCATCAGCTTTGGTGTCTTGGAGATGCCTCTGCTGCTTTCCATGTAACACTGGTACAATTGTCCAGGCATCTATCCACACTTCCACAGGGATGATGATGATTGATGATGAATCGGCATCTATCCACACTTACACTTTGGAGTAGTAGTACAGTACTTGGCAGGCCAGTTCTGAATTCGGTTTTGAGTTCTCTTTGGACCTCATTGGATTATTGGAAACACGAGAATATATCCCAGATTTCTGTAGAAGTTTAACAGAAACTCCTGCGAAAAATTTAGTAATGTTCCAAAGGAGACCTAGCAAAAGCAGCCAGATTCTAACAAAAAAACTGTACACTGCAATCACAAGCAGCAAGGTGTTTTTGGTGCCATGTGAGACAGTTCACCTTGTGATGGAGACACTCCTCTCTTCTTGGAAACAAATGGAGCGTTTGGCTTTTGCTTTGCTGATCTCTTCTTTTTCTCATTGTCAAATTAAGATTTGCTAGATACTTGTGCAGCATTTTCACGAATGCTCCAGAAGTGATACAACGAGTGAAGTGACACCTGCGATGAGCGCTAGCTTTTGTCAGCGATCTGGCCCAGATCAATGAGCAGACAAGACCAAGTGGCAAATCTTTGAATCTATCCTGCCGTTGATTTCTGTGATGACCTCCGTCTTTGAATCTTCAACAATTTCTTCTTCTTTTTTATTGTGAGAAATTACGATGAAACTCAAAAGAAACTTGAAATTTTGCTCATTATTTTGAAGTGGCACTATGCTTGCATATGAGTTGGTGTGTTTGCACTTAGCAATTAGCATCATGGTAGTATGCAGTTGTTACAGTGATGTTAATGAAGGTGGCTTTGGATGCAGGGCGCGGCGAGCCATGACGCCGCGGCGGCGGCGGCGGCGGAGGCGGCGCTGCTGGGCGGCGGGCACGGCGTGCCGCGGTGGCCGCGGATGGTGTTCCTGGTGGGCGCCATGACGTGCCTGGCGATCAGCGCGACGGCGCACCTGCTGGCGTGCCACTCCAGGCGCGCCAGCGTGGTGTTCTGGCAGCTCGACTACGCCGGCATCTCCGCCATGATCGTCGCCTCCTTCGTCCCGCCGGTGTACTACGCCTTCCTGTGCCACCGCCCGGCGCGCGTCGCCTACCTCTCCGCCATCTCGGCGCTGGGCGCGCTCGTCGTCGGCGCGCTGCTCTCGCCGCCCTGCTCGTCGCCGCGGTTCCGGCGTCTCCGCGCCGCGCTGTTCCTCGCCATGGGCCTCTCCGGCGTCGTCCCGGCGCTGCACGCGCTGTGGCTCAACTGGGGCCACGCCGCCTGCTACCTGGCGCTCTCGCTCGAGGTCGCCATGGGCCTCGCCTACGCCGCCGGCGCCTGGTTCTACGTCAGCCGCGTGCCGGAGAAGTGGCGCCCGGGCGTCTTCGACGTCGTCGGCCACAGCCACCAGATCTTCCACGTGCTCGTGCTCGTCGGCGCCGTCACGCACTACGTCGCCGTCGACGTGCTGCTCAACTGGCGGGAGACGGTGGCCGCCGCGTGCAGCGCGACGTCGTAGGCGGCTCTCTCCTCTCCTAGGCATTTTGCTCATTGCGTTTTGATGATTCAAACAAGATTCAAATTTAGAAGAATGGAGCAGTGTTAGATGAGATTCAGAATCAGGGTGTGTGACCTTGTGTCATTTGATCGATCGAACATCTATATGTGATGAATTGAGGACGATGAAGAAATTGATTTACAGTACAAAAAAGGTCGTGCCTCCAAATCCCGATGAACTTTGGATGTTTTGGTTTCCTTCAATTTGGAAGTTCTTGTTTCCTTTTCGTTGATTAATGCGATCTGAATTTTAGGGGTTGTCTGGAAACGCATGGATTTCCTTCAATTTGGAAGTTCTGGTTTCCTTTTCGTTGATTAATGCGATCTGAATTTTAGGGGTTGTCTGGAAACGTATGGATTTTTAAATGAACTAGAAAAATACCCGTGCGTTGCAACGGGTGAAGACTATTTTAATCTTATTACTATTATAATCTTTAGTTAAGGTGAAATTCATTTAAATGAACTAGAAAAATACTCATGTGCTGCAACGGATGAAGACTATTTTAATCTTATTAATGTTATATTCTTTAGTTAAGGTGAAATTCATTGTGACAATTTGCTTGGATATATTTTCTTTTTGAAAATCATGAGCGTGGTTAGGAGTCTGATCATCTCAAGTTAGCGTGCGAGTTTTTTTAAAGAGATTTTTATATGACTCATTCTGTATTAGTAAAAGCGCAAACTTAAAACTTGACTCAAATATGGACATGTATTTCAAAAAACGAACGAACTTAAAAGTCGACTCATACACATATGACATATGACGTATAAAAGTACCAACAAAAACATCTTCAATTTTTATAATAGTAGAGATAAAGATTTCGTATTAACTTGTTCAATTTTCACAAAATTCATATGAAATTCGTCCGTTGCAAAGGAGGCCAGAACGATGGCGATGTGAGGACGATTTGTGGTATGCACCGAATTTTCCGATCCTTTATTTAGAGAAGATTTGCTAGTTTTTACAAAACTTCCCCAAACTTTACAAAAAGATGAAGAACACGAGACGGAAAGGGCTGCAGGGGTTGCCATCTTCTCAATCGAAGACGACGAGCTTGTCGTACTCCGGGCCGGAGATGGCCTTTTCCATGACGGCGCGCGGGGAGACGACGCCGTCCGAGGAACAGCTTGAGGAGGTTCTTGGAGAAGCCGCTGACCAGCGCCACCCCCTTCTGGCCGGAGGTGACGGCACGGCCTTGGAGTCCCGCAGGTTCCAGAACACACCTCCGGCACGGCGGCGCCGTACCCCGCCGCCGTGTACTTGCGCACGATCGCCTCGTAGTCCGTCTCCCACGGCTGCGCCGACGCCTGGTCGAACTCCATGTCGCTGAACACCACCACGCGCCGCACCATCTTGTCCGGCGAGAGGGCGGCGCCCGTGGCCACCTCGAGGATCTTGTCGAACACCGCCTGGAAGTTGGTGTTCATGCCCCAGTTCATTTCGCGGATGAACCGCGCCTTGTCGGAGAGGGCCTCGCCGACGATGTGGTGGGCTGTGGGCTCTCGCTGAAGGTGATCACGCGGCCCGCGCACGGGTCGTCGCTGAGGTCGGACACGGAGGCCGAGCGCGACGCAGACGTCCATGGGGAGGCCGGTCATGCTGCCGGACACGTCGCACACGGCCACCAGTTGCGGAGCTTGCCGAGGGGCGCGCATGTCGTCGACCATGCGCTGCCACTGAGGGTCGGCCACGCCGCTGCCGCCGTCGTCGTCGTCGTCGAGGGAGCTGATGATCTCGTGCGGGAGCAGCGCGCCCGCGGCGATCTTCTTCTTGCCGGACTTGACGTCGGCGAGGTAGGCGTTGAAGCGGTCGGCGTCGTGCTTGAGGAAGAGGTCCTTGTAGTTCTTCATCGCCGGAAGGCGACGCGCGTGTACACCACCGACTCCCACGCGCGCGCCGAGATGTACACCTCCGGGAGCTTGAGCGCGCGGCGGAGCGGCACGAGCGCGCGCTTGCGGAGGCGCTCGCGGGCGCGGTAGGCGTAATGCGCGTCGGGGAGGTCCGCGGCGAGCTCCGGCGACGAGCCCTTGGGGAAGAGGCGCCGCGCGATCGCCTCGCAGAGGAGGGTTGAGCGGTCATACGACTTGTCCAGCGACGGGCACCACTTGGCGGCGAGCGAGAACTCGTGGACGTTCCCTCGGCGAGCTTGCGCATGTCGTCGCGGAGGAGGTCGGCGAAGAGATCGGCCGTGCGATCGTGCAGGGATCGGTAGGTAGGGTCGCGGCTGTACCTCTCCACCGCCCTCGCGCGCGGCCTCCGCCCTCCTGCACCGCCGCTCCACCGCCGCCTTCGCCGCTAGCCTCCCGTCGCGCTCCAGGCTGGCCGCGATGCGCTCTCCGCCGAACCGACGCCGCGCGACTGCTTCCTGCTGCTGGTGTGGTAGCCGCGGGGCGAAACCGCGTCCACGGCCACGGAAGCAACCGCGACCGCGGCCACGGCCACGGCCACGGCCATGGCGGGCGATGAAGCCGATGCCATCGGCGGCGGCGAGGCGCGCCTTCTTCCGGGGCTTCCTCGTGGACAACCCACCATTGACGATCGGTGGAGGAGCTCGGGGAGGTCCTTGAGGTAGCCGAAGGCGGCGACGGAGGCGGCGTTGAGCGCGGGGTGGAGGGGTGGTGGCTGTGGAGCCAGAGCGCGGCGGCGTAGAACCCCTCGCGGTCCGACTTGCCGGTGCCGCGTACGCCCCTCAGGTTGGCCACCAGCCGGAGCGCGGTCGCCGGGTCGGCGCCCCACGCGGCGGCGAGCAGCGACGCGACGGAGGCGGAGGGCGTCCCGGGCACATGGTAAGAAGAAGTCGAGGCAGGCGTCCCCGCGACACACGAACGTCGGCGAGAGGTTCTCCGTGAGCGCCTTCCTCGGCGCCGGCTTGTTGAAGTTGGCGTCCATCAGGTCGAGGAACCGTCGCCCGTGGTCGTCGCCGGCGCGGGCGCGGCGGCCACCGCGGCGGAGGTGGCGGCGTGCCTCCGGTGGGCCGAGGAGGGTGGCGATGGCGGTGGCGGCCATGGAGAGAGAGAGAGAGAGGGCTGGGTTTGGGCTGGGTAGTGGATGGGCTTTGGAGTTGAGCCCGCTGGGTTGATGTGGATGTGTTGATGGAGTAGGACGCGTGGCTTATATAGGAAGGGGTTTCGTGGCAGCCAAGGCGGCCTAGGTCGGTAGTGCTCACCAAGTTGGCATGGATGAAATGAACCGACATTAGCGTATCAAAGGAAAAAAAAAAGAGGAGATAATAAAAAAAATGAACCGGCATAGGACGGGTGTGTATGGATAGTAGGACTCGTGTACCGTGGCGGGCAAGGATCATTTCGTTTTTTTTTTTGGTTTTGTTTTTCTCGTCGTGGAGCACATGTAGCGTGATCGAAAGACTGTGTGTTTTCTACTGTAGTTTGAAACAGCTGTCGTCTTTTTGTTTTTCTTTCTAGTGACTCAAGCGTTGCAGATCTGGAGTCTGGACTTCATCAATCTTTCCGAGAAGGCGAGAACGGGATGACTTGAGAATTCGTGCACTTAATTTCTGAGTAACATGGTGATTTTTTTTAAAAAAAATTACACATATAACTTTTATATAATATACTTCCTCCGTTTCAGGTTATAAGATTTTCTATCATTACCCATATTCATATACTCCCTCCATTTTATAATGTAAGTCATTTTAGTATCTACTATATTCATATTAATGTTAGTGAATCTAGACATATATATCTACTTAAATTCATTAATATCAATATGAATATTGAAATGCTAGAATGATTTACATTGTGAAATGGATGAAGTATATGTAACATATATATGAATATTGGCAATACTAGAAAGTTTTATAACCTGATGAAACGGAGGTAGTACGTATTAATTGATTTTTTTTTCAATTCGTTCGTTCCCTCGAATCATTCGGCTATTCAACATAGCATTTTGTTCCATTCAACATTTCAAACAATAGAACAATGCACAATGGATTTTACTTGAAAATACCGGTATTATTGTAGGTGGAGGAGCAGTGGATACGTAACATCATCCAGTAGGTTCAATCTTGATGTCTACTACTCTATTCCAAAAAAAGCCAATCTTGGCTATGAACCTGGACAAACATGTGTCTAGGTTCGTTGGTAGGATTGGGTATTTTATGGGACGGAGGGGGTATTAATGAAGTGTGTGTTAGAGGACGCTTTCACGGCTACACGAGTGTGGTAGGTTTCTATGAGTATACGGTTGGCAGTTGTGCCATTGACATGTGGGTCATAGTAAAGTAGAGTTCACATGTTAGTGATACATGTGCAAACTGCACAAAGTCAGATGGTTTGTTTCCGAGCGTGACATACTCCCTCCAAAAAAAACAATAACTTTTGGTTATGAATCTATAGATATAGGCTGTGTTTAGATCCAAAGTTTGGATCCAAACTTCAGTCCTTTTCCATCACATCAACCTATCATACACACACAACTTTTCAGTCACATCATTTCCAATTTCAACCAAAATCCAAACTTTGGATCCAACTAAACACAGCCATAATTAGATTTTTTTTTATGGAACGGAGGGTGTATATGTGTCCTCCATCTAAGGAAAAAAGAAAAGGTTTATTTTGACTTATAAGAGTTAATCACATGATATTGCCTCAGCTGCCATTTTCTATCGTGCCCGAGAGGATTAGATGGCCAAAGTGGTCCCGGTCAAAATTAGATGGCCAAATTGGCGGGTATTTACATAAGTTGTTCTTGCAGAAACAATTGTTCGCACATACTAGCATTGTTAAATACACTTACCAGGGGCCTAGTAGTATATATGTTAAAATTTACTAAACTAGGGGGCTATTCACTTTGATATCTAAATCAACATTACCAAAATTTGTATAAGGTTGAAAAGTGTAGAGCTTGTTTAGTTTGTTCTCTTTGTCAAGTTTTTGTGAGAGATTCTAGAATTACCAAACTTTGATAATGGAGGCAAATTTTGGTAATCTTTAGATTACTTACCTTGCCAAAAATTTTTTAATAAACCCAAAACTTGGTTTGATTTATTTTGGGAACGAAGTGAACAGCCCCTAGATTTCACAACGAAAAATGCCAGGGAGAAATCAACAGATCAATCATATGGTCCAACAGCAGCACAGCAATGGGACATATGCTCAACATCAAACCAAGCAAGTGCACTAACAAAAGCAAGACAATGATATGAAAGAATATTCAGTCTGCTTGAACGAAGATGATAACATCAGTGGTAGCTGAGAGTCTATTTACAAAGGAACCTGATCATCATCATTATGTACAAAGGATGAAGAAGCCACAAGCAACCAAGGAAGTCTATAAATTTCAGTTTCAGTATATTTACAGTTGAGAGTTTCTCCCTTCATTTCAGCAGCCATAGGCATGATCAGGAAGGCGTTTTCAACGAATATTGTCAGGTATCATCGCGACCGTCACCAGGAAGTACTCACATCCCACAGGCAGATTGTACGGGTTCAGCATGGAAGCGGGCGACCGGCGGCCACCGCTATCAAGGCGTGAAGCTTCCATCTGGTCCCCGTGTGACGGCAGCTTCGCTATGCGCCGTTCGATGTGCACAATCTGCCCGATTATGTAAGCCGGGTGCCGTGGATGCTGCTCCGTGAATAGGGCCACTGATTCCTCTGATAGGTAGTAGTTTGAGCAGTTCCGGTTGATTGCTTCGTAATGCCCAGCAGGGTTCCGAACAAAGACCGCGAGCTCATGAACTTCGAAACGGCCGAATGATATCTTCTCCTTACTAGCCTGTTGAACAGTATGGACAACCGAGGATACTGTCTTGTTATTTCAATCAACAAAATTTAACTGACTCAACCTAACCCATAGAGTAATATGTGCTTATTATTGATTAGCGCGGAATTTAAACTAAAACAATTTCAAAGTAATTGGCTTCTTATGAATTCATTTATTTTAATAAAAACAGTGGCTTAAGAAGTTACGATGCGTACCTGTTTTTCCAGTTGAAGCTTACTGTATAAATTTTTAATCGACTCTTTCTTCTCCTCCAACTCTCTTACAATCCTTGAGTAGCGTTCTACAAGCTCAGCACTCTGTCGTGATAGAAAACCAACTTTGTCTGCCAGGATCTTGATGCATTGCTGAAACTGAATGGTTGTGTCACCTTCATCCTTCTTTGCACTGTTTCAATAAAAAAGTATTACTCAGCCAGTAAATCTGCTGTTTCGATAACTCTACAGCAGTAGGGGATCCAAAGGAAGAAAATGCTGATACTTTTATAAAGTAACAGAACTCTATGCAAAGGAAACTACTCTGAGCAAAAAGACCAAAAACATACAATCATCTGAAGGAACACAAAATTATTTTGACGACCAATATTTCACGGTAAGCACAAAATACAGTTTACTACTCCCTCCGTCCCAAAATATAAGAACATCTCCCAAAATATAAGAACAGTTTACTACTCACTGTAGAAAGCATGCCAACGTTAAATAACATCTAACATCTTCCTAGCTCTGTTTTACTACAAATTATGCAAAAATGTCTCGCTAAAATAACATCCAGCGCCTCTCTAAATCTCAACAATGAGCCAAGATACAGAAAATCTGGACATACTTCCTAGAAGCTACCATGAATTCTATTCTGCTGTTTATTTTGTCGGTCTCACTGACTGCCAACTCACAAATCACTAATAACTTAGATATGTTGAACCAAGATACAGCAAATCTTAGAAGTTCCTTCGATCCTATTTTTCTTGTTTATTTTATCAGTTCCATAGACTTGGCATGGATCAAGCCCAACAGCACAACGAACTTGGGGGTGGGTGGTTTGTAAATGAAATGCAGAACTGACTATTACACATGAGTTTAAGCGAATGAGAGCAGTAAGATACCTTGCTAATGAGAGAGCTAAAGCACGCAGTGAGTCCGCAAAACCAGACATGCCTGGTGCAGTGACACAGTTATTTAGTCTCTCAAACAGACCATGTATCCTCAGAGCAGATGAACGCAGGGCATCATACTCAACAGCCCTTCTGTCAGCTGAACATTTGTTTGTGCGGGCCTCTTCTCTTGCCTCGTGTAAGCAGTTCTCCAGTTGCACACAGTTCATCTATATTAAAATTTGTAAAAGAAAGTAAGCAGCAATTTCAATTGAGCATGAAAAAAAAAAAACTATTGCTGAATATTCTACCTCCCACTTGACTTACCTGAGACTCATCAAGCAGACCCTGGGTGTGTTCAAGTTCTTTCTTCAGAGAGTTGACCTCGTCCACCAAGGCATTAAGCTTGCTTTCAGTTTCATCTAACCTTTTTGATTTGTCTTCCAGAGTACTTTGCAACTCTGACACAAGCAGCTCTTTGTTTCTCAGCTCTGAGGTATGATGCTCGTTAGTTCTGGAGTTTAAGATGCCAAGAGGATCTTCTATAGGAACCCCAGAAGTATCAGTCGTAGTAAACTGTGTCAATATTTGCCCTTCCTTATCAGAATCAACAATTTTATGTTCACTATCAGGTGGCAATTCTGCCATGAAAGCATCCAAATTAGTGCGTGCTATTGGATCGAGCAATTGCAAGTTCAGTGCACCTGAAATGTCGGTCATATTCTCATCCCCACCTTCTGTTTGTTTAGATGGCTGCTCAGATGTTGAAGAGGCCTCATCCATGGCCACACTTGATTCATCGTGTACTTGGGTTTGCCTCCCTCCAGATATGTGCAAGTTGCAGTCATTAGCTTTAAATGCAGAAAGGAGGGAATCAGATGCATCTTTGCTTCCAGAAATCACGTGCCCTTGTATGTACTGGTTTGCTAATTGCTCCTCAAGCTCCTGGATGCGCTTCTCATAGGACAAATTTTGATTCTGCTTTGCTGTAAGCATTGCCTGCAGGTGATTAGCATACTCATCCTTTGCAGAAAGTGCTGCAGCTGTTTTTTCCCTTGCATCTTTCAATACATTATCAATTTGCCCTTCATCAATAGATTCATACCCATATTCGGCGCCAAAACTGCAGAGAACTGCAATTGCAGAAGCAAGTTCTGCTTTTAATCTGGCATTTTCAACTTCCAATTTACTAGTTCCAGCAATATCCACACTGTCAAAACCCCCTAGAAAGTCTTGGAAATCCATCTTATCATCAGCATTCGGAGGATATTGCTCGGATTTACTCAAATTTCCACTGGTACCAGAGTTGCTCAAGGAGGACTTTGGCAGTTGTGATCTCTCAGATTTCAGAAAAGACCCAACCAAAGATTGGGGTGCAAGTTTTTCCACATCATCAACATCAATTGAGAGAAGATTGCAATCAAATGGAGCAACTGTTACATCGCACTGGCTAGGGGAATCAAAAAGTCCCATGGAACCCATGATATCTTCTGGAATGTACTTACTCCATGTCCTAAAGAAAGCCTCTCGCCTTCTTACCTCAGCTTCACGCTCAGTGGCTAGCTTTTCAGCAAGCTGCCCTGCCAAGCCAGTATAAAGCTTAAAAGAAGACTTTCTTCGTACGACCTCAGCAAGACAAGCCCTGTACGCATGACCCATGCCACTGGCAAGTTTTAGGCTATCGAAAATTTTATCTTGATGATCCATCACCTCTTGGAATGCATGGAGTTCGTTCATCATTTCCTTGATAACAATCTGAGCAGATTTGACCCTTTGCATGCTAACATGTACCAAGGTATTCATTTCATTCTTCTTGGCTTTGCATTTCTCCAGCAACTTTGTGAACATGCGATCAATATTATGGACACTGGGCAAGTTGTCCTTTTCATGCACTTCATAGATGCGGCCAACTGCAGAAACCGCATCATGAGGGCGGAGAGATGCAGAAAGCTGGCAGTTTGAGCAGTCATCAACAAGCTTTTTTGAAGTAGTCACATCTTTACTGCAGGACACAAGATATTCCAGCTTAGAGTGGGATATAACATATGATCATATAAGCATCAAAACACTTGGTCATACTGAGCACATTTCAATTAGTGTAGAAAACCGTAGTGCATGAAATAATTAAACAAATGAAGTAAGTACGATGACAAGCTATATTCCTTTTGCAGACATCAAGTAACCACGCTGAAAGATTTCCTATTCCTTTTGCAAAACCATCAACTAACCAAGCTGAAACATTTCCTAATCCTAAGTAGTTTCATGAAGATCTACAGCACAAAACACGCCGCAGCTATGATCCAGATCAATCATTAGTAAAAGTAGTTCCGAGTGGAAGGTGACACTTAATGTGTAGTGACACAATAGAAGCACAATCTTCCAAATTTCTCGTAAGTAGTTTAGTGAAGCCATAGAACAAAGGCATAGCGTAAATTATTAAATTTAGATGATTCAGGGAATTCACTAGTAATAGTAGTTCAGGGAGGGCATGTAACATAACAGCAAGATAACTAGGTAAAAGACATGTTCAAAGCCTAGGTCTAACCTTAGAGACTGCATGATGCTTTTCTGGTCACCGATGAATTTCTCGTGTTCCTTTATCATCGCCTCAAGATCCTTGCACCCAGTCGAGCTCATAATATTAAACAAATTTTCAAGCCTCTTCTTCAATTCCATGAATTTTGCCTTGTGCTGTGAGACCTTAACATCAAACTGTTTATGTGAGCTGAAGCACCCATCTGCCAGCTTCCTCAGGTCATTCTCCTTAACGAGGTCAATCAAGGAGCGCCTCCCCTCGCATTGCAGCGCCGGGTGAAGCCTCACGGAGCACAGCCTCTCCACATCCCTCTCGAAATTCGCCAGCATCTCGGCGTGGCCGCGATGCTGCTGCGAGAAGCACTTGACGAAATCCGAATACCGCTGCGTGAGCTTCCGGGCCGTGTGCTCCAGGTTGCTCCGGGCGGTGTCGAGCGCCCGCTCCTGCACCTGCCCCTCCCGCAGCAGCCGGCAGCACACCTCGTGCTTCGCGACGCTGGACTGATACACGGCATTCCCCACCTGGAAGTGGTATCTGAACGTGGTCTCGTAGGACACCAGGGCCTTCAGCGCCGGGTCGGCGGACACCTCCAGCGGCGGGGAATCCTGCGGCCGGGGCGGCGGCGGGATCGACGGCTGGGGGATTTCGATCGACTCCGGCGCGGGGCGCGGCGCGCCGTCGTGGAGCCGGGCTTGTTGTACAGGAACACCTCCCGGTCGTCGCGGGGCAGCTGGTAGTAGGCGAGGTGGTGGGCGCCGTCGAGCGAGGTGTTCCCGCAGAGGAGGAGCTGGTCGCGGCGGGATGCCGCAGAGCCCCTCGATGGTGCGCTGGATCGCCTCCACGGGGGTCTCGCCGCCGCACTTGAACTCGAAGGTGTGGCCGTTCTCCGCCCCGTGCACCGGCAGCTTCTGCCCCAGCGCCACCGCCGCCGCGTCCTCCGCCCGCCGCCGCGCCGCGCCCGTCACCGCGCGACCCGGAACTCATCTTCCCCCCCCGCCTCGAAACCCGATCGATCTTCTTCCTCCTCTTCCACTCCCCCCAACGCAGTTCAGATTAAATCTGCAGTTCTTCTACCATACCACCACAATCAAAACCAACCACCCAATCTCGCAAGAACGCGCGCCGCGCCCACCCAAGAACACACAGCTCCTCCTCCTCCTCCTCCTCCCCTTCCCTTCCCCCAATTCCTCCCCGTCTCCGGTTTACCAACCCGCCACGGATTTCTTCTCGATCACCAAGACCATCCACAAGACGGAACCGGTCTCCAAGACGCAATCCGACTCCTCCGCCGAGAGGGTCACCTCACCGAGCGGGTCACGCGCGAACAACCGCCTCGCCGGGATCCCTCCTCCTCCTCCTCCTCCTCCTCCTTCTTCGCCGGGAAGACGGATTCAGCAGCAAGCGTGCGTGGCGTTAGCAAGAACCAGCGAGACCGGGTGAGAGGAGGATGAGGAAGAGGAGGACGAGAAGGGGAAGGAGGCAAAGTAAATAAAGGGAGATGTCGAGGGGTTGAATAGAAAAGTGGACTAGGCTTAGCTTACCGTGCGGGAGTAGTATACAGAATTGCTGCGGGGATGTTTTTGCGGATGGGTCCTTGTAGATTACAGAATTTACGTTGGCGTGAATTATTGGAGGAGAGGAGAGTGTTGCTTCCGGTGGAAGGGTAAGCGGCGTAGGGAATAGAATACCGTGGATTTCTTCCCCTCCGGTTTTTTAACACGAGTGTCCAATTTTCTCTAAAACTATAATTATTTTCGATGTGCCTTTATGGATTTTTTTATTACTCCCTCCGTTTTATAATGTAAGATTTTCTAACATTATCCACATTCATATAGATGTTAATGAATCTAGACACACATATATGTTAAGATTCATTAACATCTATATGAATGTGGGCAATGCTAGAATGACTTACATTATAAAACGGATAAAGTATTAATTATTTATTTATTATACAAAAAATATAAATATCACATCATTAGCAATGGGTTTGATTCTAATGTATGGATATGTTTGACTGGTTGTATTGCGCAAGCACTGTATAGCCGTTGCCACACACAACATGCAACACAACTGTAAGCAATAACTAGCGAACGCGTCCAATATATTAAGTAGAAAAATTAGACTGACCAATTCAAAATAAAATTATCAATTTACTTCCATCATCAAGTAACCAGATAGTACTTGACATATGAAAATATTGTATACAAAATATATTTTACAAAGCATAGAGCAAATAAAATATAGTATAACATTATTATAGCCATAAGGTCCGAGGCCTGATGGCCCGGCCCAAGGCACGACCATTTGGCCCGGTCCAAGCACGGCACGACCCGATTGTTGGGTCATGCCTAGGTCGATGCCTCGGTACAGTAGGCCGATCTGGCACGGCACGGTCGAAGAAAAACAGTAGAGGGATCAAATTAGACTTAATCAACCATATAAGGCAAGGCCCAGGAAATGAGGAGTACAAAATAGACTTACTCCAGCCATGTAAGACACAGCGCAAAGAGTCGAGGGAGAAAAAATAGACTTATTCTACGGAGAAACACGATGGGCTGCCGTGCCTTCGGGCCGGCCCGTTCTTATTGGGCCGTGGGTGCAGCCTGTGGGCTGGCAAGGCACGGTCGGGCCGGGCCGGCCCGACTGACCTCGTGCCGGGCCGGGAGACACCTCTATAATTCACCGGTTGGAACACAGGTCGGTCGGGTTTAGAGAGGCAACAAAAATCAGTAGGTCGTCCCAGGGCAGGGCCTGCTTCGATCCCCAATCCGCCCCGCGAGCCAGCAGAGGCGCCGCCGCCGCTCGTCCTGCTGCTTCCGCCGCCACCGCCGCCGCCGCCTGCGCCGATCCCCATCCATCCCGCGAGCGAGCATCCTGGTTAGCACATCCTCTTTCCCATCTCTCTCGACCCACGCACTTTTTTTTTTTAATCGAATTTGCGTGAACCCTAGCTTTTCTGTTCTAGAAATTTGCCCTTAACCTTAATACTAATAACAGTTTGTTTGTTCTCAAAAAGTTTGGGTGTTCAACTGAATGAACCCCCATGTCCCATGTTAGATCCGCCCATGGCATGCAGGGTGGTAGAGTAATAAGATTTTCAAGTGCTTGCTACTCATATTCTGATGATCTGTTGATAATTTTATGTTAGGATTAGGATGAGTTCGAAGAAGGTTCCATTCCACCGACATAAGGAGAACGAAGAGGCGAGGAAGAAGGTAAGGGTTTTCAAATCTCTTTCTGGAGACACCTCTACTTATACTTTTTTGCACGCACATTCTATCCATATCTGATTTTAACTGCTTTTGATCTGTGAAGAGAGAGCAAGATGAAGCGGCACGTGTGTACGAGGAATTTGTGGAGTCATTCAAGGGTGATAGCACATCTGGGTCGAAGTTTGTCCGAGGAGGTGTGATTGATCCCAATGCCAAGCTGAGGATTGATTCCGAAGGTTAGTGATATGGTTTACATTTTCATATACCTTGTTGTAGTTGGCTTTACTCTTTGTAGATTGAAAATCATGATGGATATATACATTGTTTCTTCTATTGCTCCAATTAATCAAGAGACCGGCCTTTTTATTCATTCGGCAATGGCAGGTGGAAAGTCCAAAGATGGGGGGTCTGTTCCAAAGAAGGGCAGTAGGTAAACGAAAAAAATACTCGATTTCTAGAAGAGGGTATCTCGTGGTACCGCTGCTTCATCTTAGATGGCCATATGGCCAATATAATCGGAATCCAGAGGCCAACCACGAGCATCAAATGATTCATGCTATATTTTTTTCACCATTTTACTTTTCGCTAGCATCATGGTTGTGTGAATTGTCTGCTTATGTATCTACAAAGTTGATACCAACTATTGAATGCGTTTGATAGACACGAGGGTTGTCTTAAAGGGACACATAGCTGTTCGTCCGATTTCATGTTTTTTACTGCAATTTGCAGTCGCATTTATGCTGTACTGCTGACTTATTGACTATTGTTGCCACATCATCACCATAGATTAAGTCATTGTTGCTGATTTGCTGATTGAGCTCTTGGCAGTATTAAAGTTGCCAGTCAAGTTCTGCCTGTAAAAAGAACATTTTCTAGATCCTTATAGCATTCCAGATCCCATCTCATTCTTATATTGCTGATTGTAGTATTAATTTTCAGATCCGATCTCATCCTTAGAGGCCATTGCTGATAGTAGTAAATCTCCACATGACTGTATAACTGTTTGCTTAGCACATATATTATATTGACTTGGGATGTGATCACCTGCATCTGAGCATTCCATTTTTCATAGATTTTCTTCTTGTTTCTATGATAATTACTTGCCAGCTATAGTGTATATGCAATACAGATTATTGCTTGTGGACTGTAACAAAGCACACAGATAGCCATATTTCCATCTAGTGAAGTGTAATTAATTTTGGGATGACTTTTACTTGTCTGACATATAAGGATAATGATGGCTCATGTTATATGTTTTCTTAAAAGCATTTCCAAATTCATCATACTTCGTTCCTTCGGGAAGAAGTTTCAGTTATCAGTGAAGCTGACTATTGCTTTTAGAATCTTAAAAGAGGTCTTAGAATATTATGATTTACATGTGCTGAGCAACTGGTATATTTAGTACTACATCCGTCCTAAAATGTAGCTATTTCTACCACGCCCTCTCAACCAATCACAACCATTCTCCATTTAATTTCTTCACCTACTTTCTCGTCTCAACCAATCACAAACTTCCTTCAATCATTTCTACTTACTTCCTTAATACCCGTGCCCACCTAAAAAATGCTACGTAACATTTTGGGGTGGAGGAAGTAGGGTTGTTTTTAGTAATCCTCTTTCTCTCTCTCCTCTGAAACCATTATCTAACTAACTAACTAACTAACTTTATTTAGTTAGATTTATGGAGTTTTTACTAATTCCATATTTTCATCAATGTTTCTGCTGTTATTTCTCCAAAACAAGATGATCTGAACTATTTTCGTCCAGAAGTTGAAAAATGTGCATGCTTGTGAAAACCTATGGCATGGCATGGATGAAAGGAGCCTTAGTTTTGTAATACTCCGTATTTGGATTCCTCTTGTGCAATCATGCTAGTATAAGTCAGAATTTCCATTAAATCATTGCAGGCAGTCGAGTGTAAGCTTTATGATTAACTGAACGTTCTATATAGTTTCTTGGTTAACATGATTTTAGAAAGAGAATTTGTGAAAGTATAGCAAAGGTGAAAAGTACAGCTATTTGTCAAGAAAGCTGTAGGGTTATTAGCAACTCACCATGCTGGCCATTTGGGCACACTGCTTGATTCTGTTTTCTTTTTCATATACCCGTGTCATCTAGGTGTATACATGATAGATACCTTATACGTAGCGTACTTTTATCCAGGTATGTTCCATCTTTTTTGCCGCCGTCATTTGGGAAAGAGCCGGACAAAAAGGTTAGTACAATTCCAATATTCTTATGGCTGTCTCAGTAGTCACTATGGTTTTCTGGTTAAGCATTATCTTGCTGTGCAGAAAGAAGAGGAGCGTCCAAAGGAAAAGGAAAGACGAAAGCCACGGGTAATAGACGAGTTCATGGAGGAGCTCAAGTTTGAGAAAGAGCTCCGACAAAAGCGTAATCAGGAACGCGAGCAATGGCGTGAGGGTCGACACACTGACACATCTGCTGTACGCACTTCAGTATTTGACAGAATAGGTCTTTATTTACTTGCACTAGACAGCACTCCAAAAGGACTTTGGAGTGCTTTAGATCATGTTTAGTTTGTTGGCTAGCATTAATGCTCATTAGTTGTGATGGACCCAAAACGAATAAAATATATATACTATAGGACCCACAACGAAAAAGCAAAAATACAACTTTCCTCAAATATGAAAAAAACATACCTGATCACATGATATCAGTTAGTAACCTATATATGGACACCTCCAAAAAAACACCCCTTGTTCTTAAAACAAAGATTGCAGTGCTTTCACATATATGGCCACAGAAGATCCTCTGGGGTAGGGGGAATGAGGTGTAGAACACACCATCATCCCCAACTCCTCTTTTTAGAAGAGTAAGGATGATGAAATATTCTTTTTTTTAATTTCCTAGGTTGTAGAACGCTGTTTTTTTTTCCTGTCTGCACTCTATAACTGTTTTTTTAATACAATACGAGTAGTTAATAAAGAAAAATAATAATTTCTTGCAGTTTTTTCTGTAGAAATCTTTGTGGCATTATTAATAGTTTGCTATTTATTAATTGATGCCTGTTACTGTGTCCTGCAGTCCTCTAGCCGTTTTGATGAACTACCAGATGAATTAGATCCCATTGGGAAACTTCCAGGATCATTTGATGATGGGGATCCACAAACCACGAACTTATATGTTGGGAATCTTTCTCCTAAGGTTGGCATTCTCCAATGCGCTTGTTTTGTTTATACGTAAGGTTAACTTTACATCATGATTAACTTGATGGTTGCATTATATTATATGACAGGTGGACGAGAATTTTCTTATGAGGACATTTGGTCGTTTTGGACCTATTGCTAGTGTTAAGATTATGTGGCCTCGAACAGAAGAGGAACGCAGAAGGCAAAGAAATTGTGGTTTTGTTGCTTTCATGAATAGGGCTGATGGACAAGCAGCCAAGGATGAAATGGAAGGTAATACATTTTCCTGTAGTGCAGGAATCATTTTTGTCCATTTGTACAGGAGCTAGCTATACTCTTGCTTTCAGTGGTCTTGTTTTTTATAATCTTATGGTTCATCTCAGGTGTTGTTGTGTACGACTATGAACTGAAACTAGGGTGGGGCAAATCTGTTGCTCTTCCTTCACAAGCACTGCCTGCTCCTCCACCAGGGCACATGGCAATCCGGAATAAGGAGGTGCTTTGTTTGTTCTTTTGCGTTGTGTCAAAGTTTCTATGTTGAGATAACCTTTTATTATTGGTGCTGCTTGCATGAGTTGGCATTGATTACCTTACTCTTATATTTATATAGGGTGGTACTGTCATCTTATCTGGTCCTGGTGGTCCACCTCTTGCATCTGTTAAACCACAGACCTCAGAGCTGGTAGGGGATCTTTTCTTACTGCAGCTGTTTATTGTCACGAAATGCCTTTCTTTTGTGCTTTACTGATTTGTAATATTGATAAAGTGCATCTATCCTTGACTCCTTGTTGTCTTTGTATTTTTGCTTTGATGAATCTTTAATGGATGAACTTTTAACAAATCAAGATACACTGCTTTCCATTTGATTTCTTTTTCTGAATGTTTTAAGTGCTTGAGTCTAGTATAGACCAATAAAAGCATTTACCACTTCCCTTGTGGTGTACAGATTACTATATGGAATATCCTTCCATCTTTCCCCACTCACATCATTTATGTAGGCCTTTCCATTGTGATAGCGATCCTTGTATTCTATTCAACTTTGTTGGTTATGTTCTTTATTTACATGCCAGCCACCAACAGAAGGCACCATTCGTATTTGCACTGGTTGTTCTAACCAATTACAAAAATGAGTGCTAAGTATGGTTTTTTGCAGGTTATCGAACTAATATTTGCTATAACCAAAAAAAAAAAAAGCTTAACTGATCATAAGATGGAGAATACAATCAGTTTTCATCAAATATATATAATGATGTTATCATGATTAGATTTTAATATCTGTGAATAAATCCCTCCACAGAGACAAAAGTGGATGCTAAGGGACAGAACAATTGTAGTCAAAGGAATGATAAAAAAAGAGGTGTTAGGGCCTGCCTTATCACTTAAAAAAAATGCTACAGATACTTTGCTTCAAGCCTTAAATTTAACTCAAGTAGGCATTGCAAGTGGTTCTGTCTTGGATGAGGATATCTGCAGTTAGCTTGAAATTGAATGATATCTAATAAGTTTTAACCAACATTTTGGTTATTATTCTAATTTCATTTGGTTTAACAGGTCCTCACACCAAATGTTCCCGATATAGTGGTTGCTCCGCCAGATGATGCACATGTTCGGCATGTGATTGACACAATGGCTCTGCATGTACTCGATGGGGGATGTGCTTTTGAACAAGCTGTTATGGAGAGAGGCCGAGGAAATTCTTTATTTAGTTTCTTGTTTGATCTTAAATCAAAGGAGCACACATACTATGTTTGGAGGCTATACTCATTTGCTCAGGTAAAATACATTGATGTTGTTAAATTTTCAATCTCTATATCTATGATCTACTAAAGGGAAGTGGTGATAGTATTTTGTTGGAAGTGAACTGTGATAGTAAAGAGGTTTGTCTTAATTGCTGTCTTCTGATATCTTTTATGCAATGCAGATTTATCATTGAGTTTCCACTATATATGTTTTGGAATACAAAAATCTAATAGCAAAAATGAAAATTCTTTTAGTTCGAATAAATTTATTTATCTTTGTCACTTACCGGAGTTCTTGTTAGAATTTTTTTTTGTTCTCCTAGAGTTGGACTTGAAATGATCTTCTTTTGCACCTAGCCACTTATCACTTGTGTTTTGCATCTATGCATTATTCTGAATGTCAATTGTTGAAGTGATAGGATGGTAGCATTAACTGCATATGGTGATATTGGAATGCAGGGTGATACTTTGCAGCGGTGGAGAACAGAACCATTTATCATGATTACAGGAAGTGGAAGGTAAGAGAGATCACACAATTATATTTTTATTCCAATATGTATTGGTCATGCGTCCGCCCATTGAATACGTAATGCCATGATATTGTATTAAATATGATATTCATATTCCAGATGGGTTCCACCTGCTTTGCCATCCAGCAGAAGTCCTGAGCGTGAAAAAGAATCTACTTTTGCGGCTGGTAGAAGCAGGGTAAGAGATTGCTGCATTTTGTTGAAGGCCTTTTCCTTTGTTACGGTGAATGTTTTTGTCCTACTACAAATACGAATTCACATTTTCTTTCTTCAGCGTGTCGAAGTGGAGCGCACATTGACTGATTCACAGCGTGATGAATTTGAGGACATGCTACGTGCATTGACATTGGAGAGAAGTCAGATAAAGGAGGCTATGGGATTTGCATTGGATAATGCTGATGCAGCTGGAGAGGTAAATCCTTCCTTGCGCTAGATTTGACTTGATCAGTCAATTTCTCCCTTTCTTTCTTTATTTTTAAATAAGGATGTATTATTTCATTCTTGTTTAGGTTGCCTTCTTGTTCTTTTTTTGTTTTAGATTTTTTATAAAACACCCTTTTTTTGGTAAATCACATAACATGAGAGTACTCACCAGTGCTTTGCCTTGTATGTTCAGATTGTTGAGGTTCTTACAGAATCTTTGACACTCAAGGAGACACCCATCCCAACCAAGGTTGCTCGGCTTATGCTAGTGTCTGATATTCTTCATAACAGCAGCGCTCCAGTGAAGAATGCTTCTGCCTTCCGGACAAAGTTTGAGGCTGCTCTACCTGATGTTATAGAAAGCTTCAATGATTTATACCGCAGTATCACTGGAAGGATTACTGCTGAAGCTCTGAAGGTAAGTTGTATTGTTCTGTTTTTTGAGTCCTTTATTTTATTCCTTTCTTGATGTTACCTTACGATAGCATTATTTTGTTGTTTCTCTGCAGGAGAGAGTTTTGAAAGTTCTACAAGTATGGGCGGACTGGTTCTTATTTTCTGATGCATATCTGAATGGACTAAGAGCTACCTTTCTTAGATCAAGCCACTCAGGGGTCATCCCTTTTCACTCTCTATGTGGTGATACACCAGAAATTGAAAAGAAAGCTAGCTCTGAGGACGGCAGTGATGGATTTAGGCTCAATGAAGATGGTGCCTTGGCCACAGGAAAGGCAGCGGCAACAAGGGAGCTGTTAGGGCTTCCGCTAGCTGAACTTGAACGCCGTTGCAGACATAATGGCCTCTCGCTATGTGGTGGTAAAGAGATGATGGTTGCCAGGTTGCTTAGCTTGGAAGAGGCTGAGAAGGAACGAGTATATGAGAAGGACGCGGGCATTAAATATGGACAAGGAGAATCGCATAGAACTGGAAGAGATGACATTGCTGTGAATGCTCGTAATGCTTCTAGACCTGGAGAAGGTACTGATAGTGGTGAATCAGACATGTTGGGTCTCTCTCATTATGCTATGGAAGCAGGGCACAAACGCTCTAATGAATCCACACCCGCTGAACCTGTTCCAAGCAAGAAGCCAAAAGTTGACCCTGTTTTGCCCGCTTCAAAATGGAGTCGAGAGGATGATGTCAGCGATGATGAAGATAGAAAAGGTGGCAGAGGCTTAGGATTAAGCTATTCATCTGGTAGCGATATTGCTGGTGATTCTGGGAAAGCTGATGCGACAGAAGTTAGTACTGAACATTCGAATCATCACCAGGATACGATTCTTGATGAAGAGCATAGGTACCTTTTGTCATGATTTATCATGCAACTCAATTACATTTTTTAATCATGTACTCCGTATTAGCCAATTACTTCATACAGTTTATAACGTAATTGCACATGCCTTGTGATCTGCAGAAAGAAGTTAAGGCAGATTGAAATTGCTGTTATGCAGTATCGTGAATCTCTTGAGGAGAAGGGTTTGCGAAACACAGAAGAGATTGAGAAGAAGATTGCCAGCCACCGTAGGCGTCTTCAGTCTGAATATGGTTTATCATTTTCAAATGATGGTGCAAACAGCAGGCGTTCTTCTGGTATGTAAGAAGGCAGCAATGACATATCCTGCTTGTTAGATAATTGCTTTTTTGTTGCTTTTGAATATACATCCTTCACTTCTGAATTCTGATACTAGTGAAGAATATTTTTTTGATATTTGGCTACCTTTATTATCTGCGTGATATATCCTCATGAAAAGCATCACTTCTTTTTTTCAGAGAGGACATCGTCGGAGCGGAGAGATAGGCATGATGATTCTTCAAGAAAGCGTCGTCGAAGCCTGAGCAGGAGCCGTAGTCCTCCAAGGAGATCACTGGAAAGAGATCGAGAGCACAATCGCAACAGAGACACAGACAGATCTCATGGTAATGATGCTGGAAGAGATAGAGACAGGGTACGTGAAAAAAGCGCAAGCCGAGGGAGGGATGATCACTATGATAGAAGCAGAGACAGGGAGAAGGACAGGAGAAAGGGAAGGTGATTGATGCCTGAAAAATCTCTTGCATTCATCCCCTTGCCTGAATAAGGTGCAGTGTGATATCCTGTGCCAGGTTGCATCAGTTAAAATCTGTTGCATATATGAAGAGTATCTGGCCTGCCACCTGCCGCATGGCTTGAAGAACCTGTGTATTGAGTGCCCTACTCATGTAGCTTGAAAAACAGGGACAGCGTGTGAAAAATAGAATATTATCAAGTGGAACTGCGGAAGTAGCGCATGAAACTCTCCGCCTTGTAGTGTGGACGACCGCAGCTAGGAACTTTGCTTTGGTGACAATTGCAGTCAAGAGAGTTGCTTTGACGACATTGTCCATTTTATTCATTGATGAAATCAACGAGTGTAGTTGACTAAGTAATCCTTTTGTTTTACAATTTCTGCTATGCTCTAGTTTAGTTGCTATGGTAGAGGTACTATAGTGATAGTAGGGGTCAAACTGGGTATGTTTTGTCAGATTGAGGGTGCATTTTTCTCATCCTTTGCGTTTGTATAATTTTATCTTACCAATCTGGCCAGGTTAGCTCTGCTGCTATTTTTACCTCCTTTGGAATCCTGCATACACAAACTGAACAGATCGTTCTCTAGTACAGGTGTTCTATAATGTTGGTATGCATGTAAATGTATGGATGTCTGCACATGAATGCTTGGTGAATCACTGATGAGCATCTGAAATCTACCAGAAGAAAACAAGAAGAGCCCAGGAATGGGAAGTAAAGAGCATGCAACTGCAGGAGATAACAACCAAAACATGGGGGTGATGCCCCATGCTAAACTAGTTAGGTCCCGGATCGAATGAGACGTCGCAACAAACAAACCCAAAGGCTTCTGGCAGCGAATTCAGAGGTAACACCTTTTTAAAGCCGCAGCAGCCCACTGGTTTGATCGTGTTAGTTAAGGGGGGAATCTTCCCTGAATCTAGCTATATTTTCGGTGATACATAAATCAAGCGGCAAAGCAGGTTTTCATGTCAAAGAATTAAACAACTAATGTCAAGAATTGAACAATTATACATAACAAATAGCAACAAATTAATTAGCATGAACCTTGAACTGATCCGTCACCACCTTTCGCCATCGCAAACTTCTTTCTGGACTGAAGACTCGGGCTAGAGATGGATATGAATTAGATTAAGATGAATGTTACACGCTTCCTGTCAGCTTCGGTTTTCGTTGCTTATTGTCTTTGCATGATTGCGAGATTACTACTTACAAATGTTGTCATTCGAAGAGAAAAAAAGCGATTCCTCAACGTTCAGGTCCCACAAGGCAATGCGAGCTATCTATCTCAGCATAAATGGATCACAAGATGATAAGATATGGACGAGAAAAGTCAACAGATCATGAATCAGCGGCACATAGATTCAGGCTTGCATTCATATTGCACTACTATAGTACTATAAATTTTCATCCTGGCCAAAATGCTTCTCTCACACCGGTTTGTACACGAGCTAAAATGAGGAAATCTAAGGCATTAGATATTTTGAATGGCTTTCCCTATCTGCTCGCCAACCCAAATAGCATGTTATTGGGTGATTGTGCCATTGTATTTTTTTTAATTACACGGCAAATGAACACATATATACACCACTACATATGCAAAGGCACACTTACATCCCACGAATGTGTCAATACATGTTTTAACTTGATCTCACAAAAATCCAGCTGAAATCCTATCTACATGCCCTTCTGAAAAGTTTTGACATCTAAAACTAAGATCAAGAATCTTCCATATATTAAATGTTGCGTTTATGACTGACAATATCACACTCCCTCTATCCCATAAAAAACAAACCTGTTGCACTTGTCACACTAAAAAACATCCCATAAAATAAGTAAATATTCATGAAAATTGGACTTACAAATTCTCTAAAATTATGAAAAAAATAATAGAGATTGGTATAAGCATGGAATACATTTACACCACGGCCAGTGTCTCCAAGTACACTGGCATGGCATGGCATGCAGTGCACCTAGCAAATACACTAAAAAAACCAAAAGAAAAATAATATAATAATAATAAACCAGCTGCCTTTGTGACAACAGCCCAACCCAACCCACAAAAATATCCCATCCCCTCACGAAATCCATTTCATCCATTTTTCCGCTCTCTCTCTCTCTCTCTCTCTCCGAATGCGCGTGATCTCGCACTCGCAACCTCAGCATCAGCTGCATCACTCCCCGCCTCTCCGCGATCGCAAGGGCCGCGCCGATCCCCCCCGCACCAGAAGCCCCTCTAGATTCCGATCTCCCAGAAAACCTCCGCCTCGCAGCGCCACGGATCCATCCATCTCGCCACCTTTCTCCCACAAGGTATAAATTCTTGTTTCTTTGCTCGCTCTGCTTGGTTCTTGTTGCTGTAATTCTGGTGGTGGCTGTGTCCTTTTGCTCGGTTTGGGAATTCGGTTTTGCTGGGAATTGTTTGGTGGGTGGGTTGGTTAATTTCTTGGGTTGTCATCTCGCACGTCATTTTCCATTGTGTGCAGTACAGAGCAGTAGATTTTTGCACGGATCTCGTACAGGTGAGTGGTTTGGGGGTTAGTTAGAGGAAGTTATCTTTTATATCGAGTTGTATGGTGAAAGTGAAACCTCACCCAACTCAGGTGGTGGTTTAAGGGGAAGAAAAAAGATATCTTTGTTGGTATAGGTATAGCCCATTGATTCGTGTGTTTTGGAATTCCGACTAGTCTCATTTTATTCTCCTGTTACATTTTTGATTTAGGACAAATACCGATGTTCAATTATGGATGTTGGTTGGCCAAACTTGTCCTGGTTTATTCCTGATTCTGTGCAATTATAACCTTTTTTATTTTTTTGGCGGTTGTGTCCTGTGATTGCTGAAGTATGATGCAATAATTGAGTTTTTTTTTTTTTTGTTATCACAAAGGCTTGAAATGTGCCAACGAGAAGTGGATGCTGAGACTTGAGACTGTATCCTTCTGTGTCCTACATGGTAGTAGTACAGACACTTGTGTGATGTCTGTTAGGTTTTTGTTTCTGTTTTTCTCCATCCTGTTACATCAGCATTTGTGCTTTGCATACCTGGTACATAGCAATTTGGGCGATTGCGCTCTTGATTGTTTGGTTTATATTGTTGGCTTTGCCATTATTGATGTCTTGTTGGCTCATCGCTGTTTTGGACTCATTGTACATTTGTTCTTCTTTTGGTTCTCAATTCTATAATGGTTTGCCATCTTGATTTTTTTTTTTTAGGAATTTACTAGCTCTCGGAGAAACTACGGTTGAGGCTTGCGGTTTGGATGCACCTTCATGTTTATAAGAAGGCTCAGAGTTACCTGATATAACTCCTGTTCTGTCATATACAGGTGTGATTACTTGTGTATGTGACATTTGATGACTCAACTGTTTTCTGGTTTCTGATTGCTCTGTTAATTCAATTTCGTAGTGATATGCCTGTTCCTTTCCTCATGAGTTCATCTTCTGATGTGCAGCTTATCAACATGGGAATCTACCTCAGTACCCCCAAAACCGATAAGTTCTCTGAAGACGGGGAAAATGATAAGCTTAAATTTGGTCTTTCGTCTATGCAAGGATGGCGTGCAAGCATGGAAGATGCTGTGAGTTTACCACTAG
This sequence comes from Oryza longistaminata, assembly GCA_009805545.1. Lineage (NCBI taxonomy): Eukaryota > Viridiplantae > Streptophyta > Magnoliopsida > Poales > Poaceae > Oryza > Oryza longistaminata. Next base: position 6,643,694 of record CM020179.1, read on the forward strand.
AACGCTAACATCATTGTCAGTTTGGGCAATACCTCATTTGCTTAACGAAACCTTTATAACATTTTAAAGATATGGATATCCAACTACGTATCATGATTATAGTTTGTTGCTAAAAAATAATCATAGTTCTAGGTTTGCTCCAGTCTAATTTTCTTATCATAGTTTCAGTCATTATGCATAAGCTCTCTTTTACCAACCTGTCCATATTTTTCAAATTTAGTTTGCAAATTAATTATTTTCGCAATAATAGTAGAGTTGGTTTTTACTGTGCTGGTCCATTAGCCCAGTGGTACAGAGCTGGTTATACATAGCTACAGCCTACAGCAGTAAGGCATGAATTGTTCATAATAATTTAAAATACTGCAATATTGTTCATTTCAAATAATCATAGTTTGCTGAAATCCCCTTTCATGGAGTGCTTGATGTTTTGCAAATTTCTGCAGCATTCAGCATTGCTAAATCTTGACAATGAGACATCGTTCTTTGGTGTTTTTGATGGCCATGGAGGTGAGTAGTAGTTGCAAATATCATCTTAATGTTTGCTCATAGTACTCGTGAGCTATCCTATGTTTTTATAGATCCATACTTTCAATGTTGCACATATTATCCTCATATTCCTTGTTTTCCTCAGGAAGAGTGGTTGCCAAATTCTGTGCAAAATATTTACACTCCCAAGTTCTCAGAAGTGAAGCCTATTCAGCTGGTGACCTAGGCACTGCTGTTCATAGAGCTTTCTTCAGGTATATGGGTCATTAGATTACCATAATAGATAATATGAGATTTAGAATCTTACTTTTAATTATTGCCTGTTAATTCTGTTGATGTACTACTTCAGGATGGACGAAATGATGCGAGGACAGAGAGGCTGGAGAGAACTATCCGCACTTGGAGATAAGATAAACAAGATTGGTGGTATGATTGAAGGGTTGATTTGGTCTCCGAGAGGCAGTGATTCGAATAATGGACAAGATGATTGGTCTTTCGAAGAGGTATTTATGCAACACAAGTGCATCAACAAACCTATCTCCCCAAAACAAGCTACTATCTCACATCATATTCCATTATCAGGGACCCCACTCCGATTTTGCTGGGCCAACATGCGGATGCACAGCATGCGTAGCGCTAATAAGAAATAACCAACTTGTTGTGGCGAACGCTGGTGATTCCCGTTGTGTTATTTCTAGGGCTGGCCAGGTCTGTTATAAGTTTTCATCATTTTAGTTATGTTTACTTGTGAATGTATGTATGGCAGTCTGAGCGACTTTTCTTTAAGTGTGTAATAGGCATACAATTTGTCAAGAGACCACAAGCCAGAGCTTGAAGCTGAGAGAGAAAGAATAGTAAAAGCAGGGGGTTTCATCCATATGGGACGAATAAATGGAAGTTTAAACTTGACAAGAGCAATTGGTATATATTTTTACAATTTTACTTGCTCATCTGTTAATAAGCCACTTATCACTCGGTGCCTTAAGCGTGTGCATACCTCCTTGTAGGAGATATGGAATTTAAACAGAACAAATTCTTGCCTCCTGAGAAGCAAATCGTGACTGCAAATCCTGACATCAACGTTGTAAGCCCTCTGGCTCTGAATGATGTACCTACCTTCAATTTCTGCACTTAATCATGATCGGCTTTGATCAATCAATCCTTCCATAATATCATAAATTATTATTCTTAGGTTGAGCTTTGCGACGACGATGACTTTCTTGTTTTAGCATGTGACGGCATTTGGTGAGAATCTCTACCTGCAATTTTTTCTATACACTTGTTATATCATTCATTACTATTTTGTACTGTTTCGCATGCAGCTGTAGTGCATAATTCGTATTCTCTAGCCAAAAAAGTACTTTGCTTCTGACTTACCTAGTGTTCCTGATATAAATAACAAGATTGTATGATGAACAGGGACTGCATGTCAAGCCAACAGCTGGTGGATTTCATCCACGAGCATATACAGAAGGTAAGCTATTTTTTCCTTTTCTAATTCCAAATACCAACAGTGAATTTTGGAGGAGGCTGTAGTACTTAACAATTCAGTACTTGCCGTGCGAAAAAACAAAATGCAGGAGAGCAGTCTTTCTGCAGTGTGCGAAAGAGTGCTCGACAGATGCCTAGCTCCATCAACAATTGGTGGAGAGGGATGTGACAACATGACCATGGTTCTGGTGCAGTTCAAAAAGCCTATTACTCAGAACAAAAGAGCCGACGTAGGGGAGCAATCTGCGAAAGGTGTGGAAGAGGCTGAGATCAAGTGAGTAGACCTTCATGCCACCATATCTTTCTTTCATCAATCATTTTATGTAACCCCTTGTCAGTGCACTAATTCAAAAGCTTTGTGACCAGTGCTGCTGAGGAGAATGGTTCTTGACGCCGATGATTATGCAGACATTTGCTTTTCATAAGCAGGCCGAGTGGAGCAGCAGTCACTGTATATATATATATATATATATCAATTGTTTGTCAAATGATGTGTCTGCACACATTCTGCCCAATAACTCAAGAGATAAATGGCACTGAATGGAGCAACTGTGAAAACATAATGCGCAGTTTTTGTGCGCCATCCACCATTCGTTGTCATGACAAAAAGTTGACCATTCTGATTGTGGATATGATCACAATTGTCGACAATTAGAAGTTTAGAACTGATCAAGTTGCTGTTTTCTGTTCTTTGCATACGCTGTAAACGTGGGCGAGTTTTTTGTTCTGCTGTTTTTTTTTTGGGTGTGTGTGTGTGTGTGTGTGATAGATATGTATTGCATTCCATGCCCCATTTGGGTTATTGCTTCAGATCATGTCCAATCTGAATCCAGTTTATCATGTGATGTCTGTTGGTTAGTTCTGTGCCGTGCTACTTGCCCTGGTGTGGTGAAAATGTATGCCCGTTATGCATATGGAAGTATGGAACAATTTGGGGATTTTGCAAAAAGGAGGCAATGCAATTACATTTCATATTGTAAAATTTGTCTCAAACCCAGTATGTGAAAGCATAATATCTGACAAAAGAAAAGATTATGGCATGATCTGAGGCTTTACGCCGACAATTAGATTATTATTTATAATGTGACAAGGAAGGACAAAGATCTACACGGATGCAATAGGAAAATGACCCTCCAGTGTACACATGTAGTCTGATAAGACAGTCTATTTCAAGGGACATTCGCCTGAATTTCATCTGAATTCGACCGAATATCTATAACTAAAGATAATAATCATCACAAGGTTCAAACACTACCGCGAAAACAAAAGGCTAGTCAGCCATCTCTACGTTGACAAAAACCACGGCAATTTCACCTAGGATTAGCAGAGCTGTGAGACTTCTGTTTCGCCTTCTCTATCAGGGGCTTCAACTGCTGCCTCTCCTCAAGAATCTTGAGGAAATTGAACAAGAATGGCACATAGTTGTGCTTCCTCCTGATGTTCTCTGTCTTCCACTTCTTCCACTTCTCTTCCTCCATTATGATCTTCTCGGTTACAGCCTCAATATGAGCAGCAACCTCCGCAAGAGAGTGCTCAACAGATGGCGCGTGCCTATTGGCGGAAGGATCACCCATCTGTGCCAGGAGGTTCTCCCTCTTCCTCTGAAGCTCCTTGAGCTCTAAAGTGAACTTCTCCCTCCGGTTCTTTAGGATAGCCATGACGCTGAACCTTATCTCATTCTGAGAGAACCGATCGATGCGTTCCTGAATGACAGGCTGCACCATCCTCAGCCAACCTATGTCGCCAACGCCACCTGGGCATTTCCCCAGGCTTATTGGCCCTTCCTTTAGCCCATCAAGCTCATACAGTACACCGTCCACAGGAACATAGCTAATGAAATGGTAGACATCATCATCCTTGACAGATGATTTCTGCTCCTCGGGGACTTCCGGCCTTGCAAATGAATTACTGGCCAAACGGATGCTCTCAGAATTGACTATAGCCAATCCTTTGAGATCTGGTGGCAAGTCCTTTGCAAACTCCTTTAGCTTTTTGAGCTCCTCACTAAGGGTGATACCCGGAGAGTTTAATAGAACAGAAACGATAGCTTGGGTGGCACATGCATTGTTAATTATCTGTAAGTGAAGCATTGAGTTGATCATAAAAGGATGCAGAGGAGTGAAGGCTACACAAAAATAAACATATAAACAGCTCTGACCTGCTTAGCAAAGAAAAGGTTTGGGATTGGGTCCTTGATAGGACGCTCATCTTTTTCTGGAGGTTGCCATTTGTACAGCAAAATGAGCCCATAAACTGGCCTGGAAAGCACCAAGGGAAGTTGGTGTGGTTCATTTAGAAAAGAATGAAATTTATGACATTGCTAGCAGGTATTAGGATTACATACTGAAGATCATTGAGGGCATCCAGATCGAGTGAGTAGAGTTCATCAACCTGTTAAGGAGGAATAACATGGAATGTCATATATTACCGTTTGAGGTCAACAAAAAAATTCTAAAATGTCACAGATATAAGCACAAGTAGAACAAGATCTCCAAAAAGATATGCCAGTACATTGCATGCATGTTCTGCCATATGTTTTACCAACAAAATTTGCCAACAAGGTTGTATTCGAAAAGCATAGTTTTTATTACTCGTGAGCTAAGATAAAAATAGAGTTTCAAAGACTACATCAATCATACAAAATGTTCGATACCTGAAGGCAAAAACATCTATTTTCAGCAAACTTTAGAGCACAACAAAGAATGGACTTAAGAAAATGGGTTAGGTGATTACTTACTTGAAGACCCTTCAGTTGCATCTGTTGCAACAGTTCAGTAAAAACGCCTACAAAAGATATACAAAAGAAGGGTTATTGCCTACTTCATTGGGAAAAAAAAGCCAAGTGGCCAACATTTACAGGGGAAGCAAGAAATTTAACACTGTGGTAAGAAGGTGTAACATGGGGTGGATAGGCCTAGGTGCCTAGCCTTTTCCAATTCCAATGAAATTTGAGTCCATAAAAGCAATTGACTGCGCTTCCTGTTCAATGTATCCCTTAGGACTACTGGACTAGAAATGACCAGAGCAAAGCTGTGAAACAGGTGTAACTGCCCACATCTCAATCCGCTATTACCATCGAACACTAAACAGTTTAACCGGCAGCTCAGAACACCAAGGTCCAACAGCAAGCTTGGTAATCTCATATGCTACTTAAACCATAGATGATGTTTCTTTAGGGCGGTCAGAAAAATGGCCCATAACTTCAGGAGGAGTGCTCTCCAAACTTGTGATGAGTAAAGTGGTATTACTTACTACTGGTAGCAGTTGTTTATTAAAACACAAAACAAATTCTAAACAACAAAACAATGTATGGAGTCGAGTCGCCGGAAATTCAGAATTTGAATGAAAGTCGCAATTGTAAGGTAGCGAAACTCCACGGATGCGCAGAGAAAACCTAGTAGAATTGTTCATATACTACAATCCACATCTTCTTTTGTATTTCTACTTCATAGTGGTAATTGAATTTTACCAGGATCATTCTCGATTGCAGCCCAAGACATGTCGAAGAAGAAACCCTGCGCACCCTCCTGCAGGTCTGCAGATACAATTTCGCGTATCAAATTAAATTGAAGCATCAAAGAAGTTACGGAGAGGCAAGAGCTGCCTGCTGCTGTAAGAAACCAAATCTTGAGCTAAACCAAATTAGACGAAAGAACAAATCCAACCAAAGGGCTTCTTCCCCTACCAACGAGAGAAACCGACGGTCCGACCCGACAGAAGCTCCTCCTCCTCCTTCACGAACCGCGCGCGTCGGGCCAGCGTCGACGGAGGCGGCGCGCGGCGCGGCGGAGGGAGCGAAGCGGACTCGGCGTCGGCGGCGGCGGCGCGTTGGTGGACTGCGTGCGTGGGTCGTCGGCGATGGGTGAGATTGGACTGGAGAGAGAAGAGAGAGAGAGAGAGAGAGAGAGAGACGGAGATGGTTGGGCCTCACGTGAGGGAGTAGGGCACGGGCCCATGAAAGGAATAAGTCCACTTGCCTTCCCTCAACTTTACGTCAAGTTTAATTTACAGCCCTACGTTACGTCGCAATACCAGAAATCTTCACCCTTTATCTTTGTAAAACCATTCAAGTTACGAAGTACGGAGTAAGTCCTAAGCCGGTATGAATGTGTGGTTTTGAGTTTTGACTGACGTGGTATCCTAGTTAGAAAAAAAACATGTGGGGCTCAAGTGTAGTAGAGCTCAAGTGTAGTAGACTTCCACCTCTCGCCGCCTATCCCCTTTCATCCCCATCTCTCCCCTCTCTTATCCAACAGTAGAGAGAAGGCCACGAGGGGGCTCCACTTACTCCCCATGAAAATTTAAACACTAAGGGCCCCTTTGAATCGCAGGGTAGAAAAAACAGAGGAATAGGAAAAACACATGATTCTAACAGGAATTGAAGTGTAAAACAGAGGATTGCAAAACACAGGAAAAACACAGGAATGGTCGTTTGATTGGAGCGCAGGAAAAACACAGGAATCGGATGAGAGAGATAGACTCAAAGGAAATTTTCCAAGAGGTTGAAGCTATTGCTAAATTTCCTCCAAAATCCACATGCAATGTGCCATTCCATAGGAATTTTATGGGATTTGGAAAGCTTCAATCCTTTGAATCAAAGGGCCAAATAGAAAAATTTTCTATAGGATTTGAATCCTATGAAATTCCTACGTAAATCCTTTGATTCAAAGAGGCCCTAAAAGTAGCTATATTTTGGGAATTGGGATGTAACGGATGAAGTAGCAATGAGAACTTTGGCACCTCTTTAGTAAAAATTGAGTTTATTCCAAGCGATTTTGTTCGAGGATGTATGAATTTATAGTAGAATTTCAGTTTGAAAGGCAGCCTCAATTTTCCTTGTGTGAAGTTGATGCCATGTGCTCATGCGTGATTGATTTGTGAGGGTTTGCATTTTTGAAATGGAGGAATAAAGCGAAAAAAGTAGTACTTTCTATATCTTATATAGTCACGATTAACGCAAAAATAAAAAGAAAATATTATTGGATCAATTCAATAAATATAATGTGATTAAAGATATCAAAGGTGAATGATTAAAAAAACTCCCTTAAAAAGGATTTAGAAAACAAATTTAAAGGAGAGAGGTGCTGGTTAATTACATTCACATATATGTAAAGTTATAAGCTTTTTTGTTATAACAAATTTGGCCATGTTATTTTCATTACACAAATCTAAACAATAGATATGGTCAAAGCTAACATATAAATCTTGGCTGCACGTATTCTGAAATGATACTACCGCTCTTTTATATTTCAAGTTATTTTGATTTTTTCTCTAGTCAAATCTTTTTAGGTTTGACTAAATTTATAGAAAAGTTTAGCAACATCTCCAATATCAAATTAGTTTTATTAGATATAACATTGAATATATTTTTGATAATATATTTTTTATGTGAAAATATGTTGCTGCATTTTTATAAATTTAGTCAAATTTTTTTAAAAAATGACTAGGAAAAAAATAAACCTAGGATTGAGTACTACTCATGTGTACTTTGCATTATGAAACATAAAAAAAAATTACTATCATGTCTCATATTTTGAGATGAGAAGAATGCCACATTTTTTTAAAAAAAATATCTTCAGATTATTCAATTTGTCATTTACCCATCTCTCTCTACCTTTTCTCTTCAACGATATCCTCTATCCCAAAAATCGAGCCTTTTCCTCCCCCCTTTCCTCCTCCACCGCCGCGGCTCCACCACCGCCGCCGCCGCCGCCGCCGATGGCTCCCTCCACCGCCCTCTCTCCGGTGGCCTTCAAGTCCTCCTTCTCGCCGCTCTCCTTCAACCCGACCCGTAAGCCATCCTCTCCCTCCATCCTTCTCTCTCCGCGCGGCGGAGTCAGCCGTAGCCGGGCGCTTTCCGTCGTCGGGCGCCGCTGCCCAGCGCGCGCGCGCGCGCGGAGGAATCCTCCACGGCGATATTCTTGGAAGCCCAATTCGATCGGGGTGGCCTCGTCTCCGATGCCGCCGCGGGCCACCGCTTTGCCTGGCGTTCGTATTATCGGGTGGAATCTTAACTCTAATTAGTGCGGATGCGAGTTGGGTTGCTGTGCTTGCGGTTAGGGTTTCACTGGGCGTTAAAAGAGAGAAAAAGAAATTCATTAAGTCTCAATTTAGTTGAATGTTTTTGCGGCGGTGTGTGGGGGGAGATTGTTGCGTTTGTGCTGTTCTAGGTGACGGCCGGAAATATTTGGTTTGTTTTTAGGTTTGACAATAATCTTTTCGTCGGTTTTCGGGGTACTTGTACAATTCTATCATTTCAACCATGTACAAAGATGTTCCTTTTTTTATGTTAGGAATTGGTTTCATTTAGTTCTAGTGGACATACGATTCTGGCATGTAGGTAATTTATTTCATTATGGTAAGTTTTCTGTTGTAGTAGTATCTGTTTATTCAGGGAATTGTATAAAATGGAGCATTATACATTAGTTTAGCCCTTGGGCTTCCATTCTCCCCTTTTCTTTCGATCGGCGAAGCTTTGATCTTTGTTGACCAGTGCGTCCTTGTTGATTATTTTTCTTATGTTATAGCAACACCTGAACATTTTGTACCTGTTGTTTCTTTGTTGTTCAGGTTCTAAGATAAATGTCGAAGGTGCGTTCTGTTTGCCATGTTACAATAGGAAAAAGACTAGCAATAGATCCTTTCGTGTGTACAGTTTATTTGGAGGAAAAAAGGACAAAGACGAGAATGGTGAAGAAGCACCATCAAAGGTAAGAAAATTAGATGCCTTCTTTCAATTTGAACTTCTGTTGTACTCCCAATAACTAAAAGAGTATCTTCATGGATGCCTGAAATGAAAACAATTGCAAATTCACAGGTGGATGTCTACCTTAATCAGTTCAATACTATGTGCTATTCATATCTTTATACTTTTATCTGAATAGTAATATGCTCAAGATAATGCCTTGCTCATTGCAAATTCTGTTGAAGTCTTAAACTCCTGTAGAAAATAGTTAAGAGTGTAACTCATCATGTTGATATTTCAATTCGTGCTGAAATTAAATTCTGCATATAATTTTAAGGGAATATAAAATATTTTAACTAATATGTACTTTTGTTATCACCTCTACTTTATAGCTTCTATGTTCAGTTTTCTTCTCTTTCCAATGAATGATGCCACTTCTAAAATGATAAACTTTTACTTTATTTGGGTATTTGTATAGTTGACTAAGATGCATGAGCTGTACTCACTATGTTCCCTTGTTTGTGCACAAATACCTAGTATAGTAGGCATTTTTATTTTTGTTTGTAAACATCTTGTAGTTCTCATTTTTGTACTTACTTTTAGGCAGGAATTTTCGGAAATATGCAAAATCTTTATGAAACTGTGAAGAAGGCCCAGATGGTTGTCCAAGTTGAGGCTGTCCGGGTGCAAAAGGAGCTTGCAGCGTATGCATTTGGATATCTGAGTAATATTTGATATGTTATCGCTAAATAGCACAGCAGTGTGACTTTTTTCCTCTTGTTTTAGGACTGAGATCGATGGTTACTGTGAAGGTGAACTAATCAAGGTATGCTTTGGATTAGTTGATTAATGTTGTTGTTAACTGAATTCTTGCTAGCTGTATGTTTCATTGTGCCTTGAACATTGAAGTGTTTCTTTGTTAAATGACTGACATTTTAGCATTGTTGAAAAAGCCTGTTGAACTTGAGCCAGGCTATAAAGATCACATATTATCACTGACAAACATTGATCTTTGTTTCACTGAGAAAGGGCAGTCATTTCCTACAGTAAAACCAAATATATTCCCTTATATGTTCTTATACTGAAGAATGGCATGTATTTTTTATGATCTTAATTAGGTTGATCGCTATATGAAGTAATTAAAATCATTTGGTATCTCTTTTAGCTTTGGCTTAGATAAAGTTATGTTGAAAAGGTACTATTTTGGCACAAGAACACTGTCAAATCTGTGGGCAGGGAGGTAGCTATAAGTCATCAAATGATTTATGGTGGCATAGGTTGTTACCGCTTGAAAAGGTCACTGTATTAACTCTTAAAGCCATTTGAAAATGTGCATGTTAATAATGTCTTAGCTTTTCAAATGACAAAAATAACGTTGCAATATCTTGACACTTTCTCCCAATACCCATGAGCTATGTGCTATACTGGTATACTTTGTAGAGCCATATGTTGTCAAAGTTTGCTAAATCTTATTTGTTTCTTATACGTTTAGCAGGACTATCCAATTATTACATTCCTTTGCTTTTCTCGAAAGTAGAAAATCACATGCATATACTTCCGGTGCAAGTATTTGACCTGATTCATTAACCAGGTAACACTTTCTGGGAACCAGCAGCCCATAAGAGTTGAAATCACCGAAGCTGCAATGGAAGTGGGTGCTGAAGTATGTATTTTATCTACCATTTTAATCATTTTCTTTGACGATTTCTTGCATGTTCGCATGATTTTTGGCATGAGTCAACCATTTCAATGTTCACACATGAATTTGATAAATACCTTATGTATGTACCCGTTAGCAGACCTAAACAAAACCAAATTGTTCAAAGTGTGATATATATAATATCCTTTCAGAAACTTTCTGAGCTGGTGAATGACGCCTACAAGGATGCACATCAGAGGAGTGTCCAGGTGTGAATCCTGCTATTACTTTTTGCGTAGAAATGGAAACTTGCGTTCTATACTAACACGGTACTGTACTTACAACCTGCAGGCAATGAAGGAGAGGATGGCTGATCTGGCACAGAGCTTAGGAATGCCAGCAGGCCTTGGTGATGGACTCAAGTGATAGTGTGGTACATGAATGCTTTTCAATAAAAAAAAAGTGTATCTCAATTTTGTATACTAGCTGTATTGAGTCATCAGTTTAAAATTCGTGGCGAGTACTGTTAGCTGTGTAAGAACTGTAATCGAGAACATCTGATCCTGTTTTCCTTAATCATTGGCACACCATAATGCATTGACGCAAGTGTGCTGTTTTACAACTGCTGTTGATGTGCATAATGAAATCTGTTCCAAACAGAGAAATGGGTGGATGTGGGGAGACTAATTCATGGGGCACTGGGCACTTGGCTGAGCTTTATATAGGGTGTATTTAGTTTGCGAAAAGAAAAATTTTGGGTGTTATATCAGATGTTTGATCCAATGTCGAAAGGGGTTTTCAGACACGAATGAAAAAACTAATTTCATAACTTGCCTAGAAACCGTGAGACGAATCTTTTGAGCTTAATTAAGCTATCATTAGCACATGTGGGCTACTATAGCATTTATGGCTAATCATCGACTAATTAGACTCAAAAGATTCGTTTCGTGATTTTTATGCAAACTGCGTAATTAGTTTTTATTTTTATCTATATTTAATGCTTCATGTATGTGTCTAAATATTTGATGTGATGTTTTTGAAAAAAAAATTGCGAACTAAACCGGGCCATAGTTTCAGAGGCCTTAATAGTATATAATGGGCTGACTTTGTTTGGCCCAATTTCTCCTTGTGTAGAACCTGAACCTAGCTTTTGGGAGAAGCTAGTGGGAGATGACTTCTCCTGCTCAGTTCATTCTGACCTTCTATTTATTCATAATAACATGTAGTAGAATCTGAAAGGCCTCTGAAGCTATGTCAAGTTGCAACCAGGGCCATTGTTGGGGCCAATTTAGTAACAAAATAGGTTGGAGCTGTGCCAAACAGGGTCATGTTAGGCCCAACTTAGCAATTGTTATTTCTCTGAGTGGTAGCATGAAACGAAAGTGTCTACTGTCTATCCTTACTAGTAGCACTAGCTCTTTCATGAGCTTCCATGTAAGATGGAACCTTCTAGTTTGAGTCTACACATATAGTTACCAGTTGTTAATGTTGCAATCTACTCGCCGCCAATGGTAAGCAAAAAATTAGAAGAAAAGAAAAGAAGATGTATCACTCACCTTTTTATCAGATCTCAAAAGGGTGAAATTAACCACACTTCCACTGAAAGCTCACACAAACCTTTTAATCAAATCTACTTTCCCAAAATTTAATTAACCACATTCTTTTCCACCGCCTGTTAGATTTTGTAGCTGTGGTAATAGGGCACGTAAGCCTAATCTTAGTGGCAGTTAAATATAAATACAACAAACAAAAGAAACCCACAGTAATTAAACTCACTTTAATCATGGTAAAAGTGGAGAAGATCTTGCACATCCACCTTTCTGATCAAATCAGAACCACTTTGTTTGAGAAGCTTAGCATCTTTTGCCACCTACATCTGATTTGCTAATTGCAACTCTTCTAGTTCTAGCTTATCATCACCCAAATTAATTAACCCTTGATTAAAAGCCAAAGCTATTAATTATATTCCAACTCCAAGTAAATTCAATTCCTCCCCATCTAGCTAGGCAGCTAGCCTTTAAAACCATGCACACCTTCAAGATACCCAAGCAAGGAGATACCCTTGTCATCCAATGGAATGGATGATTCCCTTTTGGCTCCTTTTGTTTTGAGATAACAGTACGGCTTATAATATATTCTCCTGTGCTAATTAAATTAGGGTTCATGCTAAGCTAGTACTACTACTCACTAGTACTGATGTGAGAGGAGAATGTTGGGTGACATGTGTAAAGTCTTCTCTGTTTTGAACTGGACACGTTTCCAGTTTTAAGAGGCTGCTTAGATGGCTAGGAAATAAACAAGAGATGGACACATGGCAAACAGCTAGCTTAATTAGATGCCTTTCTGTTTTTAATCTGTATTTTCTTCATGGTAGTACATGTACTAGTAGCTAGCAGAAAAAAGGTGTTAAGCTTTATTTCATCATTATTTGGGAGTTAAACCTAATGAAAGATGTACTATGAATAAAATTAATATTAATTAGCAATATATTAAGATATATACAGATGGGTTGAGACTTTTGATGAGCAGCCTAAATAAATATCTTGGGGGCACACCGCATGCTTTCCCAAATAACTCAACTTGATTCTTAACGGGCTAATGATTTGCCTTATATAAGCATATGAGAGCTAAGCTACCATATGTATAATTAATTATTGCTGATAGTTTGACGAAAAGCTGTGATCTTGTTAAAGCGATATATTCTCATATCTATAGCACCCGTTCTTCTTGGTCTAACACAATGTTCTAGAAGTGGGTAATATGTGAAAAAAAGGGAAAAGTTCTCTTTCCAAGAATTACATATATACTATGCAAATTAAAACATTTGTTACATGAAAAATAATAAAAAAGCATTTCCTATACAACAAAATATCAAATCATGCTGTGTTTTTTGCCAGAAGAATTTAAACCCGAAGCTTCATCTTTCAGTTTATCTTCTGTTGACCTAAAATTCATGTAGAAACAATATTTACATTTTATTTAAAACAAACACAGCTATCTGAAGTGTACAATAAATGATAGAGTTAGTTTGCAAGCAGTTGCATTTGATGCTAAGTACAGAACATACATATATATGCATTTAGTTAGTACTACTCATGCATGTAATTGCATTGGCATAATGCTGGATTTGGTGCTGAAATTTCGTGCCTTGTTCATCAGGATGGACAGTGTCATATCTGAAGTTGATGTTTCTCTTATCCTGATTAGCCCTGAGCTTTCCCAGAGAAGACTCAATGTGAAGTGTGAACTGCTGGTATAAATGCATTCTTTTCAGGAGTTTGTTAGCCTCACTTGATTAAGCTAATGCTTCAAGTAGATTCTAGGAGTGTTCTGCTGCTCCAATTGATTAATACCCCATGATTTGGATCTGATGAGTCAGCTAGTTTCAGCAGTAGTGGCTGCATATATATAATAAGCACGCTTGTTGATTACTCATGCATATTGTCATTTCAGGTGCTAACAATGGAGGGCACACTACTAGTAGATCAAAATTTGATGACCTAATGCATGATATATGGATTTAGACATGGGATTAATTTGGGGACAAGTGTAGTTGACAGTCATGCTCTTTAGGATTCTAGTGTGTTGATTACTACTCTGAACATGTAGTAGTGAGCCTATCCCAACACACATCCATAAAAATATTCAGATTGACATTGACTCAAAATGCATGCATGTATATACATACAAAATGGTACATAATTTGGAAAGCACTAAGGATGGATCTAGGGGTTATGTCGGGCTCCAATAATTCTTTTCTTTTTGTGCAGATTCAACTCGTCTTCAGAGGAAACCAGCTACCTTGCAGCTGTTTCTGATGACAAGCTTAGCTACTACTACTGTCCTCTACTGTACTAGTGTACTACTAGTAATTGCAAAATAATCGACAATAATGTCCAGAGGAGACTGTATGGATCGATTCTCCATCAGCCAATCTGAGAACAAGAAGCATAACAACAAAAAAAAAATTTTAGAAACACACATTCTGACGTACAGCGTTGATTTCTGATCAAATAGTTGGAATCAGGGTTTTCCCTTTTGATTTCGCCAAAAAAATTTGGCCATTTTGGTAGAACTGAGCTTCCCGAAATTTTGGAACTTTTTCAACTGAAATTTAATACAATTTAACTGAATTTGACTAAATTTTGACCAAATTAAAAAAAAAGAGAAAAACCGAAAATTTCGATCGATATAGTGACTTGCCAAAGAGGTCCGAAATTACCAAAATTTCGAACCGAAATTGCAATCACTGGATGGAACAGATAGGAGAAAAGTCTGCATCTTTTGAATAGAAAAACTGAGCGGTTCTTCTCTACTACTTTCATCAGATTATAGTCGCAGATTATTTGATCCATGGCTCTAAAAATACGTTTTCTAAAAAAAATTCTTCTGCTTACACTAATTATTCTAAGCTATATGTTAAGTTTATGTTTAAAAACAAATTATCTCTATAATCAAGTACTCCTAGATAATCTGATCAATAATTTGTTTTAAAGCGGGGAAGAAGAGATGAGATGATCCATGAATAGCATAAGTTGCCTTCAGATTAGGGCGCAGTAGGCGTCTGGCTGGGACAGGGTAGTACAGCAAAGCTCAATGTCCATATGCAGATGGATCGATCATCGATCGATCACACTCTGAAAAATGCTAATGCTGGTTTCTGACATAATTAATTAAGGACCCAATGCTGTGCCAGCTCTTGTCCCTCGACATCAGGCCCTACCTTTCATCTTGCTGCATGAAAACTTTCACCTGGAAATGCTCAGAAATCAGAATAGCAAAGATGAGATTGTTGGTTAGAAATAGCTAGAAATGTTTATATTTTGGGACGGAATGAGTAAAATAGATGTAGGTTAATTAGGCTGGTTATTGTGTTTATATATACCCAATCAGCAAACCTATTGATTTGCAGTCTGCGTGCACATCAGCAGGGGACAGGAAAATAATTTTCTTAAGAGAAAAATGACATTCAGTAAGTGCATCTGAGTCAGCCTTTGGATTAGAAAACTCAACTGGGCAAAACTTGAAAAGTCATCACACTGATCAGGATACAATCATACAATGGGCAACATGTACCAGCTGTCAGCACTGATGCTTTTCTTCTTGCCTCTGCATCTCAAAAACAAAACAATTAATACCATATATCTGATGATGTGTCTATGGTGTGTGCACAGTTGCCTCTGGGTGCTTGAATTTAGTTGGGTCATTTTCTGAAGGCTACAGGTGAGCTGTCGGGAAAATTTTCATCTTCCTCATGTAGATAGTGGACATTAATTTCATTAAGTAAATAAAAAACATTTAGCTTCTGTGCAAAGTGCACTCGGACAAAACAACAAAGAAAACACAAGAATGGTATAGGAACTTTACCTATTACATCTTGACTAAAATTTCATCTTCCTGCAGAAATTGAGTTGCTTTTCTGAAAAATTCCTCCGAAAACCATGTGAAATTGGCGCTGAATCTAGCATTTTATCTCAAGTGGTGCATATGCCATTAGCTAGCTTATTTGCTTGTGATAACCTTGGAACAAGGTGTAGTCACTTGTCATCATGAGGTAGCCAGCTAGATGTCAATTTTTTTTCATGTTTCATACATGAAGTCATCTTCCAACTTCCAGTGTTGCTGCCAGTTGACAACCTAGCTAGCATCCAAGAGGAACAACAAGCTTTGGCTTAGCTAGCAAATGAGGTTAGGGGACTATTAAGTCTAAAACCATTTGTTTTTAACCTTGGCAAGTTTTCACCATTCAAAAGACTAATTAGTGCTTAATTTTCAACAACCCAACTATAAGTTGTCTGAACAATAATAAACAGTAATACTTATGTAAGCCTGTCGGGGGAATGCTGATCTCAATGACATTATTAATTATTAGCCCTTTTAGTTTCCATGAAACATATATTGCGTAACTAGTAATTCTTTGTGGAATTGTGTCCCCCTGTACCTCTTCCCAAGTGTGTATAAGGATATTTATATATTTGGGAATGCTAGAAATTAAAGAGCAATTTGTCTCTGTATTAGTGCTTAATTACTTACATTCATCGTATCCATCATACATTGCAATTTGGCAAGCAAATGTCGTATTATAGGCGCTAAAGTTAATCATGTCGATCGTCACCAAATTTTTTCGTTAATGGAATTGAATCCAGCCTGTCGTCACCATATTAGAAATCCAACATCTTATTTGATTATTTCCAAGGAAAAAAAAAATGTTACCCATGACGTTGTACTTGGTTAGCACTTGCTTTACTACACCACGAAAGCATTATTAGCAAATCGAGAATTAATAAATACTCTTTTCCAGCCAAACACACTACAATATCAGCACCATCTCCGACAAAACCACATCATTTAGGTCTACGGTTTGTTAAAGTGAATAATGTTTCGTATTTAAAAGTTTAAATCCAGTCTGAGACAAGAGAAGAGGGCCAAAACATGTACTTATTTTTGTAGAATATTGTTTTGCTATCTCTATTGCATTGCTAAGAAAAAAATGCACGCGGTACAATTAATATTTTGCGCTCCGATCGACACAGAGAAAAAGCTGATCCCAAGATTTCAATTGAGTTGTAGAGCACCCATGGATATCTGAGGCTTATCTCCTACGGAGTACGATCAAGACCCTCTATGTATGACTATTAATTTATATATTATTCCCTCTGTTTTTTAATGTATGACGACGTTGACTTTTTAAGATACATCCGACGACCATTCATCTTATAAACAAATATGTAATTATTATGACTTTATTTATCATAAGATGTTTTTTAAGAATAATTTTTATTTGCATAAAAAATTTGAATAAAACGAATGTCAAATATAGATAAAATATCAATGGCGTCATATATTAAAAAAATGTATTATCACTTATACATAATACTTTATGTCCTGTGTAAAATACCATATCCCAAGTGATCCTTTTGCAAATCTCCTTTTGAGCCACCACCTTTATTAACTTCTCTTCTTCCACGTATAGCTTGGAGTTTGGCAGAAAGATGGAGACAAACGTGAGGCCTTCCATGAAAGCTCACATCCTTTCTTAGATAAATAACTAACAAATTAAAGGTAAAAGCAAGCTCAACTGAATTAAGCCGTACCATGCAACTAGCTTTCTAGATAGCTAGGACGAATCCAGACGAGGTACAAGTAGCCATGCATATCAAAATTTATAAATCCAAATTAAAGCAACACTTACATTCGCCAAGAATGGCATATCTGTTTTTTCTTTTCAGATAATGAAGATTTCATTAAGCAAATAAAAATAGCTTTTATACACACTAAATATTCTCATGTTTCTTCTGTTGATTGTTTGGCCTACAGGCTACTGCTGATAAGCCATAAAATGGCATATAAGTAGAACACTAATTATCTGCGGCTAAAACTTTTATATCTATGTTATCGCGGTTTAAAAGGTAATGCTGAAAAATAAACTATGATAATATCTCACAAAATCAATTCCAAAATTAGAATTAAAAATTCAAATTTTAGGAACAGCTTATTTGACTCCTAAATAGTACTCCCTTCGTTTCAAAATGTTTGACACCATTGACTTTTTAGCACATGTTTGACCGTTCGTCTTATTAAAAAAAATTGTGAAATTTGTAAAACTATATGTGTACATAAAAGTATATTTAATAATGAATCAAATGATATGAAAAGAATAAATAATTGCTTAAATTTTTTGAATAAGACGAATGGTCAAACACATACTAAAAAGTCAACGGTGTCAAACATTTTGAAACGGAGGGAGTACTACGTATATTACTTGCTACTTGATTTTCTTTATATTTTCCTATACACATGATGCTACTACCATAGCCCTTAGTTGGTATATATAAATTAAATCATCTTTATTTTTTTTTCTTTGGATTTTTGCAGGAAGGTGAAACACATAAACCTTAAGCAAGATATGAGACATGGCTGCTGATATATTTATGCATCGATCAGGCATGTAGTTATAAAGTGTGTTTTGATCGGTCACTTTGCTTTGGTCTTCGACACTGCAAAAGTGTGGGGACACCCTTACTTAGCTGCTTCTCCAATCCCAAAATATAACAACCTAGGATGATTAGAATGAGATTTGACATTTTGACCTATTCTAAAACAATAAAATTGGACAAAGGTCTGGTTTAGTTCCTAACTTTTTCTTCAAACTTTCAACTTTTCCATCACATCGAAACTTTCCTACACACAATTAAACTTTCAACTTTTCCGTCACATCGTTCTAATTTCAATCAAACTTTTAATTTTAGCGTGAACTAAACATACCCAAAGTTCTATTCAGATCGGTCAAATCTCGTCCTAGGTTATAGCATTTTATGACGGCGGTACTACCTTAGCTGCCAGACCATATGCATATATATACGCTTCTCTCCCTACCACGTAGGCCCCACGTTGTTGCAAGGGACATATTGATTATAACGATCGTCACTTCGTCCGTCACAAGTACAATATATATCTGTGTGTGTGTTGGACACCAACAAGCTAGGCAGTTTCTCTTAAGCTCACAATATTAGCAATTTTTATAAATCTAATATCCAATGTTAGGCCAATTTTATTAAGTATTATTCGAGACGAATTCAAATACCATAATACATTTATTTAAGCATTCCTGTAGTTCCTTGAGAGCGCTTGTAAAGTTAACTTAATTGTTGTACTAGTATATACACATACTAATATAAAATTAAAAGACTAGAATGTCTTTTCTTTACTAATTCCTGATGTATTAGTCCCCCAAATTTATAAAGTTAGGTTGACACTTATCTATAAAGCGTTTACAGGTCTGATACGAAGGAGCGTAAAAACCCCGATTCATTCTTCAAAATAACTCAGTTAAAAGGTAGATGGTCATGACAAGCCTAGTTTTATGAGCATAGTCATCGAACATCACTATACTATTAGGTTTGTCATGACATCTATACCCTCTAACTGAGTTATTTTGAAGAATGTATTGTCCCTAATTTTATCAAATCCTAATAATAATATGTCAGGGTTATGAATACCATATACCTAATAGTAGTTGACTAAATCTCGGCAGAACCCACCATATACTATGTCTTATACGGAAACAACCTTCGGATATAGAAGGAGTTCTGCATAAGGAATGATGAATAGAGTTCTACATGGAAACGGCAAGGACTACTCGGATTGTATCCATATTAGTTTTCCTAGTTCTACTTGAACAAGGAGACACCTATGGGTATAAATACAAGGCCCCCTAGAAGGAGATGGGACACGGAACAATAGATCAAGACATAAGATCAACATACAAGCCAACATGCGCCAAGACAAGACGCCGGATATCGACTTCAGAGATAAGCATGACTAGTCCCCTATGGTGTCTACGGATACTGTCAGGAGAGACATAGCGCATTAGCGCTGTCTTTGATCTCGCCAGATGCGGATTCGAGGAGGAAGGCTACCCTGTTGTCGACTACGAGTCAGCACTTCAGACCGCCAAGTCGACAACAGTTAGATAGGCTACCCCAAATATTGTATTGGTATGATTATGGTGAATAAAAGTAACGACCGGCTTCGGCCAACAGGATGTAGGGCTATTACCTGTAAGATAAGGGGCCCAAACCTGTATAAAAATCCCTGTCTCTATCTCTTTTACCTCAATTTCGCATATACCCTGGTACCAACGATCCCCATACCATCCAAATACCCTAGTCGTGACTATCAAACGTTGACATAATGTGTTAACTATTTAAAAAAAAATCTTTGTGGAACAAATGGGAGAGAAACATAAAGTTATTTTGGGACAAGGGAGTAAATTTAAATAAGGACAAATTTAATACTGAAACTAACACACAACGAGGAGGACGTTGGGGGATAATCTGAGGGCAATCTAAAATTTTAAGGCTTGGTTCGGCATTACCATTTTTCAACTTCGACTCCCCCATTTTTTGTGCACGCTTCCTAAATTACTAAACAATGTGTGTTTTTTTTTAAAAAAAATCTATAGAATTGCTTTAAAAAATCGTATTAATCTATTAATTAAAGTCATTTCGTCAATCGTGAGGGGATGAGTAGATCCCAACCTGCTCATCTGAACACACCCTAAATATATCTCACGAAATATTTGGTTGTTAACACTAGTCTTTCGACAGATATTTAGGAATTGATTGTAGCTGCATGATATATCATGTCGATATATCCATGCATTGTCAATATGATGTAATGATTTGCATGGAGGATTTTTTTTCTCTTAAAAGAAACATATCGTGCAAATAATTACACTATATTTTCTGTACACATATATATGACCCCTTGTTAATTAAGCAGAGAATACCTCAAAAATTGTTTCTCAATAGTACCAGAACGATATATGCCTTGATATGTATATATAGCTAGTACTCTGTACTTTTTTTTTTCTTGAGATAGAGGTGGTGTATATACTACGTTTCAGAAACCAACTAAGATCGATGAGCTGATCACCAGCAGATTAATTATGCATAAGTGCATGCCATGATCGTAATTAAGTGTTCTAATTGACACAAATATGCATATAAATTAAGTATATTCGATGATAGTTAAGGAATGCAAATACACGCTTTGCTTGCATGATTAATTACACACAACCAAACCTTGATTAAGTGGGAGCAATTTACTTAAAGTCGGTGTGTACGTGCCTACCATGATTAGCTACGTTAAGACAAGGTGAAACACATAAACCTTAAGCAAGATATGAGACATGGCTGCTGATATATTTATGCATCGATCAGGCATGTAGTTATAAAGTGTGTTTTGATCGGTCACTTTGCTTTGGTCTTCGACACCGCAAAAGTGTGGGGACACCCTTACTTAGCTGCTTCTCCAATCCCAAAATATAACAACCTAGGATGATTAGAATGAGATTTGACATTTTGACCCATTCTAAAACAATAAAATTGGACAAAGGCCTGGTTTAGTTCCTAACTTTTTCTTCAAACTTTCAACTTTTCCATCACATCGAAACTTTCCTACACACAATTAAACTTTCAACTTTTCCGTCACATCGTTCTAATTTCAATCAAACTTTTAATTTTAGCGTGAACTAAACATACCCAAAGTTCTATTCAGATCGGTCAAATCTCGTCCTAGGTTATAGCATTTTATGACGGCGGTACTACCTTAGCTGCCAGACCATATGCATATATATACGCTTCTCTCCCTACCACGTAGGCCCCACGTTGTTGCAAGGGACATATTGATTATAACGATCGTCACTTCGTCCGTCACAAGTACAATATATATCTGTGTGTGTGTTGGACACCAACAAGCTAGGCAGTTTCTCTTAAGCTCACAATATTAGCAATTTTTATAAATCTAATATCCAATGTTAGGCCAATTTTATTAAGTATTATTCGAGACGAATTCAAATACCATAATACATTTATTTAAGCATTCCTGTAGTTCCTTGAGAGCGCTTGTAAAGTTAACTTAATTGTTGTACTAGTATATACACATACTAATATAAAATTAAAAGACTAGAATGTCTTTTCTTTACTAATTCCTGATGTATTAGTCCCCCAAATTTATAAAGTTAGGTTGACACTTATCTATAAAGCGTTTACAGGTCTGATACGAAGGAGCGTAAAAACCCCGATTCATTCTTCAAAATAACTCAGTTAAAAGGTAGATGGTCATGACAAGCCTAGTTTTATGAGCATAGTCATCGAACATCACTATACTATTAGGTTTGTCATGACATCTATACCCTCTAACTGAGTTATTTTGAAGAATGTATTGTCCCTAATTTTATCAAATCCTAATAATAATATGTCAGGGTTATGAATACCACATACCTAATAGTAGTTGACTAAATCTCGGCAGGACCCACCACATACTATGTCTATACAAAAAACCTTCGGATATTAGAAGGAGTTCTGCATAAGAAGGATGAATAGAGTTCTACATGGAAACGGCAAGGACTACTCGGATTGTATCCATATAGTTTTCCTAGTTCTACTTGAACAAGGAGACACCTATGGGTATAAATACAAGGCCCCCTAGGAGGAGATGGACACGGAACAATAGATCAAGACACAAGATCAACATACAAGCCAACATGCGCCAAGACAAGACGCCGGATATCGACTTCAGAGAAGCATGGCTAGTCCCTATATGGTGGTGTCTACGATACTGTCAGGAGAGACATAGCGCATTAGCGCTGTCTTTGATCGCGCGGATGCGGATTCGAGGAGGAAGGCTACCCTTGTTGTCGACTACGAGTCAGCACTTCAGACCGCCAAGTCGACAACAGTTAGATAGGCTACCCCAAATATTGTATTGTATGATTATGGTGAATAAAGTAACGACCGACTTCGGCCAACAGGATGTAGGGCTATTACCTGTAAGATAAGGGCCCAAACCTGTATAAAAATCCCTGTCTCTATCTCTTTTACCTCAATTTCGCATATACCCTGGACCAACGATCCCCGTACCATCCAAATACCCTAATCGTGACTATCAAACGTTGACATAATGTGTTAACTATTTAAAAAAAAATCTTTGTGGAACAAATGGGAGAGAAACAAAAGTTATTTTGGGACAAGGGAGTAAATTTAAATAAGGACAAATTTAATACTGAAAACTAGGGGATAATCTGAGGGCAATCTAAAATTTAAGGCTTGGTTCGGCATTACCATTTTTCAACTTCGACTCCCTCATTTTTTGTGCACGCTTCCTAAATTACTAAACAATGTGTGTTTTTTTTAAAAAAAATCTATAGAATTGCTTTAAAAAATCGTATTAATCTATTAATTAAAGTCATTTCGTCAATCGTGAGGGGATGAGTAGATCCCAACCTGCTCATCTGAACACACCCTAAATATATCTCATGAAATATTTGGTTGTTAACACTAGTCTTTCGACAGATATTTAGGAATTGATTGTAGCTGCATATTATATCATGTCGATATATCCAGCATTGTCAATATGATGTAATGATTTGCATGGAGAGATTTTTTTCTCTTAAAAGAAACATATCGTGCAAAATAATACACTATATTTCTTGTACACATATATATGACCCCTTGTTAATTAAGCAGAGAATACCTCAAAATTGTTTCTCAATAGTACCAGAACGATATATGCCTTGATATGTATATATAGCTAGTACTCTGTACTTTTTTTTTCTTGAGATAGAGGTGGTGTATATACTACGTTTCAGAAACCAACTAAGATCGATGAGCTGATCACCAGCAGATTAATTATGCATAAGTGCATGCCATGATCGTAATTAAGTGTCCTAATTGACCAAATATGCATATAAATTAAGTATATTCGATGATAGTTAAGGAATGCAAAAACACGCTTGCTTGCATGATTAATTACACACAACCAAACCTTGATTAAGTGGAGCAATTTACTTAAAGTCGGTGCGTACGTGCCTACCATGATTAGCTACGTTAAGACAAAAATTTAAAACTATATATTAAAGAAAGTATATACATAGATACTCGATCACTTCTCCAACTGGTGGGCAAACCATATTTCAAGTCAAAAATGCAACAACCGGATCAAAACTGTATGAAATGAATTAACTTTCATGATTTGCCTGAAATTTTGAAAGGCGACATGCATGTACACGTTTTCAGAATTAATCGCGGTTGATCACAGCATATCTGGGATACAGATTCCAAACAAACAATCCAAATGTATGAATGAGATATTGAATATTGATGAACACACATACTCCATCCGTCTCAAAATAAACCAACATCGTACAGAATGTGACATATCTATGTATGTCCAGATTTATCGTACTCGGAGATTATATTTAGTACGGAGGAGTAATTAATATAACCATGCATATGCGCGCGTCTATGCGTGTCCCTAGCTAGTTATAGAAAAATAATTAGGCCAGGTCTTCTGCAGGCATCACGGCTTCCCCCCCCCCCCCCCCCCCCCCTCCCTCTCTTTTGTAGGAGCAGTTTCAAGTTTAGCTTCCCGTAGTAGTATTGGTTATTTTTTGTGTCCTGTCCTCTAGCAATGGCCACCTGGCCGTTTGGTCGTATAACTAAAACTCTGTTTTCTGTCCTCTAGCAATGGCCACCTGGGCGTTGTATCGTATAACTAAAACTCTATTTTCTTCTAATATATTAGCGTGCATTCTTTAAACGGAATTACTTGGATCATGGACAATGTGAATCTTTAATTAGCTAGCTATGGAACATGAACCATAGGTTTTTTTTTTCAGATGGACCTGTGGACCGACAAGAACCTGAGTAGGAGAGAGCCTATGTGCAGGCAGCTGACTAACCGCTATAGTATGGTCCAGGCTTTCTCTCAGAAAAAAAAAGTTTGGTTAGAATACGCATCGGTGCATGCAGTAGCTCAATCTATCTATGAACCAAAATGTATATTTTCTGATCATGATGCTATGTCGAAATGTGCCCTACCTTTCGTGACATTATCTTTAGTAGGTACTAATCGGTTTTGTTGATCCATGTACACTCCAAGTGGAGATAGGAGAATCTATATTAGTGCTACAAATAATCCTCAATGTGAACCATGAGCACATGTCTGTATGTACAACATATAGCTAGCTAAGCAGCTCATAATTACTCCCTCATATATTCCATTTGAGACAAGGTTAAGGTCAAACTTTTATAATTTTAACTATCAATAACTTAAAAAATATTTAGTTTAAAGGAACTAGAACAACTATATATATATATATATATATATATATATATATATATATATATATATATATATATATATATATATATATATAACTTTCAAAACACTATAATAAAAGTAAACATACATTTATTTATTTATATTATTATTATTAATAGAAAAATAAGAATCAAAGATATATTTTGTAGACCGTGTCATTGTCTAAAACGTCAATTAAAATGAAACAAGAGAGTAATCACTAAGTTTGATCTTTATTTTTTTTCATACATAAGGTTAATGAAACAACATGCTCCTTTAATTTGTGTGCAATTTATTACTACAGTTAATCTTTGTGTTAATTAACAATTAATTAATCTCATTTTATTGTTTTGGTTAACAAAGCTTATGATTAGTTCTAAGCAAGGCACCTATCAAATAATACCAGTATCGATGCAGACACGTCTTGCAAGGTCTTTACTTGGTCTTTACCTTTTTTAAAAAATGGTCTTTTACTTGGTCATTGACTTCATCAAGTGTATATGGAGTACTTGACGATCGAAGTCAATAGAGTCCCTGATCGACTTGGAATGCAACAGAAACGAACAAATCTTATTTTTAGTGCATATATATAATATAATATATATGGATGATTAGATAACCTAATTAGTTTGAATGGATTATTCTTATATGCTCAAGAAAAAAACAGTGACATCCGCATGAATGTTCTTAAGTTGACTTGCATATTTGACTGGAATATTCTCTCACATACATCTCGATCATTTATTCATTAATACATCATGCTTCACCAAATATTAAAATTAAACTAGTTGCATTGCTAGTTATATATGTGTACCAAGTTTAGCCACTCGAATGATTCTAAATAATAAGCTATCTAGCACAAGTTGGACCCAAGATAATGAGACACATGACACTGCACAAAGTCATTACTGGAAAGAAAACTGCAACCTCTAAATTATGTGGCAAGTTTGGTAGCATACAAACAGACAGTGAGCTAAATTAAATAGCACTCCTGGAGGCAATAAAATTCAGAATGCATTGTACACAGGCTAACTAATTCTGTATATAGACTTCACTCAATGTGAACACAACTATTTTTGACCTCCTCTAATGTATAGATTATACAAGTTTTTTTTTCCTCGAGAGGAGATTGTATATATATATATATATGTTAATGGTACTACACTTGTAGACATGTCACACTAATTAATTGGAAATGAACCCGGTATGCTCGCCTGGTCAAGACGATGTCAACCTTAATTATTAACACGCCACTAGCTTAGTCAATATGTGCTTTCATATATGCTCAATATCTAATTAGCATTATTGGTAGTTCATTAGCTAATAAGCTACACAAGTTGTACAAATATACTCCTCTCCAATATTTTCTTTTTCATTGCCTTTTCACTATATATCTTGATCAAGATTTCATTGGCTAATCGACCATTAATTTTTCTAACTTACGCTACCATATTACTAAAACAGAGGCGATAATTGCACCCTCGCCCACTGGATCTCTGATCTACTGTACTGTAAATACGTCCCTAGCTCAAAGTAGTATAAATATGCTCCATCAACAGTAAATATTTCAACGCGACTGTAAATACATATCTTGAAATACACTCTCTGATCGATTTAACTTAATTTGATCTCAAATTTATGCTTACATTGATTACACCATGATCCAGATTTTTGCGTCAGATGTCTGTCGATAGAGAAAGCATTTTAACGTCAAGTTGTTAAATCTTTTTGTTAAATGATAATTTGTCGTTAATTCTAGAAAAATTAATAGGCAGTACCATCTTTCGACAAAGAAGTATAACACGCATATTTACTACATCTACAACCATATATGGTCTTTCGCGAACACATCTTTTTTCGTGAACGCCATATATGGTCTTCTCTACACAAGCTCGAAAATTTCAAATACGTCAAATATTCCAATCATATCCTATAGATTGTGGGAAGGCACATAAATTTACGCTAAATGTGCACGAATGTATGTAATGATTGTATATATTAGTTTGTATGATATCACCTAAATAAATACAAGATTTTACGAAAGGTACATTGTCCCCTGTTTAATTCAGAATTCACTTGATTGCGTGTGTAGAGAATAAATTAACCTTTCGTCATAGATAAGCTTAATTACTCTGTAACCCAAGCATGTAGTATTATATAGGGCAGAAACTTTCCTAGAATTGGACAAGAAAACACTCAGCAAGTCATTAGCAAGTTCCCGGTAATTAATTATATATTAACACTAGTACAATTTAAGCTATATATGATTGAAGAAGACATGTACAATTTACTAGAGGATCAAGGAAAGAGCGACCAAAAGTTGTTGAACACGCACAGCGACAAGTCCACAAGTGAAGTACTAGTAATTATTCTTAACTATTGGGGTTAATAGAGACCTGCAGCTATATACTAATTATTTAACTGGCCAGTACGAAATAGTTTGAGCATATACTGATCAGATGTATTTTTTAATTAGTATTATATTGTCTAAAAAAACACATCAGAATATACAAGACTTATGTAACAATCACCACATCACCACTGCATTTGGAAGGACGCAAGAACAGGGAATTTTCAGGAAAACAGCGTGTTTCTTCTTGAGATTTCCTGTGGAGATTCTGTCCAAAATAGTGCCTATATATATATGACAGAATGACACATCAACCGATTGAGACTTCTCTCTTCTAATTGAAATGAAATTAGGAGAAAAAAATTAAGTTTGATTGTGACAACTGGCAAATCCACTAATTAATTTGAATCTTTAATTTCATCTATATGCATGTATCCCTCACGAAAAAGAAACCATCCAACATATATATCATCATCCTCCAGAGCACATTGGTTTTATGAGGAAAGAGAAAAACACATCCAAAGTTAATCTCTTTTGTTTCCCCTTAAAGATAATGCATGAAAGTACAACTTCTTGTCTCTGCATTAACGAGAGAATGCACACAATCGTCATTACGCTGCCATGATCTAATAAAGATGCCAATTGCCAAAATAAATTAGATCACATCTAAAGTTTCTCTAGTCAGCAAAGTGTTTTTTTCCCTGGATTGATTATTATTTTTGTTCTTCCATGTATATATATATCTCACTTGTGTAGGAGAGACATATATTATATGCCCTAAGATTATATCCTGAGTACATAATCACAAATGCTTGCTTTGTCCAGAATATTTGTTGGATTGATGCCCTAGAATTGATAGGTTTTGGCCTATGTTCTATCTAATTAATTTATGCCACTTTTTTCACCCTTAAAAAATGTTCTAATTAATTTGATATACAGGATCGAAGCTAGGTGATCTTAGCTAGTCTATATAGAAAACGCAAAGTTACACATTTAGAATCTCATTTATTTAAAGAGTAGTGTTCCTATATCATGGTATATGCCATTGTAGCTTGGTAGCTAAATTAATTGCATTGGTGTTATGAACTTGACACAACATAATCCATAATTCAAGGATGCATGCATGCCTCTACCATGCATGCATCTAGCTAAAAGCTAACATGGATCACTAACTAGTTGTAAACTTGTAATTAATTAGGCCCCATTAATCTCCATCTAGGTTAACACATTTGCTAGGAGAGATGCAAGCTAATGATAGGACATGGATGACTGCAGAGAGATGTGAGAGATAGCATTAGCTAGGTCCTACATTATTAGATAAGCACACAGATATATATTTTATGCCAGGGCTAGCTTTGCATGCCATCATACTCAAGCGCACACACACACTTGTTAATCCTCCTAATGATCAAATCAAGCTCTCACACAAGCTATTATACAAAAGGCCACCATTGTTTCCTTCTGATGCTTACTTTGCATATCACCCATTAACCAATTACTTAACTACTTAATTGTTTCTCCTCCCATGGCCCCCACATGTAATACACACAACCTGCCACTCTCATCCCTAACCTGCCTGCCAACCTATGTGTATAAATTCCCAGCTCCTTCCCTCCCATCTGAGAAGAAAGCAGCAGCAGCAGAGAATTCATCACCCAGCAACATCAGTCAGGATCAGCTAGCTAATTAAGCTTAGCTACAAGCTTGATTAGTCACAAAACCACAAGACAATTAGCTAGAAGTATACAGAGATGGGTGAGGAGGAGAAGATGGTGAGAGTGAGGGAGTTCATGATGGAGAAGGACTTACCGGCGGTGGAGGAGCTCGAGCGTCTCTGCCAGGCCGGCCTCTCCGGCGACAACTCCGGCGGCGGCGAGAGCAGCAAGAAGAAGAGGAGAGGCATGTCGCTCTACGCCGAGCAGATCGGCGACCCGTTCGCCCGGGTTCGCCATGCGCCGGACCACGTCATCCTGGTAATTAGCTTCTCCCTCCATCTTAAAATATAAGAATTTAGGACGTCATCCTGGTAATTAGCTTCTCCCTCCATCTTAAAATATAAGAATTTAGGACGTCATCCTGGTAATTAGCTTCTCCCTCCATCTTAAAATATAAGAATTTAGGACGTCATCCTGGTAATTAGCTTCTCCCTCCATCTTAAAATATAAGAATTTAGGACGTCATCCTGGTAATTAGCTTCTCCCTCCATCTTAAAATATAAGAATTTAGGACGTCATCCTGGTAATTAGCTTCTCCCTCCATCTTAAAATATAAGAATTTAGGACGTCATCCTGGTAATTAGCTTCTCCCTCCATCTTAAAATATAAGAATTTAGGACGTCATCCTGGTAATTAGCTTCTCCCTCCATCTTAAAATATAAGAATTTAGGACGTCATCCTGGTAATTAGCTTCTCCCTCCATCTTAAAATATAAGAATTTAGGACGTCATCCTGGTAATTAGCTTCTCCCTCCATCTTAAAATATAAGAATTCAGGATGGAACATTTTCTAGTGCAACGAATCTGGACAGGCAGCCTGACACTGTGTTGTTGCATGCACTGTGTTAATCTGACAGTGATGTTCTTGATGTGATTAGTTGCTTGGGCGTGCGTAATTAATGCGCTGACATTGGCTGCTTTGATCTGTGCAGGTCGCTGAGTGTGGAGACGAGGTCGTGGGAGTGATCAAGGCGTGTGTCAGGATGGTGACCAGAGGTATCAGCAGCAGCAGCAGCAGCTTGAGGAAGACGAAGACGAACAAGTTTGTCAAGGCTGCGTGTCTTCTTGGCCTCAGGGTGTCGCCGTCTCACAGGTGATCGATCATCCACGCCGCCATGGACGACCATGCATGCGTGTCCAAGCTAAGCTTTATAGCTAGCTGGTGCTGACGACGACGAGGTGTTCGGTCTTTTGCAGGCGGCTCGGGATCGCGACGGAGCTGGTGCGGAGAGCGGAGGAGTGGTGCGCGGCGAGGGGCGCGGCGTACGCGACCATGGCGACGACGGCGTCGAACGCGGCGTCGCTCGCGCTGTTCCAGGGACGGTTCAAGTACGCGCCGTTCCGGAAGCCGCGGTTCCTCGGCCACCCCGTGCAGTCGCCGCCGACGTCGCGCCCGACGACCCGGCAGCCGCCGCCGTGCCGCACTGGCGACGCTTCTCATGCGACGAGGACGTCTGGTGCATCAAGAAGCTCACGTCCGTCGCCGCCAACGCCAATGCCGCCGCCGCCGGCGACGGCGACGACGACTGGACGACGGCGCCGCCGTCGTCCGTCCTGTTCGTGGACCCTCGGGAATTCTGAAACTCCATTCAGTTTTGGTATTCTGACGACGTTGTAAATACATCACCATACATGACATGTGTGAGCTGCAAGCTTTGCAAATGGATGCAAAAAGAAAGAAATTCATTGCAAATTTGCAGCTTGGAATATAGATAAAAAAAATTACACCCCAATAGTGTAGTAAGTTCAATTAGCACTTGCCTCCTACTAAGTCTAAACCCTGAAGATTCCATCATCAAAATGGACCAGATTAACTGTGCAACAGGAGAAAAATAACACATGTGCAAATCACAGATTCAGACAGCCTGTGCTTGGGCCCTCTCTTGCTGTCATCAATCAGAAAATTCACAGGGAACAATTACATCTGAAGAATTCTCTGGTCTGAAGAAAAAAAAAGAACTATCATTGACTGAATGAATAAAGTTTCAGAAAGCAAAGGAAAATAAAAAATGGGTGTGATTACTTATATTGTAGCAATTTTTTCATCTTGCACAAGATCACGGAATATTAAATTCATACATCCCAGGATTTTTTTTTTTTTAAAAAGAAACTTTCAGACATCAATTTGATGGGGCCAGTTAAACTAAGTGCATAGAAGAAAATATCCATTTTAGGATCACATCGTACCAACCCCATATGGCATGAAAAGGAACTCAAATACTAATCAGTAGGCCCTGGACAAGGCCCTCATGAATCTAATCATAACTTGGATTTTCTTCAGACAATCATACCAGATACAAACAATATACAAACAAAAGAACAAATAATTCTGTTCATAACCTAGTGTCCTCCTATTGTTCCTCTAAAACCTGGATAAGATCATAAGAAGCAAAGTCATGACCACTGACAGATTGATTCCTCTAGCATCGTCCACAAAGAGTGCAGCCAAGAATAGCAAAGAAAAACAAGAGATAGTTTGGAGGAAATGAAATAACCTGTATGAAAGATACTAGATAACAATATGATGTTTAAATGGTTAGGAATACGATATCAAACAAGCGAGGAAATGCGATGGTCTAAGGGGAACTACATGACATTTTTTTTCACTGGGAGTAAGGGAGTATTAGTAGCGACAAAAGGACATAAGGAAGTATTAGTAGAGACAAAAGGACAAGTTTAAAAGTCAACATTGAGGTACATATAAATCATTTTCTTAGTGACATCAGAACAGAATAAAAGATATTCTGTTTGTATCAAGACAAAAGTGCAATTGTTTATGTCAGATGTCATGTAAAATTTATTCAAACTATTCAAAGAACATTCTTTGATATTTTTTGGTCTAAAGAACTAACATAAATAGGAGGCTACAAATTAAAGACACAAAAGCATATTTGTTGTTGGCTCTCATATGCAGACTGAGAATAACTTATGACTAGGTCCTGACACCATACCTAAGCCTAATGAAGACCGCAATGTGGACATGGAATACGCATAATCAGTCCAATCTGCCTGCATGAAACTATGCGCTGAATTCTAGATTTCTAAAAACTACAATTTGCCAGGGATAAAAAAAAAAAAGTCCAATCAGCTAGTGATCCACTTGAGCAAAAAGAAAAGATCTTATTAGAAAAGTTAGACAAAAAAAAAAAAGATGTAACAGCAGTACCCTTTAATTGGCCTTGCTGGTGCATGAGGAATGTACTGAAGTTAAGAAAGCAAATGACTAGGGAAAATAGTAGATTTGCTGGAAAGAATCAGGAAAATGAGAAGGTGCCAAGGTGGCACCAAGTCATCATTAAAGAAATATTATACAGTGGATGATAATGTTTAGTCCCAAGACATTGTAAATTATGCCCAAACAGATAAATAAACTATTTTCTGAAACAGTAATTTACTAGAGAAGACTACTCACAATAATGCAAAAATATATACCACTGGTACTCAAACTCACCACCAAAACAACCCCCCTCCTGTCACATCCCGCTTCATCTGTCTTGACACAACGTGGAGCGATGAAATTAATTAGATCAGTGGCAGTCAACATTAAGAAAAGAATGAAAATAGTTCAGTGGCAGTCAACATTAGGAAAAGGATAAATTATTTCATAAACCACCTACGCTGTCAAAAGCAATGCCTGTCAACTAAGTTTGGAATGCCTCATATCTAGTCCAGTCAGCATTCAACATGTTTAAACCAAGTGGAACAGTAAACAAGAAGCACATTTGATGCTGATATTCATATCGCAGGGCATTTAACGACAAATATAAGTCTCCATCAGGAGGCAGGACGATAGTCCACATGAGCTAACCTCTAATCAACTGTGTGCTTTAGCTATGAGATATGGAACGAAAGGAACCGGAGGACTTTCCAGCACAAGGAGTTGCCGGCGCTAACTCTGCTAGCCAAGATAAAGGAGGAAGCAAAAAACATGGGGGTTGGCGGGCGCAAAAAATCTCGCCGCCTGGTTAACAATGTAACTACCTATAGTTAGGGCCACGGCCCTAGTTTTTTATTTTCTGTACCTTATCCTTTTTGTACAGTTTTCGTCTCCTCTATTTAATGAAATTGGCGGCCTCGTCGATTCGTTCAAAAAAAATAAATAATCAACTGTGTGCAATTTTCATTTGCATTTATATTCATCAGTTAGACCAGGGCAGGAAGGCCACCCATGGAATCACATGAGAAAACCACATGAGAGAAGTCACCTCTACGAGAGGTGAAATCTTGGAGCAGAGAGGAGGGGAAGCGGACCTGGATGCTGGGATTGGCATTGCCGGTGGCGTCGCTGCTCTCCTCTCCACCCTCCGGGCTCCTCTCCGCCGGCGGCGTCTTCCGCAGCGAAGACCTGCATCCCCGATGCGATCCAAGCTTCGACCGCCGCCGCCGCCATCGCCATGGCCGTTGCTGGGCGGAGAAGAAAGGGGAGAGACATGGAGGCCCAGGCCCAACAAGAGTACGGCCCAATTAAGGAGGAAGAATAAACTTTTTGGCATTTCAATTTGCTGTCCACATCGTGCAGGAGGATAATTGGATATGCATTTCAAATCAGAAGCAAATTCAATTGCCTTGTACACAACTCAGATGAACAAGTTGAAATATTTATTCAAGAAAAACTTAGTTGATGTTAAGGGAAGCTTGAACAGAAATGCTACTACCAAGAAGTAGCACAAAACTATGGTGATATAATAACAGGAGTTACAGATTGTTACAGAAACTGGAGTTGCAGCAGCTTTGCTGGGAATTCACCTGGCCCTCAGTATCAGTCACCACAGTTATGTAGGATGAACCTTTTGGGTTGCAAATCATTTCCATCAATCTATATATGTCTCAGCTCCGAAAATGGAGATGAAGAAAGATCCAAGATACAATACCGGAAATTCTACAGAAAGTCACCTCTGTTAGCTGTTCTTGATGGATTTCCTCATGCCACATTCAATCAAGTCTATTTATATGTGCTTACATAATTGTGTTCATCATATTTGCAGCTGAAAATATTTTGGCGAATCAGTCAAGACGGCGGAGAAGATACTCAACTTCAACATCCTTCGTCAAAGGCATTACCCACAGATCATATAGCTTAGATAGCACTTCAGGATTAACTTTGCACTCACTATCACCTGCATTGCCTTCTTGCTTGTCAGCATTGTCCTCCAAAGTGACATTCTGACCAAATATCCTGGCCTTCTTCTCTACTCTCCTTTTCACCTTCTCTTCAACCGCCTTGAATGTTAGCAGATTCATCAGAGCCTTGGTATCCTGTTGAAAAGAGGGGGATACAATAAATTAAAGATTTAAAGGCCC
This sequence comes from Oryza longistaminata, assembly GCA_009805545.1. Classification (NCBI taxonomy): domain Eukaryota; kingdom Viridiplantae; phylum Streptophyta; class Magnoliopsida; order Poales; family Poaceae; genus Oryza; species Oryza longistaminata. Next base: position 6,678,006 of record CM020179.1, read on the forward strand.
AATGCTAGCAGCCTAGCAGGCAGTTCCTACCAAGAAATGGAGTGTATACAGGAGCTAAACATCTAACACATGAAAATAAGTAGAAGCTAGATAAGAATGAAGCTAATCAGAATGAGACCAAGGAGTATTCACAATTTCTATAAATCAACCGTTTATTGCAAGATGTTTAAGAAAATTTGGTGTAGTGAGTATGAGATGTTAACTAAAACAACCTTTGCACGGATTAGTGGACTATAATCTTGGGGAGCATCTTTGAACTTCACCTCAGCGACATATTTACCAATATGAATTCTTCTTGACAGGGCCTACAAAGAAACGATCGATACATTTCACAGATATACACTGATTGGAAACAATTTACCATTAATTTGCAATAATTTGTGCAAATTTTGCTTTCGCGTGCTGAAAGATTGAAAGAGCATATCCTAGTAGCAACTAGATATATGTTTTTTTAAAGAACGATCAACTTGATGGAATATCTAAAAGAAACAATAAACACAGAACATGTACCTTCAGACATGCAAAATCTAATGCAACTGTTTCTGCATAGTAACCATCATCTCCATCCACGGTGAATAGTGGAAGCAACTCATTGAAATACATCTTCCATATTGCATCATTCACACTGACTGATGATGAAAAAGAGTGCAAAACCTAACAACAAAGCAATAAAAACTCAGAACCTCAACAATCATTAGTCATCAATTCATTGTAACTAATATTGTAAAGCTTAGTATTTACCTTTGGGTAATCTTTGGTAGGAAACAGAGGTGAAGGGAGATCTTGGGGAAAGAATGGAACATCTTCTGGCTTTTGGTAGTGTCCGGCCTATCAGATTTCATAGATGTAATTAGATTCTGTAGAGGGATGCTTGAAAATGGTAATATGCTAATATCTGGCTGTCAACATAGTTATACCAATGCTGTATTTTACGTTGATTGATTTTGACAGTTTTAATAGGATGCTGGATAAGATATACAAGTTGAAAAATAGCATAATAAAATTTCCCATTTAGTAAAGTACATGAAAAATAATAGTAAATCATTTATGTTTTCTATTATTAACAGGGGATGGTACGGTTCAAACTTTTTTTTATCTAGAAAAATGTCTAATTTTCTCCATCGTCACTATTTTTCCCTTCTGATCACTTTCACTTGTTGAATGATCCGTAAATGGAAGTGCCTTTAAAACACATGATTTACCTACACATGTAGCATAGCCACTCTTTTGTTAATATAAATCTCATCCGATTCTGTGTGTCCGTTCGAGGTACTCAAAATGAATTCGTCAAGCCAACATAAGCTGCAATGCCGCATGATTACCAGAATGGACATATCAGCATTTTACCCTCGGATGCGATCTTTCAATTCATCATGGTACAGTGGAGACCTAGGTAGATAAATTACTGCCCAAAAAAAAAAAAATGTGGTAACGAAATAGTACAAGCCTAGCCTGTAAGATCTGTGGGACTGAATTTCACATAGGAATTCCTCATTAATCACTAAGGTGACTGACAGAAGGGCAGCTAACTAAACTAGATTAGAAAGACTGGCCTCAGAAATTTCACCAGGCAAACAAAAAAAAAGAGAAACATCTTCCTGTATAAGTTCATCATGGCTATGCTACACTACAACATGGTATAAAAAGGGTCGATTTTGATAAAGAAAACGTAAGGGGATCTAGTTGTGCAGGTACTGAATCATGAATCAATGGGGGAGTCAAGAACAACGAGAGGTGGCGGGCTTACCTTGGCGTGCAGAACCTCGGCTTCCCGGACGAAGAACTCGGCGAGGGACCGGCCGCCGCCGGCGGCGGCGGCCGCGTATGCCGGCGCGTTGCGCGGGCGCCTGGCGCGCTCGATGAGGGCGAAGACGATGGAGTCCTCCTCCCGCACCAGCGCGTCGCGCACCGCTGCCAGGCTCAGCTCCGCCTCGCCCATCGATGATCTCTCGATCCGCCCTGTGATGAGCTCGCGAGCAAGGGAAAGCTCCTCCTCCTCCTCCACTCTGCTTTGCTAGTGGTGCTAGTCAGCTGGAGTAGTGTGTTGTTGGCATTGGCAGCGAATTTTTTTATTTGCTGTGTTTAGTTCGACCAAAAGTTTAAAATTTGGTTGGAATTGGAGACGATGGGACTGAAAAGTTGTGTATCTTTGAAACTAACTAAACACACCCTTATTTGTTAAAACTTTCTAATAATTATTTATTTTGAAAACAAATTCTCTCAAAATACTTATTTTTAAATCTGAGTTTCTTTTTTTCACACTGACATGGCCAGCATAAAACTGTCACGTGTTATTTTGCCACGTCAGGATAGCGTGGCAAAATGTTTAGATTTTGAAAATAAATTTTGATAGGGTATAGTTTTAAAATTTAAAAGGTAAAATAAATTCGGGAAATTAAAAAAAGGCACTTTTCTGGTCTCTGCCACTAAGTTACTCACCAAAGTGGCCAAGTATAAGTAAAGCTGTGTTTAGTTCGTGTGCCAAATTTTTTTGAAATATATAAACACATATTTGAAGTATTAAACGCAGACTAATAACACAATTTTAGCACATCAACAAATATGTGTCCGTATACTTCAAAAAATGTGCCAAAATGTGATGAGCTCGCGAGCAAGGGAAAGCTGATGCTCACTCTGCTTTGCTAGTGGTAGTCAGCTGCTACTGCTAGTAGTGTGTTATTGGTATGGCACCGAATTTTTTTTTTATTTACTATTTGTTAAACCTTTCGAATTTCTTATTTTAAAAACAAATTCTCCCAAAATACTTATTTTTAAATCTGACATTTTTTTTCACGCTAGCCGAATTGATGTGGCCAACATAAAACATCCACGTGTTGATAGCGTGGTAAAATGTTTAGATTTTAAAAATAAGTTTTGATAGGATTTATTTTTGAAATTAAATTAGTAAAAAGAATTTGGGGAAAGAATAAAGAAGGCGCTTTTATGGTCTCTGCCAGACTGCCACTAGTACTCTCCAAAGTGGCCAAGTAGTAAACCAAACAAGCCAATCAAAACATCTGGAATTCTGGATGATGTTTTCTTCATTGTCAGCGCCAAGCACTGAGAATTTGAGAGTCTGAGACAGCACACCAACCAACCAAATCATTCTCCGCCAAATCAAATGTGCACTTGCGGGGAACTGGGATTATGTGGGCTTTTGGATTGCATCCATTCTCAACCTTAACAACAAAAAGGAAAAATTGGTAATGGCAAAGTAGTAATGGGTCCATTTGGTTTGTTGCCAAAAATATTGGCAAGGAACCAAACTTTTGCCATTGTACTTCTTGGGGTCTTTCCATTCTATAGGATCTACTCCTATTTGGCAAAGCTTCTCCTTTAGGTTCATCTCTCCTCTAGCTAAAACCGAACCAAACAATTTCAAGTTCATCTAAAAGTAAAGTGGAACAAGTTAGAGTAATATCAAAATAAACTAGAGAGAGAGTGGAGTTTGGGCCACTCCAATGCTCCATTCCAGACTCCGCCGCTAAAGTAGTTTTTAGAAGCAGTTTTTTGAGATCCACTCTCATGGGCGCACATGTTAGAGATACATATCCCTCTAACTTGCATCGACGAGGGTGTATATATTTACTATAATCATAGTGCTTGCTCAGGAGAAATAGATGAAAATGCCTTGAAAAGATGAACTGAGTAACAGTCTATTGCTCCCGTTAATAATTGGAATCAGGGTGCACGCATGTAGAAAGCAATGTTTCACTTGGGGCCAATAAGGAGCTAGACCAATTTGTTAAGCAAATAATGAATTGTCGTTAAAAGATTTGGTAATTAGTTTCTCTCCATTCCAAAACACATATAATGTTATTCTAGTTGATAACAATCCGGCGCAGGTGGGGTTGGCCGAGGCCCAATCTCCCTAAAAGACTAGTCCCCAAACAGTTCTTAGGAAAATGCTCAATCTCCTTAGAAGACTAGTCCAATAGGGGAATAGAGAAAGGGTGGCTTAAAATACTAGTCCAATAGGGGAATAGGGGAAGGGTGGCTCTCCCTTTTAAGGTGGCTTCCTCCTCCCAAGCTAAGTAAGGTGGGATTATTCAGAGGCTTACACGGTCGCCGCCACTCGGGGAAAGTCCCAATCTCCCTAAAAGACTAATCCAATAGGGAAAGGGTGGCTCTCCCTTTTAAGGTGACTTCCTCCTCCCAAGCTAAGTAAGGTGGGATTATTCAGAGGCTTACACGGTCGCCGCCACTCGGGGAAAGTCCCAATCTCCCTAAAAGACTAATCCAATAGGGAAAGGGTGGCTCTCCCTTTTAAGGTGACTTCCTCCTCCCAAGCTAAGTAAGGTGGGATTATTCAGAGGCTTACACGGTCGCCGCCACTCGGGGAAAGTCCCAATCTCCCTAAAAGACTAATCCAATAGGGAAAGGGTGGCTCTCCCTTTTAAGGTGACTTCCTCCTCCCAAGCTAAGTAAGGTGGGATTATTCAGAGGCTTACACGGTCGCCGCCACTCGGGGAAAGTCCCAATCTCCCTAAAAGACTAATCCAATAGGGAAAGGGTGGCTCTCCCTTTTAAGGTGACTTCCTCCTCCCAAGCTAAGTAAGGTGGGATTATTCAGAGGCTCACACGGTCGCCGCCCGACTTTAACGTCTTTGCCAGCGGGTAATAGTGGATGATGTACCAAATAGTGTAACTGCTAATTTTTTATATAAACTTAGTAAAACCTAAAAAACTTTGACTATTTAGTTTACCATCTTTCTCAAGTTTTTATAAGAGAGAGATTTTAGAATTACTGAACTTTGATAATGGAAACAGTTCTTATAATGTTTAAATTGTCACCTTGCTAATATTTGATAAAGCCAAAATAGGGTTGAGTTTGGCAACAAATTGATCAGCCCCTAATTACCATTGCGTATAACCTCACATTTGATGTGCAGGCATCAGATATGCAAATGGTAAGTATTACTACCTCCTTTTCATAATATAAATATAATTTTGTGGTTTTTAAATATATTTGGACATTTCATTAAAAATGCATAGAAATACTTATACTTTTTTTTCTTTTTCCGATTCGTAGTATGGGTAGCTATATTTTAAAATTATTAGGGGAATATTTGGGGACGAAATTTCAGTACTAGTAGCATGCAATTAATAAACTTTTTGAAATTGTGCGAATGCAGAAGTCACATGTACCTGCTGCATTCGTCTGTCAAGTAGAGAAGGATGAGAGGCTGAAAAAACAGCGCCGACGTGTCGTCTCTAATTACCACTGCGTATATTTTACTGATCTGATGCGTATATTTAGAGTTCCATGACGCTGATGCATATGCAAGGATATTATTTTAACTTAATCAAATAACCACGTGCTCTAGTATTTTAAACAATTACTAGTAGTAGCATGTGTGGCTATTAATAATTTGTTGGAGCTGTCGAAAGGGACGAAATTGTAACATCTCGCGTGAAGCAAACGATCGAGTAGCAAAGCATAGGCCGTGTTTAGGTGCAAACTTTTAAACTTCTAAATTTTTCTATCACATCGAAACTTTTCTATGCACAAATTTTCAACTTTTCCATCACATCGTTTCAATTTCAACCAAATTTTTAATTTTGATGTGAACTGAACACAACCATAGTTGTTGGCGTTATATTGAGCACATGACCCTTGGCTGCCAAATTCAATTTATAATTCTACTATAGCAATCGATTAACACGCTAAATAAGCAACAAATATGTACTACTACTACAACAATCCTAAAATATAACCTCTCTTTATGTTTTCTATCTATCCATATAAAAACATTGATTCTTCTAATTTCTTTTCATATACTATTATTGTTGATACTGAATAATTGAATTAGCCATTCCCAGGAGATGCTACTCTTTCCTAAAATACACTCCCTTCCTTTCAAAATACTACTTCCTCCGTTTCACGATGTAAGCCATTTTAGCATTTCTCATATTCATATTGATGTTAATAAATATATATATATGTGTGTCTAGATTCATTGACATCAATATGAATGTGGGAAATGCTAAAATGACTTAGGTTGTGACGGAGGGAGTATTACAATTTAGAATGAGATAATTCCAATATAACGAATCTAAACAGATTATGATAAATCCTTGTGATAATTTTGAACGGAGAAATAGATAAGATACAAATTAGTACTACGAATCCAGACATACCCCTTATACACATCGGTTTATCCAGATTCATATACCTTTTATATATATCGGTTTATCCAGATTCATGTAGAAGTAGATAGGTGATGCCTAATCCAATATTTATTGGTATATTATGATACAACCGAGGAAGTACTGTTTTGGTCCGTTTCCTTCCGTTTTCATGCTGGTCTCGAGTGAAGAGTCGGTCGGTCAGAATTCACACCCTCTGAACACACACGCCGGTCGCCGTCGTCAACGTTGGTCTTGTGCACCTCGCGTTTCACACTTTTCTTCTGTACCATTTCGCCGAGCTTTACCCCGCGGCTCGTATATAAATCCTCTCGATCTGATGCTGAATCCACCAACATCTCCCCCCGCATTGATCTCGCCTTCATCCTCGCGCGATTCTTGCGAGGAATTCGATTCTCGGCGATGGCCGCCGCCGCCGTCTGCGTCACCGGCGCCGGCGGGTTCATCGGGTCGTGGATCGTCAAGCTCCTCCTCGCCCGCGGCTACGCCGTCCGCGGCACATCCCGCCGCGCCGGTATGGGTTTTTTTCTTTTTGATTCTCCGCCGCCTCGCCGTCGCTGGCGGCGGCGTGGATTGGGAGGTGACGAGTTCTTGTTTTTTTTTTTTTTTTTGTTTTGTGGGCAGATGATCCGAAAACGCGCACCTGTGGGCGCTCGACGGCGGCGGAGCGGCTGACGATGGTGAGCGTCGACCTGCTCGACCGTGGCAGCCTCCGCGCCGCCTTCGCCGGCTGCCGCGGCGTCATCCACACCGCCTCGCCGATGCACGACGACCCGTAAACCACCAATCCCCCTCTTCTCTCTCTCTTTGTGCGTGCGCGAATGGGGGAGAAGAAGATGGTGACGTCATCGTGCGGTGGCGCAGGAGGAGATCATCGAGCCGGTGATCACCGGGACGCTGAACGTGGTGGAGGTGGCCGCCGACGCCGGCGTGCGGCGGGTGGTGCTCTCCTCCACCATCGGCACCATGTACATGGACCCTCGCCGCGACCCCGACTCCCCCCTCGACGACTCCTGCTGGAGCGACCTCGACTACTGCAAGAACACCAAGGTCTGCACCCCCAACACTACATTTTTTATCCCCTTTCTCTCGCCATGAATAGATTTATTTTTTTCAATCCCCATTTCTTGCAAAGATTGATTTTATTTTAATCCCCATACTTCCATCCATTGATTGGATTTTTTGTTCAATCCCCATTTTTTCTCATACAAGTTGTGTAATGGAATGAAATGGCAGAAGACTCTGAATTTTATTTTCAATCCCCATTTCTTGCATTGCAAAGATTTGGATACTTTTAAATCCCCATTTCTCGATCACCTGCAAATCAACAATTGTGCAATGTAATTGCGATGATGGAATGGCAGAATTGGTATTGCTACGCGAAGACGATAGCGGAGAGGAAGGCGTGGAGGTGGCGAGGGGTCGGGGGGTGGACATGGCGGTGGTGATCCCGGTGGTGGTGCTCGGCGAGCTGCTGCAGCCAGGGATGAACACCAGCACCAAGCACATTCTCAAGTACCTCACCGGCGAGGCCAAGACGTACGTCAACGAGTCCCACGCCTACGTGCACGTCGTGGACGCCGCCGAGGCCCACGTCAGGGTGCTGGAGGCGCCGGGGGCCGGCGGCCGCCGGTACGTCTGCGCCGAGCGCACCCTGCACCGCGGCGAGCTCTGCCGGATCCTCGCCGGCCTCTTCCCGGAGTATCCGATCCCTACAAGGTACTTTTGTTTTCTTTGATAATGGATTAAACCGGCCTCTACATCCAAACGGATGTACACATCCAATCCCTACAAGGTACTAGCAGCAATTCTGATGCTTCATACCGAGGCTGTGATTTAGATGCTGTATTCATAAGGAATTTTGTGATTGTTGATCAATTTTTTAGCTATGTTCGGTTGCTCAATTTTTAGCAATTGCAGAATGTCAACTTGTCAGGTAGCCAAATATGCACTCATGCTGACAGCTATGTACTACCAAAGGCAGTAGGGACTAGAGAGTTTGAGAACTATTTCCCATTGTTTGCAATTTGCTTTGTCAGAAAGCCACTAGTCAACTAATCTGGATTGCACAATTAGGATGTGTTTGGTTGGGTGTATGATAGTTTTCCTCCTATCTAGAAAAAAGAAAAGGGAAGTCATGGGTCTTTCTCCAAAAGTCTACCTCTGCATTGTATGATAGTATTCTGAAATTCTCGATATCATAACTGAAGAACTACTGCACTAGTGACTTGCCATGAGGTACTTGAATCTCAGGTTAGTCAGTAGCTTGAAAGATCATTTTAGAATGCCATGGTTAGTACTTTGGATAACTCAAACTATGAATCGCAGTAGCACTTACATTTCTTACGTCTCAACATTACGTTGTGGAAATTATTCTTTCCTTTTACTGTGCGCCTGTGCGTAATAAAGCCCTCCTATATTTCCTTGTTATGGCAATTTATTGTTGTGGACAAAATAGAAAGTGGTATATGAATTCTTGAAGACACAACAATAGCTTTCCTTTGCTTGAAAGACAATAACACCGATTGTTTTCAAGATATAACATATGTGGTGTCTGAACTATGCAATTCCTTGTAGACTACTAAACAATTTGTTTTATACTTAGTGGAATACATTCTGGTTGGTGCTGGTGCCCAATCTAATCTGTTTTATAACATATTACTTCTACAGGTGCAGGGATGAGATAAATCCACCAAAGAAGGGCTACAAGTTCACAAACCAACCTCTGAAGGATCTAGGCATCAAGTTCACACCTGTGCATGAATACCTGTATGAAGCAGTGAAGTCCCTGGAAGACAAGGGATTCATCAAGAAGGCCTCCAATACCAAGGTAAAAATCCAACCGCATATCGATAATTTCTTCTACATCTTAAGCAAAAGGAAAATGTGAAATTTGAAAAAACAACCATACGATAGCATAGATACTCATATTTATGATCATTAGCAGAATGAGGAAGGAACATTCTGAAAAATCCATATCGAATCTAAATAGCTGGATGGAACAACTTTTTTTTTTCCGATTCTGACAAAAATGATCACATACATATCCCTGATGGTATCTTTGATTATTGCAGGAGCTTCACAGGCAAAGTTCCCCCCCTCAAAATTCACCAGCGAGCATGCTGATGTCGAAGCTTTGATAGGTTTCTGAAGAAAGCCCTTTTGACCGACGGCTTATCTCAGAGTTTACATAGCTCACTAATTTGATTCAGTTCGATATCTCTGGCAAATTGCCAATTTCAGTGGGAGTTCATCCTAAAAGCAGATAATAAGAACAACCAATGTGTATATCATCAGGGATATGAGTTGAATTATTAAAGGATGCGTAGGTCAACATGAGAACAATAGTCTGCCCACTATATGTTCATTATAGTGTTTTGCTTTGATAAGAGATTTTGACCATGCTGACCATTTATTGCTTTTTACAGGCATCTGATTTCTCGGTAATCAAGTATGGAGGTGAGGAACTTTAACGAGAAGCTGGTTGAATAAAATTTCTACCTTATTACTGAGGTACATTTCCATACATTGCTATGTCGATCGTTATTAGTGAAGGGGGTGCTACAAGCACTTTGTTTTCTTCTTTGTGATGAATTTGATATTGTTCTCCAATACTTAGGTAAACAAGGGCGTGTACTTGTGCTTCTTCTGAAACTTAATGAATGGCTGCCTCCACTGCTTGAGGTAAAAAAACTCTTAGTTGTTGCTTTATAAAATAAAATCTATGTTGCCATCAATTCTTGCTATCACGGTGAAAGGGCCGGCTATCAAGAACAACACTTACATAGATGTACTATACTCAAGATCCTTTTGTGATTGTTTGAAAATTATATTCATGGTTATTATTTGACTTGATTCTTATTTTCATGGTTTTAAACACATGCACTAAAATCAGCTTGGAGTAATGGGATATAAGCAGGAGTTTATGTATCCAAAATATTTAATCAGACTGTGGGATATCCTATAAATTTGAGCTGGTCTACCTCTGTTCATGGGTTAAAAGTCATGGATGCTGGTGTTAGCCCAGATGAAATAGCATCATTGCGCTCTACTGTATCGGGATTTTCCCTTGAATCCTGAATTTGCTATTTTGTTTTGCATCCCTCAAACAATTGTGTCCGATGTTATAATCTAATATATCATAGTTTATCACGTGATACACAGGTATACTATAAGCTGCAGTGCCAGATTTGGACATCTTCAGTTGTGGGACTTGATAAAGCTTGGAGATCATCTCGGAGAACTGGAGGGATGTTGATCCATGCAGTTGTTTGTTCACCTGTGTTCTGTTATACAACTAATATGCAGTGATAGATGCACTGTAGTATATCATCGTCAGATCTTACTTCAAAGAGGATGGGAGCTATCTGTGCAGATAGGTTGACAAAAAATTGCATGCCCATGTTCAGATTTCAGAATCAATACATGTGCAAGTTTAAGACTATTAAAGTCCAGAACATTTTATGCATGACATCACACATTACTAGCTTAATTTATCTCAAAACGCAGGCTTGCACAAGCCCAAGTTTTAGATCCAAACCATAAAACTGCAAAATTTTGTTTGCCATACAATCTGACTATATTCTAATTGCATACTTTCTATAATTCGCTCCCCAAAGGTAATCTATTATTAATCATTAAATCCATTGTATATGCTTTGCAATTTAGATTGTACAATTCATAGTGTTATAGTTGATTGACATCATTTGAATGTTTTGAGAGTAACTATTATTGTAATCACAAATACATTTACAGAACAATAATGCACAAGTTTATTATGTTTTCACGTTATTTAAGACCCGTTGCAACGCACGGGCATCATACTAGTAGAAAAAAGTATTACTTTTGACTCACGCTGGACAAAATGTTTTTCTAGAGGGAAAATGAATTTGCAGTACTTTTTAAGAAATGGGTATTGCGGGTTTCAAGAATGCTTCCTCCGCACAAAACCAATCCCATTCCTTTTCACTTGTGACCATCTTTTGCCTACCTATTTAACCCCTTAGACCTTAGTAATCCCAAGTCCAAGTACAAAGCTAAAAGAGCAAAAATCAATTTACTGTGGAATAGGGTATGAACCATAGAAATTAATGCCTCCGTCCTAAAATATAACAATTTTTAGCATTTAGGATGTCTCAAAATCTAACAATTTCTCCACCAATATTCCTTTCCTAACCAATCACAACCCTCCATTCACTTTTTACACATACCTCCACACTTCTCAACCAATCAGAACATCTCCTTATTTAATTTTACCTACTTTCTTAATAATCGTTTCTTATATTCTGCGACGGATGTTGTAAGTTATTCTTATTTTAGGACAATGGGACTAGCTGTATATAGCAACTTAATATTGGATTAGACGCATCTTACTTCAATAAATTTAGACAGATGATATAAAATGTATCTAATTCAGTCATATGTTGCTATATTTTGGGACAGAGGATAAAAATGAAAATGTATGCTGGTATTGTACTATTACCTCTATTCTGAACTATAGGATGAAGTAGATATGAATTACCTGTGTCCTAAAATATATAATTTTTTTTAGAATTTAGGATGTTATTCCATACTACTACTACGAACCTAGATGTAAATTGCAATTTAAGAAATGCCTAATTATAAAGTGATCTACCCGTGCACCTATAGCTGGATATCCATCATGCATTGAAGGATCCATCGATGCAGCATGGCTCACTTTCCTAGGTGATTCAGTCCGTATACTCTTTGACTGTGTCGACTACCAAATACCAAATTGTATTTTGATATTAAATTTAATGTTAAAAGGAACATATATACTCCATAGTAAGTATAAAAGAGATTCAACAATCTAGGTATATATATGCCCAATATGTGAAAAATCTGAATTCTAGTAAAATGATAGACATAGACCTAGAGGCATCTTCATCTAGATAGATTTCAGAAAGATCTGAGTTCCGGTCCACCCAACCAACATTTTGCATCCTTGTAGTAAGAAACAAGGGTAAAACTGAAATGTTGCTAAGGTAGTATTTTAATAAAGTTGTTTGATTTAGGGTCTGTTTGGGGAGCTTATTCTAAGAAGCGGCTGGTTGGTAGCTAGCTTCTGAGATTATGTAAAAGCTAGGTTTCTCAGCTTCTAGTTTATACTTTCTAGTTCATTTTCTGAATTCTACAACTACAGCTTCTAGCTTCTAATTCTAGAGAAGCTACAGCAACTAGAAGCTCTCTCCAACAGACCCTTAATTATTACTACCAACGAAGCTCACACATAGTAACTTTTACGCTACTCTTTCATCTTAGCTCATCACATCTCTTATTATTTTGTAACTTTACTTACTTCTTATTTTTAACTAATCATATCCTCATTTAATTTTAATTTATTTCTAAATCTCTATTAAGAAAATATAAGATTGGTTATATTTTAAGAAAAAATAAGAAAATAATCTCTCACACAGGAAGGCGTTCATGTTGGACAGGTTTGTGAGAACTGGTAGAGTGATGTGTACGTACTGTCACGTCACTTCATTGCGACCAATTCGCGGAACAGGTGATGAGCCAAGCAAAATGCTTCAACTATACAGACTAGAGTCTGAACTTTTGTTTTATTACTTTTTGGAAAAGGCTATATGAGTGGCTTGCTTTTTCTCGTGAAGAAAAAATACTATCTATAACTATTCTTTTTCTAATTAAATATGATCAAAACTAGTCGTGATATATAACCAGAAACTTCTTCGTTTGTCCCAGCTTCTCCTATTGTTTATCCAGATTCAGCAGCGAGTTTATACAATTATACCTAAACTAGATAAAATGTCTGTGCATTGCAACGGGTGAAGGTTATTTTGATCTTATTATTATTACATTGTTTAGTTAAGATAAAATTCGCTGTGTTAAATTCACTTGGATATATATTTTATTAGAAAATCATGAGCTGTAATTAGGTGTCCGATCGTCTCAAGTTAGTACGTGAGTTTTTAAAGAGATTTCTTATACGATTTCTTCTGTATTTCTAAAACCGAACGAACTTAAAAACGACTCAAATACGGATTTGTATTTCCAAAAGCGAACGGACTTAAAAACCGACTTATATACGGATGATGTACCAAAATACCAAGAAAAACATCTTTAATTTTTATAATAGTAGGGATTAAGAAATCATATGCAACTAGTACTCTTGGACTGTGTGCCATTCTTTAATTTCATCAGAACTAATAGAAACGGTTTGCATGTCTACACTTGAGCTCTTTCTCTATAAAATTATTTTGATATAAAATTAATGGCTAAAGTTCCAAAAGTTAGATCGAATATTGTCTCAAAAGTTAAAAATTTGTGACCAAAGCAATGTTTTAAATAGCGGGCTAAGGCATTTAGCGGTTAGCTTCTAAAACAGCTATAGCGGCAGCTATAGCGGGCTAAATGGAGCTATAGCGGCTAAATTGTACATGAGAGCAAATAGCTAGAACCCTTCTCAAACAGCTATAGCGGGAGATAGCGGCAGTTTAGCGGGAGATTTAAAACATTGTACCAGAGGTAGTAATTGTTCTAGATCACATGCAAATCTATCCAATCCTACACAAAATTCCTTGATCTAAGCTAGGTTACTCATCAACAGATACGGTAGCTAGCTAGCGACTGTTTGCCGTGAACCAGAAAACAGTAAAGTTTCAGTTCTGATCGTGCAAAGCTGCCATCGATAGGTACCAACATTCAACATGTAGGTACAAGAATTGAGGGGGAGTTTTATGAGCAAGTACGGACGTGCTCTTGCAAGATCAGTGTACCATTAGAGCATGTATAATAGCAGCAGGGCATAAGTTAGCTATAAATATATTTTAAGAAGATAAAAAAGAAGAGAAAAAAGGGCAGCGGGGCTATAGATTTGTAGGCAGCTACAGTATGGACATTAAGATGCATGTGTGTATGACAGGTGGACCAGATATAAATTATATAATATATGTTTATAGGTAACTACTGTAAGAATTAGCTATTAAGTTAACTATATATGATTTGTAGCCAGCACTTAGCTATACTATTAATCATAAGAGATTTCTTAACAAATTATCTATCTGATTGATTCAGCCAATCCAAAGTCCAGTGCAATTAAATGCATGCTATTCAATAGAGTTGGTTTTGCAGTTGTCTGATACGTAGTACTTGATCCCTACTATGTCACTAAAAAATAAATCTATGCTAAAATTGGAAGTTTGAAGAAAAAAAAATTAGAAGTTTACGTGTGTAGAAAAGTTTTGATGTGATAGAAAAGTTAGAAGTTTGAAGAAAAAGTTAGGAACTAAACAAGGGGTAGGATTGGATGTGACGTATCCTATCACTACGAATTTGGATAAATGTATATCCAGATTCGTAGTAATAGTATGTGTCACATCTGGTATTATGCTGATTTTTTTTAGGGACATGGGGAGTATGTTCCACGTTACATTGTTGTATTGCAATTGATGGCGCTGATGGCCATTTTGTCTGATTTATCGAGGAGAAACACTTAGGGATCTTCCGGCTTCACAAGATGTTGGGTTAGAGGTTCGAAGTCACATCTCTTCTATTTATTTGATATCAGGTTTTTCTCTAATATTCACATTTTCTGATATCACGAGGCTTTTACGGGATAGAAAATGCTGATAATTTTGACGTGAACGAGGGGAAATTACTCTATAGGGAGTTTTGAACTTCAATCTCCTTTCTTTTTTTTTTTTTTTTTTTTTTGCATATTCCAACCATTGCCCTTAAAATGGGAAGGAAACTTTAAAAGTAGTTCATCTAGGAATGAAAGACGCTCCTCTCGCTCCAAAACAATAATAATACCGCCTGTTTATTAACCCTGTTTATTAACTTACCGGATAAGTGGGACACGATAGAGAATAAATTAACAGGTTGTTTATGTTTTCTCTAAATAATTAATCTCACTCATGACTCACGTATACAATCTTCTTATAAAAACTGTAGTGAACTAGTTGATTAGATTCCTTACGGTAAAACTTATAGACCCGAGTTTACGTCTCTAATGTCTTACAGATTCTCTATAGCTAATTACTATTTCAGTTAGTGATAACGTGTCCATTGACAGTAAAGCTCTATGATCAATCGTAAGATATGTTAGCATACTTTCTTGGAGGTGTTTATATAGGTAGGACGCACTGGTGGAGAAGTGGTTTTTATTCCCGGTTCGTAACCCCTATATAGTCCCGGTTTTTCAACCGGGACTACGAATCCGGGACTAAAGATCGCTATCTTTAGTCCCGGGTGAAATAACCAGGAGTAAAAATCGATTTTTAGTCCCGGTTGGTAACACCAACCGGTACTAAAGAGGCAGATCCGGTTGCTTCTTTATTCTTTTCTTCTCTTTATTATTTTTCATTACTTTTAATATATTAATTTCACCCTAACCCTATCCCGTCCCTAAATTCCCAAAACAATCATCCTCAAATTGCCTTCAAATCCACAAATCGATCATCTCAAATACATCACAAAATCTAAAAAAAAATTACATCACAACTTCTACAAAATTCAATCACATATTCACATCTCACACAAATTAAATACATCATACAACAATCTCAGCTCAGATTCTCGAAAAAAAAAAAGAAAAAAACTGCAAGCGCCGCCTCGCGCTCGCAGGCCGGCCCGCGCGCCCGCCGCCGCAGGCGCCGCGGGCGCGCCGCGCTCGCCGCGCGCCGCGCCGGCCGCCAGGCCACAGCCGCAGGCCGCCGGCGGCCACCGCCTCGCCGCGCGCCGCGCCGCCTCCGCGCCGCGCCTCCCTCGCGCCGGCCGCGAGGCCGCCGGCGGCCGCCGCCGCCTCGCCGCCCTCCGCGCCCCGCCGCGAGGCCGCCGCCGCCTCGCGCGCACCGCGCCGCCCTCCGCGCTCCGCCGCGAGGCCGCCGCCTCACAGGCCGCCGGCGGCCGCCGCGCGCCGGCCGGCCTGGCCTCCGCGCCCCGCCGCTTCGCGCCGGCCTGGCACCCTCGCCGCACCGCTGCAGTGTAGAGAGGAGAAGGAGAGGAATAGATAAGGTTGAGGAGAGAGTTAAAAGGAGAGGAGGAGATAAGGTTGAGGAGAGGAGGAGGGAGGAGTTAAAAGGAGAGGAGGAGATACCTCGATCCAATAGCGCAGGCCTCTCCAATCTCCGCGTCGATCTTTTTTCCCGGTTGGTAACACCAACCGGAGTAAAGTGTATAGCGATCTTTTTTCCCGGTTGGTGTTACAAATAGATCTTTAGTCCCGGTTGGTAACACAACCGGTACTAAAGATTGGAAAGTACCCCTAGAGCTTTAAAACCGGGACTAAAGATATTTTTAGTCCCGGTTTTTAATACAACCGGGACTATTGTCAAATCTGGTCGACCGACCAAAGATGGTTTCTCCACCAGTGACGTGAGTTTGACGTCTATTGTCATAAGTGTTTACGTCTACGTTTATACTGTATTTTGAAAAATTATAGTTTAAATGTGGATACCGTTCTGGATATATGGACCTATTTGACCACTACTTTATATTGTAATATATTTAAAACCTTATAAAATATAAAACTATATTACTATTGTGTTGAAGTATTTTTTTAAGACGGATTTGCATGTATTATATCCTTATATCCAAACTAAATATTATAGTGCTTAAAGTTTTTTTCAACCATACAAAATGATATCTTTTCAATAAAAAGGAGATAGAACTCCATCCACAATAAATATTCAATGTTAAGGACGACATTTGGTCCAATTTTAAAACTTTGACTCTATTAATTTCTTCAATGCTTAGTTCAAAAATAAGAAAAATGGTGAAATGAACGTAGCTCAAGTTGTTAAGTTTCTCGTAGTGGAACGCGGCCCACCCAATTCAAATCATAGATTTAACACAGGGGCTCACATTCACAGCTAATTATTCTTTCAGTGATAGACGACGTCAACGTCGACAACAGCGCCTTTGGTGACTTCGTCAATATCAAATATACTGGCCTAATCTTCCGGATGTGCTCACCCGTGGTGACTTCGTCAATCTTAGATATGTGGATTCGGTCTTCTAGAGGTGCTTATAGGGGTAGGATGTGCGTTTGTGCGTCCATAGGAGTAAGTGTGCACGCGTTATGAGCGCCTGCTTTTGTACCGGTGTTTCTTAAAAAAATGATAGTATAGATTTTCTTGAAATTATATTTAGAAGTTTATTCTAATATAAAATTATTAGTTGGAGGTTTATCTGGTTCTAAACATCAAATATTTTTTAATTTATGATAGACTAGAAGAAGTAATTACCAATTTATAAGACATCAGGCATTCAGTTTCAATGTCTAGTACGTATTTGGTTCATTTGCCGCTTCACCACGAGCGACCATGCAGCTGAGTGGCAGTGGGTTTTAAGGGTTTAACAAAAGAATCGCACCGACAACTCTTGTTTATTTGTGTGCCACCACAGACAACACATGCAAACAGAATGTACACTAGTGGAGAAGTGTTTTAGTCCCGGTTCGTAACCCTTTTAGTCCCGGACTACGAATCCGGAAATCGCGATCTTTAGTCCCTGCTGAAATAACCGGGACTAAAGATATTTTTACTCCCGGTTGGTAACTCCAACCGGGACTAAAGGTAGGAAGAGGGAATAACAGCAGTACAGATGGTCCTCTCTTTTCTTTTTTCCTTTTTTTTTTTATTTTCTCCCGAATCAAGTGGGATGCATATCCCAAATCCCAAATCAGAACATCCTAATCACATCACAAATCTTTAGTTACTTATACATATAAATCAAATACATCGCAAATCCTAAAAAAAATTACACAAATCAAATTACATCACAAGTTCTAACAAAATTCATCGCAATACATTACAAGTTCACGTCGCACACAAATCAAATACATCACAGGATCATGCAACAAATCACAAATTCTTGAAAAAAAAAAAACCACGGAGGCGCCGCTCGGCGGCCGCTGCCACTCCTCTGCGCGCACCGCCACCGCCCGCGCGCCGCCGGCTGCCGCGCCGCCCTCGCGCGCCGCCGCCCGCCGTCCGGCCGCCGCCCGCTGCCGCGCCGCCTCCGCCGCCGGCCGCCGCGCCCGGCGCCGCGGCCGCCTGAGCGCCGCCTGCCGTGCTAGGGCACCCGCGCGCGCCGTTGCGGCCGCACGTCGGTCGCGCCGCCCGCCGCCCGGCCCGCCCGATCCAAAAAGAAGAGAGGAAGGAAGAAAGAGATAAGGGAGGGAAGGAAGAAAGAGATAAGGCAGGAGTTAGAGAGGAAGAAAGAAAGAGATAGAGTTTGTTGTGTGGACGAGAGAAGAGGATAAGTAATAGCGATTATATAGTACGTGTTGATTTTTATTCCCGGTTAGTAACACCAACCGGGACTAAAGTTAGATCTTTAGTCCCGGTTGGTGTTACAAACCGGGACTAAAGATCCTAAACGCCTGACACAGTCTGACATGGAACCAACCGGGACTGGGAATAAAGATCATCCAGTCCTGTTGTTCTTATAAACCGGAACTAAAAATCATTTTTAGTCCCGGTTTTTAATGGAACCGGGACTATTGTAGATTTGGGTTGACCGATCAAAGATGGTTTTTCCACCCGTGGTAGTATATATACACTATAAATGTTTTTTTTTTTTGAGATAGCGGTAGGTTAATGGCCAAAGTACATTCTGGTTTGCATGCATTTGAAATTGTCATCTTTCTGAAAATAAATTGAGCAACATCATGTCAAAAAAGAATTTTCCAAGGCAGATCATAGTGAAGCTACCATTTCAATTCATAGCTAGGTACAAAATGGTAAGAGCGATCCCATTAACACATCATGAGTAAAAATTATAACCAAAGCCAATATTAATTATTCTCTGATAAAGGCATTATTACCTTAAAAAAAGGTCATTTGAATCTTAAAAACTAGGTTACCCCCTCTCCGCCGCGTGCTGCTGCAAGAGTTTACTATGATAACAGTAAGTAGACAAAATGTGTAAGATAGCTAGACCACATAAGCTTACATAAGATTTATAATAATTCAAATAGTATATAGAATGATGATTAAAATGTAAAAGTAAAATGATGTGGCTTTATGAGATAAAAAAAGGATGGAGGTAATTTGGACCATAGATTAATCATCTAGGGGCTAAAAACAACTGAGATGATATTATGACATAATGAGAGAAGACAATGAGGAAGATAATTTGGACCATTGATTATCATCTAAGTGCTAAAAACAATTAAAGCGATATAGTTTAATAAGAGAAAAGAAAAATAACATTAACTAAGCGAGGATGAATTGTATAGGCATATGGGATATTATAGAAAATGATGGAGATATATATATTTAAATATTATGTGAATTATGTGGGATGGTGATTTAATATGCTTGCATTTTAAAGCTTTAAATTTTAATAAATTATAGAATTATAGATAATGTAGCATGATTGCATAATGTTCAAGATATAATAATCGTTAGTGGTTGATAATGTGGTACTTTTTCATGTTAAACATTAGGAATTAGTTTATTGTAACTTTATAGTAAGGTATGATACATAATTGTGATGGAATCATGGAAATATTATAGCTAGTACCCACGCATGGAAATACGTACGGTATAGTCGTTGATTTTTATAGATTAAAGTTTAACCACAATAATTTCTTATAAACAATATTCTTCATTGCTATAAAATCAATATTACTTGAAAACACTTTAAAATAGTATGAATCTATCAGTGTAAAGTTTATAAATCAAATATACTTGTTATTTTAGTTTGGTTAAAAACTAAGGAAACTAAGGAAATACTTCCGGATCAACAAATAAATGACATTTTGGAAATGTGTGATCAATGCGCTTAAACTTTGACAGTCAATTTCTCTTTAAATATTTCAATTCACCTTTTAAAAGTGGTATATGGTTAAATTTGCCTTCAAAACATGTTTTAAAATATTATAATTTTGCTATATTTTTATAGGGTTTATCAGTGACGTGAGTTTGACGTCTATTGTCATAAGTGTTTACGTCTACGTTTATACTGTATTTTGGAAAAATTATAGTTTAAATGTGGATACCGTTCTGGATATATGGACCTATTTGACCACTACTTTATATTGTAATATATTTAAAACCTTATAAAATATAAAACTATATTACTATTGTGTTGAAGTATTTTTTTTAAGACGGATTTGCATGTATTATATCCTTATATCCAAACTAAATATTATAGTGCTTAAAGTTTTTTTCAACCATACAAAATGATATCTTTTCAATAAAAAGGAGATAAGAACTCCATCCACAATAAATATTCAATGTTAAGGACGACATTTGGTCCAATTTTAAAACTTTGACTCTATTAATTTCTTCAATGCTTAGTTCAAAAATAAGAAAAATGGTGAAATGAACGTAGCTCAAGTCGTTAAGTTTCTCGTAGTGGAACCGGCCCACCCAATTCAAATCATAGATTTAACACAGGGGCTCACATTCACAGCTAATTATTCTTTCAGTGATAGACGACGTCAATGTCGACAACAGCGCCTTTGGTGACTTCGTCAATATCACATATACTGGCCTAATCTTCCGGATGTGCTCACCCGTGGTGACTTCGTCAATCTTAGATATGTGGATTCGGTCTTCTAGAGGTGCTTATAGGGGTAGGATGTGCGTTTGTGCGTCCATAGGAGTAAGTGTGCACGCGTTATGAGCGCCTGCTTTTGTACCGTGTTTCTTAAAAAAATGATATGTATAGATTTGTCTTGAAATTATATTTAGAAGTTTATTCTAATATAAAATTATTAGTTGGAGGTTTATCTGGTTCTAAACATCAAATATTTTTTAATTTATGATAGACTAGAAGAAGTAATTACCAATTTATAAGACATCAGGCCATTCAGTTTCAATGTCTAGTACGTATTTGGTTCATTTGCCGCTTCACCACGAGCGACCATGCAGCTGAGTGGCAGTGGGTTTATAAGGGTTTAACAAAAGAATCGCACCGACAACTCTTGTTTATTTGTGTGCACCACAGACAACACATGCAAACAGAATGTACACTAGTGGAGAAGTGCTTTTTAGTCCCGGTTCGTAACCCCTTTTAGTCCCGGTTGTCTAACCGGGACTACAAATCCGGGACTAAAGATCGCTATCTTTAGTCCCGGGTGAAATAACCGGGACTAAAGATATTTTTACTCTCAGTTGGTAACTCCAACCGGGACTAAAGGTAGGAAGAGGGAATAACAGCAGTACAGATGGTCCTCCTTTTTCTTTTTTTTCCTTTTTTTTATTTTCTCCCGAATCAAGTGGGATGCATATCCCTAAATCCCAAATCAAAGTAACATCCCAAATCCACATCACAAATCTTTAAGTTACTTATACACATAAATCAAATACATCGCAAATCCTAAAAAAAATTACACAAATCAAATTACATCACAAGTTCTACAAAATTCATCGCAAATACATTACAAGTTCACGTCGCACACAAATCAAATACATCACAGGATCATGCAACAAATCACAAATTCTTAAAAAAAAACCACAGAGGAGCCGCCCGGCCGGCCGCTGCCGCCTCCTCTCCAATATCGTGACGATGGTTCCAAAATTCCCAGAAGCACATCAGGAAAAAGATTTGGTGATGCAGCTTAGGCGGTCTTAGAACATGCCCTAAGAGTCTAAGACATGAGAAAATGTTTTTATTCACCGGAGGGGAGAGATCCCCACTTAAATCAGGAATGCTAGGGAACGGTATATCGTCCCTCCAACGGGATGCTCCTCTTTCCCACAACTTGCTCGTTCGATGTAGCAAGATATCGCGACGTGGTGATGGAAGCAGCGCCGACGACGAGCTCCGGCGTGGAGGACGCGGCCGCCGGTGAGCTCCGGCGTGGGACATGGTCGCATGGACGGCGGAGGATCATGCGTGGTGATAGAGACGGCGCCGGCGACGAGCTCCGGCGTGGAGGACGCGGCCACCGGCTGAGGCGTGGACGACGGACGCGGCCGCCGGTGACGAGCTCCTGACGGAGGACGTGGTCGCCGGCGACGAGCTTCGATGTGGACCGTGGACGGGAGAGGACCGTGGACGGGGGAGGATGCGGCTGCCGGCGACGAGGTTCAGGTTCGGTGTGGAGCGTGGACGGGGGAGGACACGGGGCCGCCGCCGCCGACGCCTTGATGCCCAGCTCCTGATATCTAGTAGGTATCATCTGATACCTCGTAAGTATCACCGATACGTCGTAGAAATCGCGCTATATCTGAGAGGTATCATATGATACCTCGCGAATATCACCTGATACATGATAGGAATCGTCTGCATGATACCTGGTAGGTATCACCCGATATCGGCTATCTATCAGGACCTGATACCTCGCAAAAGTATCACCTGTTACGTGGTAAGAATCGCATGATACCTGATAGATATCATCTGATACCTCGTAAATATCATCTGATAGACTGATACATGGTAAAAATGCATGATACCGGTTAGGTATCAGGACCCCGTTTTTGAACGGGATTCCGGTATATAGCAGCCCTCAAATTTTATTACCAAACTTAAGGAAGTAATACAAAGTTTTACACTGGGTTTAGGGACTGGAGAGGGGAAGAAAATATTTGGTTCCACACTGAGAATACTACTGTGTCCTTTCTACACACACAACCTTTCGGCCCAAAGGCTGGCATTCTCGATACATCTTCTAAGGACACTCGGTATCGATGTTGGCGTGTTTCTGAAGACAATATCGTGACGATGGTTCCAAAATTCCCAGAAGCACACCAGGAAAAAGATTTGGTGATGCAGCTTAGGCAGTCCTGACGGAGGCTGTAAGTGTGCAAATGTTGCTCATCTCCTGAATGATTGGTTGGAAGCCGATCGCCTCCTAGAATGGTTTTGCGAATGGGCAGTGTAGGCATAGATGGCTAGCTGTTTCCGTTGTATATATCTTCGCACAGATCACATACCGCAGTGGGGACTATCACTTTTTTTTTAATCAGGTTTTGTTTCGTTGGTAGCTGTTCCTTGAGATGCGTCCTTTTCTTCCAGACAAACTCCCAGTTGGGGCATTGATCTAGTTGCGGATTTGCGGTGCCCTGGCATTGTAAACTTGCGTGGATGTTAGTTCGTTTGATTGTGACAGCTCTCTGTTTCTTCGGTCATCTACTGATTTGATCGGAACGATCGTATTTGTAGTTGCGCTAGTGCTGTTGAGGACAGCCGCGGGGAGATGATTTTAATCTCGGGTGGACGTTCTCCCGCTTCTTACATATCAATTAAATGGTTATGAAATTTTTTTTAAAAAAATGATAAGATAGATTAATGCACAATATACCACTGCACAAAGATATAAGTTTAAATTCGACTTAAAAAATAAAAAATTAAATTGTAACTAGTTTACATATATTTGCAGATAAATTTATTATTTTTGTTACAACTTATAGAAGATGATTTTGAACTTGTATGTTTATAGAATGATATATTTCATATTAATCTATCTTATCATTTTTTAAAGATTTTTCATGACTATTTAGGTTGACATGCAAGAAACGAGTGGATGTCCGTTCGAGTGTTTAAAAAAGTTTCCCCGGCCGCAGAGTTAGTGGCACACCCCCTTGGAACACAGACTTCACTATGACGTCTTGATCCGTTGCATGGGAAAATAGGGCTTCGAACTTTTGGTACAACGTCGGGTTGATGGCCCAGGTGTCATTCCATAACAGAATAGCAGTTCTATCTATGGAACTCAATTGTTCTATCTGTAATGGATTACTAGTTTTTTTCTGTTGACAGAAAATAGGGAGAAAAACTTTAGAATTTTTGACTGTCGGATTTGCCTCAAGATTCGTGCTGTCCTTACAGAACGGAGTAGTAGTTCTATTTGTGGAACTCAGTAGGTCTATCTACATGTAACAGATTTACTAGTTTTCTGTCGACAAAAAATAGGGAGAAAAACTTTCAAATTTTTCACCGTCGGATTTGCCTCAAGATTCATGCTGGCGTGTGTAGGGAAAAAAAATCCGCGCACCTGCAAGGGTTCGAACACAGGACCTCACTTTGCCTCAAGATTCGTGCTGGCATGTGTAGGGAAAAATCCGTGTGAGAATAAATCTGTGCACTTGGAGGGGTTCTAACCCAGGACCTCACTCCCGCAAGCTGTGTGTGCTAGTCACTAGGGCCTTTAGAACCCAAAAAATTTGGCCAAAAATATCATATCAAATTTTTGACACATGCATGGGACATTAAATATGAAAAAAAACCAATTACACAGTTTGCATGTAAATTGCGAGACGAATCTTTTGAGCCTAATTACGCCATGATTTGACAATGTGATGCTAGAGTAAACATTTGCTAATGATTGATTAATTAGGCTTAATAAATTCGTCTCGCAGTTTACAGGCAGAATCTGTAATTTGTCTTGTTATTAGTCTATGTTTAATACTTGAGTAAATTTCATAAAACTACACGTTTTGTGGTCCAAGTTGCAGAAAACCACACACACTTTGACACTTGGCGCTTAAGTACATATATTTTGGTAGTGTAGTTTCACAAAACCAGATATGACGTGGTTGTTTCACTTAGGACGAGGACATGGCATCCAATTATCAGCCATTGCACGAAATTAATAGGATGCCACGTTCTCTTCCTAGGTGGAACAACCACGTCATCTCATAGGTGAATCCATTCATTGATAGTGTAGTTTTGTGAAATTTACTCTTAATACTTGAAATGTGTGTCCGTCTATCCGATGTAACGTGCCAAAACTTTACACCCCTGGATCTATACACAACCAAAATATTTATTCTTTTATGATCATAAAATTTCAAGTTTCAATGCAAGAGCTTGGCTTGTCTAGTCTAGTAAAGTGATCAGGTGTCAGATTCAGGCCACATTAATCACATTTCTTTTCTTTTCTAGTTTCTGTTGCTCATAGATGTGACTTAATTACCATATAGTATAGCTGGTTGGCACGCTGTTCCAATAATTTGCAGGTATGATTTTTTTTATTAGCTTATCATTGGATAAAATTATAATTATAAAACTTATTTTTAGTTATTTTAGAAGTTAGTTTAACATAATTTATTTTTAATTTGACCTCTAAATCGTTAATAACATAAATATAAAAGATATCTATAATAAATTATTTTTAGTTGCTTATTCTTATATTTCTGCGGCTTATCGATCATAGCTCAAAGGATCCTTAATTTACTCCCTATTGGTAGTAATAGTTGTTATATATGCTTTAGTCCACCTATTACTAGTAGCGGCTACTAGTATTATATATGTAAAGAAAATTCTCACAGAACGCAACTGTACAGGAAAAAAGATATGTACTCGCGCAGCCCATCTTAAAATATTTTATATCTTACTTTTTATTAGTTAGTTTTAATGTGTTCACTTTTTATGTGCCTACTTATATATGCTTTCAATCCCATAGATGTAAACTAATTATATATAAAGTCATCTATAGTTCGATCGCCGTTGTGTTAAGAAAAGTAGACACCAAATAATAAAATAGAATTAATAGAATATTTATAAAAATATTTTATCCATGATTAATAAGTTAGTAAGTTATAAAAAATAAGGGGGCTATCCAGTGAACTTGAGTTTCCTCATCGTAGTGGTGTAAATATATATGTAGTTAACCCGGCCGTGCATACAGCAAAATGCATGTCCAAATTATTTTCATTTCAGCACGTACATTATTTTACTTCTCACACTTCTTTCATCCACCGTAGAACAGTACAAGCACATCGTCGAATCAACAAAACTATTAAGTCGGCAAAGGGTAAAACTATTGCACAACTACTTTCGAGCTGTTCTTAAGACTATATATACTTCTGTGTTGTTTTAACAGATAAAAGTGAATTTTGCCCTAGTTAATATTGTCCACATAAAATTAGATTTTGTTTAGATCATTAGGAATGTCTGCTCTCATGTATCTAATGCTATCATATGCAATTCCTAATTATAAAAGTCTCCTATGATGAGGGCAATTAAATGCATATCCGTATATGGATGATCTCTTTATATGAACTCGTAGAAAGTAACATAATAATTCGACATATATAATTAGTTCATTTTCCAAAATCTACAGGGCCAATTCTAAAAATTATTCAGAGAGTTTTTTTTTGGCATTTACCATAGTTATCAAACCTTGACAGATACCATGTTTGTGATGGATCCATCACAAAAGGAATGGATCACATTAACTAATTTGACTAATTATCACATGAAAAGAGGGCATGATGCATGCACCAAAATAAATTAGCAGAATTTCTGTTAAAAAGAATCACCAACATGCATAGTTAACCACACCCAATAAAACAAAGTAAATAATGTTGACAAAATCAACGCGCTAAAATAATTACCTCTCAGAATGGGACTGCACGCGCATGCATGTCAAGCACATGAAGTGACTTTTGTAAAGCATCCATCAGCTTGAATCATATCTCATCCCAATCCCTGCAAGAGATCGGTCAATTGACAAGGCAGCTTAGCTTTTTTACTTCTATGTGTGTCGCATTTCTATCCACACAGGTGAATCTATAGCAATAAATCTCCTTCTAGCAAGCTTATTAGGTAGTTAATTTACTAGTTGACACAAATCGGCAACGGGGTGGATACAATAGCTATCGTCTGTCTCTTAATGTAAAGAAATCAGCTGATATATGGACCTTGGATAGGTTCAGTTAGATCAACAGTGCACACAATCAAATGATGAATAAAGATAAATGATTTTCCTTTGTATAATCCTAATAATTATCTATTAACGCCCAGTGAAAAATAATTATCTATTAACACCTTAGCTAAAATACCATACAGTGCTATAACAAGGAAAAAAGTTATCCACTGAAACCAATAACACATCGGATTGACAACAGAAGTGGAATCAATTCACAAATAGTAAGAAGTAAACACCAACTAGCTAGTAATTAGCTTGTACAAAGGCAGATAAACCCTTTCAACAAGACATATGCACCGATATAATTGGTTAGAGCACAGGAGTAGTACCTTGTGGAAATTAATGGTGTAGTTGCTGCCTTGCTGGCCATTAAACATGAATGATGACCTTTATCTGAAAAGAGAAGGATGAATGGTAAATGGGTTGCTCATGTCATGAGTAGCAGCAGTGAAGGACCACAAAGCCAAGATGCAAAACTTCAATAAACAAGCCAAATTATCACCTTCCATCGCCACATGGTAAAGAAAACTCTGAAGAAATATGACCAAACCCACAGGTGAAAAAACAGACATGAAGGAAACACACTCATGCAAGCCCAACTGCACCCCTCTCAGCTCAGTAACACAGTAACACATCGCCGTTCTACAGTGGTTGGGGAAGACAGCAAGAGACCCAACAAAGGGCAAAGAGTGTGTGTATGTGAGGGAGAGAGAGGGGCCAAGCTAACCTAAGATGCGAGCCAGATCTGGCAAACGCATAGCGAAACAACCTTGCATGCCAAATATGGGTCATCTGTTAGCCTCTTCCATGCTCCATTTTTGACCAAGCAATAACTTGATGAACCCCACCACCATGGCCAACAACCTGCACAAGGAGCTTTAGCTGAAAAACAAGAGAGCAAAGAGAGAAGTGAAGAGAAGAGATGGGGTAGAAGAAGAAAGAGAGAGAGAAGATCCGGTTAATCCTGTTGATGAATCACCACAGTGCTCCAGTGTACTGGCAGCATCTCCATGCTTCAGCTCCCAACGCAAGGAGTAGTACTACTACTGCAAGAGTAGGAGGAGAAATAAGTTTGGGGATAAGGAAAACAAGTAGCAAAACCAATCATTTATCCCCAGTACCACATAGCCGGGACTAACCATTATCACCAGCATCCGTATCACTCTCCTCGGTAGTAGTTCCGGCGACAGCACGGCTGAAAAAGATTGAGAAAAACAGGGGTAAACATATGCATTTTACGCACATCTAAGAGATAAGGAGGTGACAGGGTTAAAGTGTGGGAGAAAAGACAGAGTACTTCAAGCATGCGTTCTCTGTCTTCTTGTGGCTGAATTTCTTTGTACCAAGCATAAGAGGTGGTTTTTAGTGCTTCTTTGGAGGAAAAGACTAGATCACAACAATCAAATTGAGTAACATCAAATCAAAGTAATTTAGTGATTTTGTAAGCCTGCTAATAGATCTGGATAGGAGTTGAGCCCTGAGAGAAAGAGGGTGACAGAAAGAGGAGTGAGCACGCGGCGAGGACGGGATAGATTTTATGCCGGGCATCACGCCGTGTGCTCACTCTCTTCTGTCAATCTCATGAGAGCTTCTCCGTGCTAGAAATTTCTTGCTCTTACTTGTCATTAGAGAACCTATTTAGTTCCGAATCATCGAAATCGAGAAACTGAGAAAAACTCAAAGAAAAACCAAATAAAACCTCAAGAACTCAAGAGAAAGAATCATAAACGGAAGAGAGGTTTTCTTCTTGGATCCGGTGAGCGGCCACCGTACTGAGCTTGAAAGGAGATGTGGTGAGAGAAAAGGACACACTCTCTCTCTCTCTCCCTCTCTATATCTCTCTCTCCCTCCCTCTTTGTTTCTTGGTGTTTGCTTCTTGGAGCAGAGGAGATGGATGGGATGGGTGATGGTCGTACCTCCCAGGGCTGAAGGTTTATGCGTAGTAGTACTAGTTATAGACCCTGCTCCTGCCTTGCAGTAGTGAAGTTCCAATTAGCAAGAGGTAACACTGTGTGTACAGTGAGAACTCCTACTTGCATTTTGATTAATTACATGTCAGATTTTGGAGGAGGACAAGGTACCAATATCCCACCCAAAAATTAAAGAAAGTTTACTTTGCCACTGTTCATAGTACGACAATGGTATCTCCAATGAACTTCCATTAATTCGATGAAGTTAGTTGATCTTAGTTTATCATGACCATTGTTTACTCTCTAGTCTCTTCCTTGGACAGATCTGAGAGGAGGTACATGGCAAACTTTGAAGAGAGGTATTAGGATTTTAAAATAGCCATGCTGATTTCCATATCTGAAGCTTTGTAAGGTAGTTTAGCCCTTGCGTTAAATTCGACGAAACAGGGCCTCTAGTTTAGCAGTAAGTGGTAGAGTGGTCAAGCTGATTGCTTGAATTGGCCGTTGAAAGCTTTGCTCCAAGCCGCACATATTTGTCTGGTCATGGAAAGCTCGGTTGGTGAAAATATTTTATCCATATGCATGATCTATTTGTATTGCGACATATGAATATATATAGACCAATTAAGAACAGAAAGTCAAATACTAGTTTGATTTCCTTAAAATCAGATATGCTGTGTACACCTCATGCACGTTTCATTTTTGAACTTTGGAAAGGTACTTTTGATCAACATTTCTTCTGCCAATAAATTACTACTGTAGTAAATTAGTTGGACCGTTTACGCTGCAGCAATACCGTAGAAGCAAAGAATGCGTACCTGATCGAGTTGTCCTACAGGCAGCAAGCATTAATGATGGCCTCTGACTTGTATATATGGCTTTTGGCCGTCTTTATATGCGCAGAATCTGTCCCGTGTGTTTGATTTTCGTCTCCAGGCTCTCTATGACCCTTTGCAAAACAGATGACACATTCCCTGGCCTCCCTTCCCCTGACAAATATATAGAACTTCTGATAAAATGTCAAATTCTAAGGACTATTGGACATGCCATAATCAACTACTAATACTATCAACCAATTCTCTTCTGTTTGGGATGTCACCAAAATAAATCAAACATGTAATAACACAACATGTTGGCCAAATAGCTAGGCCGCTAGCTGGAATGCTGCAGCTGAGCAGGAGATGTTAAAGTTCAGTGACATCCCCAAGGATTAAACAAACTACCCGTGGATTCTCTCTTTTGCATGGTTTGACGTACTTGCAGTGCTACCAAGGGTATGAAAACGTTGACCTGATTGCAATCGCAAGAAATAGAAGTGAATTACCGACACAAAAACAATATGATGACTGGAGGCGTCACGTTCCTCGGTTATCAACAATGACATGGGCCCTGTTTGGTTATATGGACTAATTATTAGCCCCCATCTTTTAGCCCTGAATTAGTCCCAAAAAATCCAAACAGATGGGCTAATTTAAGGCTTAAGTGAATTAGTCACCCTCAAAACATTAGCCCCTCCAAGGGGTGATAATAGAGCTAATTTTCTGTGGGGACCATAAAAAAGTAGCCCTATCTCCCTTCCTCTCTCATCTCTCTACTCTCTCTCCACCTTTTACCCCTAAATTAGCCCATAGATCCAAATATATCATCCTAAGCTAATGTTTAGCCTACTAATTCAAGACTAAACATTAGCTCTGGGCTAATCTTTCAAATAGGGCTATGGAGATGAACACAGCAACTAAATTAAATTAGCTGAGATGCACTTGATATTACAGTGACAAGGGATGTGTGGCTTCAACCCTGAGGTCTCATGTTCAATTCCCAACACGCTCATAATTTCTTCTTAAGAAAATGTTGGAGGGATATCTTTCTCCGAATCTCGTTTTTGCGTTCGCGTCGACTACTCCATTTGTCCCCCAAACTTGGGGTGTGTTTAGTTCACGCCAAAATTGAAAGTTTGGTTGAAATTGGAATGATGTGACGGAAAAGTTGGAAGTTTGTGTGTAGGAAAGTTTTGATGTGATGGAAAAGTTGAAAGTTTGTAGAAAAATTTTGGAACTAAACTCGGCCTTGATATACTCGCATTGACTAGATAGGCACCGCCTTCTTTGGGACGATAGCTGAGTTGGACAGACTCAGACAGATCGAAATATTGAAGAAATGCATGCATGACGATCAGTGAGCACCCGACATGCACTCTCACATCATTTGACAACTCGATCTACTGCAACCCTTATCTCATAGCTATAGCTAGTATTTGTCCATTTAATTAATATATAGTAATACATAAATTATGATAGTATTAATTAATAATTCCGCTACCAGACCATAATATAAACTCTTATTTGCAATGCATTAATTTTGCATAAAAAACAATCTAAATCCGAAAGGAATTAGAAAATTCAAATTCCAAACGTGGTCAAAATGTTCTAAAATTAGTAGTGGTCAACTGACACAAGCTATTCTTGCATTCATATATACTAATAACGTATGATTTCTAGGTCAATAAAAAGGTGCCTCCTCAAGGTCATATCTGTGATAGCAATCTTAACAGGCAAATTTGATGATGAAGAGTCCCTACCAATCTGACTCAGAGTAGCAATCATATGTTTTCTAACGCAGGCTGGCTCCCAATGGCAAGATAATCCAACAACCAACAATTTAATTTCTCCCCTTACACCACAAGGCTATGAGACATAACTTTCGTTGTTTTTTTCCTTACAACCGAATTTCCCAATGCAGCCCCGCTCTATTATATATTAATTGTTCACATTCGATGTTTGCAATGTAGCATTGGAGTGTTCTTTTAATCATCGATGTTTAGTACAATCCAGCTTTATAACACACACATATAGAAAGCCCAGAAGAAGTCACATAGGAGGGCTTTCCATTCCTAAGAAATTGAAGTGCTTCAAACAGAATTAATCAGCGGGATGCAAATACTAGTAGGACCCTTGTAATCCCATGGCCAGAGTGACAGAGGAAACTACTACCAGCAGGACCAGTACTGCAGGGACCCCAGACATGCATGCTCCAATCGATGTGATTGACGCGCACCTTATCTTGTACTCCCTCGGTGCTTTTTACTGCTACTCCCTCCCTCCCAATATAAATGTTATTTAGTACGAATTTGGGCAGTATCCTAAAACTACAAATCTAGACAAACATACTGTCTAGATTTGTAGTTTAAGATATATCGCATCTATACTAAGTTGTACTTATATTACGATGAGGGAGTACTTGGCACTAGATACTATTCCTGCATGCAACGACTGTGATCACTTCTATTCTTTTTTTTTCTCCCAAAAGTTTTATAATTAATTAAAGTATTTTGAATGCTAAATAGTATAACTTTACTACTTGTGTTTACTAAACATTACTATAATTTAAAAGTGGTTATCCAGATACATAGTCAAAATCTCTTTTAAGACAGAGGTACTAAAAGGGAAAAAAAAGAGTACTTAAGGGTGGTGAAGGGTCTAACATTTTTCATAGGAAATTTGAGAGTTGGGATTAAAATGAGATGGAATTTTTATACATTTTCAACCTAAAAATATATAAGAGCTAATAGGATTGTGAAATGACATACTACTTTGTCCTAAAAAACTTAATCCTAGCTACTAACCTATTCCCTCTAAAAAAAGTCTAATTCTAAGGATGGATTTTTTTTTCGGGGGAATTCTAAGGATGGATTTGAACACTTGTGGGTCCATATTCATCCCTAAAATTGGATTTTTTTTGAACGGAGGGAGTAGACATATTTGTTTAGGCTCATAGCTAGGATTTTTTTCTTTTACAGGGGTATGTATAACTCAACACATTACCATTCCTACTCGTAATATACTGGTACTACCACAGTACTACTACTATAACTCTCATCCATCCTACAGGTTTTTTTTTTTTTGACATGAATGCAGCATTTCATTGATTAAGTAACATCATTACATAGAACATCCTGGATGCAATCATTCATCCTACAGGTTGTTAGTACTACTAGCAGAGCTGACCACTGCTGAGCTATCCGCCTATCCCTTCCATGATTCCATCCCCCAACCCTCCAGTGGCTGGCAGCAGCAGCGTTTGGTTCGGTCGCTACCGTCGAAGGTGCGTGCATTGCATGCCTAGTAGTCTAGTACGAGTAGTAATTTAACAAAAAGGAATTGTTTGCCTGTTCTTTTTCTCTATTCTATTTTATTCATTTTGGCTGCGTTTCCATCTCGGGGCCCGGAGCGGCGGGTCCTTGTCGGACATTCGGCACCGGCGCTGTCGACCCGTGATTGGCTCACCGCGGTGGTGGGCCAGCCGTCGACGCCTGGGAATGGCCGTTGGTGGGCCCATCCCGGCCGCTGCCCCTGAGTCTTGGAGAAAGCCATGGCGGGTAGAGTGGGCGCAGTACAGCAATGTCGACTCTAGACCTAGTTAGTACTTGCTGCTGCCAAAATTACGTCCGTACCCCTTGACAAATCCTACTATGGCCATGTTTATATTCTAACTTTTTTTTCTTCAAACTTCCAACTTTTTCGTTATATCGAACTTTTCTACACACACAAAATTCCAATTTTACCGTCACATCGTTCCAATTTCTTCAAACTTCCAATTTTAGCGTGGAACTAAACACAGCCTATAACGTCCCACTAATCCAACTTGAAAAGCATAGCTGATGACAAATTTGCTTAGGCTGTGTTTAGATTTCAACTTTTTTCTTCAAACTTTCAACTTTTTCGTCACATCAAATATTTGGATACATGTATGGAGCATCAAAAGTGGACAAAAGAAAAACCAATTGCACAGTCCGACTGTAAATTGTGAGACGAATCTCTTGAGCCTAATTACGCCATGATTTAACAATGTGATGCTACAATAAATATTTGCTAATGATGGATTAATTAGGCTTAATAAATTCGTCTCGCAGTTTACAGGCGAAATATGTAATTTGTTTTGTTATTAGTCTACGTTTAATACTTCAAATGTGTGTCCGTATACTTAAAAAAAATTTGGCACACGAACTAAACACAGCCTTATATTCCAACTTTTTTCTTCAAACTTCCAACTTTTCCGTCACATCAAATGTTTGGACACATGTATGTAGCATTAAATGTGGACAAAAAGAAAAACTAATTGCACAGTTCGACTGTAAATCGCAAGACGAATCTTTGAGCCTAATTACGTCATGATTAACCATAAGTGCTACAGTAACCCACATGTGCTAATGACGAATTAATTAGGCTCAAAAGATTCGTCTCGAAGTTTACAGTCGGAATATGTAATTTGTTTTGTTATTAGTCAACGTTTAATACTCCAAATGTGTGTCCGTATACGTAAAAAAAATTGGCCAAATTTTTACAGCATCTACACACAGCCTTAATGACTCGTAAAATTTCTTTGAAATTGACGCACATTTTTTTGTAAAAAAAAACAATATCTTAAGACACATAAATATTCTTAAAAAGTTTTTAATCTTTTCCATTGGCTACACCATCTCCATTTATTAATATTATGCGCTATAGATCAACACTTGGCTTCCTTCGAGTTCAAACATGTCTATTGCTGTTACTAGTTATGTGGGGCGAAACATTTAGAGTAAAGACTACCACGCACTGAACAGAGCCTATGCAGTGACTTAAACACTATTCATGGGTCAAAAAACTTCAGCTTGACAAAAGGTTAATTTATTTTTGAAGAACTAGCAAAAATACCGATGCTTTGCTATGGGTAAAAGAAGATATATTATAGTATGTCATAGACAATATATATATTTTTAAATCAAATATGTTAGTGTTACTTGTTTGTTTACTTAAGGCTCTCATCGGATGGCCTAAACAGCCAAATAATAAGCCAAAATTCAAATTTTCAGACTTAATTTTAAGATTGATTTGAGATATTTTCAATATAGTTTCTTTTTCAGTATTGCCTTTTAAGTCACCAAGAACATATATATATAAAAGTTTTATCTACAAATTTATTTTTATTCCCTAATAAGGAAAAAGCCAAACGATGGGAGCCTAAATATATATGATATTCACTTGTTTGAAACAAGATATTGGACTATTCTATAAAATCAGTAAATATTAGGGGCTAATTGTAAAAACTATAAAACAAATGATTTTAAATGAGTATAGATATTTATTGGAGAGCTAAAATCCTCTGCGCCATACTTCCTGTGTCCGAAAATAAGTCCAGCGCTAGATATGAAAGTTGGACTTATTTTGGGACAGTGGGAGTATTTAGCAGCTTGACGATTGCCTTACAAACTCCAATTAGCTGCTTATATATATGTGCGCATGGCGGCATTTGCGAGGAGCTAGATTGTTAACGACAGCACTACAGGGTGTATAAGTTGACCCATTTAAATTTAAATAACTTGTTTTTCAGTATACATCTTTTAGGTGGCCGGAATCAGGTACAAGATAAGCTATATCCTAGGAGTACTATAAATATTCCATCATATCCAAACTATAGATATTCTCCCTCCATTTTAATCTCTTAGAATTAAAACAGAGATGGCTAAAAAGGACTAAAAGTGTATATTGGAACGAAAATTCATTAGTCCGTCTTAGAAGTATTTATATGGACTAAAGTGGCAACCTCTCTTTTCGCTCTCTCGATCCACGTGCCTATAGTTCCTTTTAGTCCCTGGATTCAAATATTAGTGGACTAAAGTTTTTAGTCGAGAGACTAATTTTAGTTCAGGGACTATATGAACAAAACAGGGCCTAGATCTCATCTCTAGGTATTATCATTTCTTAAGAAGAATATCTTCAGCTGTTATTATTCACAGGAGCATATCTCTGGCCACATATGTTTCTTTACAGGCTTTAGCAGTGAAGATTAATGCATGGCTAGCTAGTTCGTTGGCTCTGCAGACTGCAGCAGTGTCAGCTCGTGATATATACTCCTCCGCAGTGTGTCTGTGTGGTGAATATCGGGGCTGCAGTAAAAACTTGAGTACAGAAAATTAATGGACCTTACCGAAAATGGAGCATACAATGGTGTCTCAGTCAATCTTAATTTCACCCATTGTGGAAAGTTCCCAAACGTTTGTTTCCGTAGGAGTCGGGCCGTGTTTCAATCCCGCTGATAATTCAAGTTTAGCTAGGCCGATTTTAGATCCAAACTTTTTTTTAAACTTTTCACTTTTCCATCACATCTAAACTTTCCTACACACACAACTTCCAACTTTTTCGAAAACGCTTCGATTAAGACGTCCGGGACGAGCACAAATATCCCTCTTATTCAAACCTCGACCGCCTCTCTCCACCAACCACCACACGTTCCATTTCTCCTCTCTTACTCTCTCTCTCTCTCCTAAAAAAATCACGAGAGATGACGAGGTGTCGTCACCATCGCCGGCAGCCACACGGCGACATTGACGATGGGGCAAGGCGGCGCGTGATAGAGAGGTGCTGGACTTCACTGGCGGCCACAAGGTGGCGACGGGGCAAGGCGGCGTGAGATAGGGAGGAGGCACTGGACTTCGTCAACGGGGCGCGTGGTAGAGAGGAGACGCTGGACCTTGCCGGCAGCCACACAGCGACGGCGGGGCAAGGCGGAGCTTGGTAGGGAGGAGGTGCTGGAATTCGTCGGCGGCCACGGGGCATGCAACACAGGAATAGGGAGGAAGAAGAAGACGAAGGTGGGTTCATTTTGTTGGTGTTTAGTGGTGTTGCAACCTATTGTTCTATCTCGTTGCACTTTATGTGTTAAGGTGTTTCATTTTGTTTTGATTCAATGTTGTATTTTATTAATTCTTCGTGTTGCAATTAATCTTTTTCAAATGTTGCATGTGGATGAAACAATTTTGTTCACGCAGTGAAACATTTTTCCTCGATTGATGAAATATCTGAAACATTCTGATTGAGACATTTTTGTTGAGTGATGCAACATGTGAAACATTTTGTAATAATATAGTGCAACATCGTCCGATTTTTTACAATAGATCGGACGCCCGATTTGTAGCAATCTTCCAACTTTTTCGTCACATCGTTCCAATTTCAACCAAACTTCTAATTTTGACGTGAACTAAACACACCCCTAGTCCTAAATAATTCAGCCATAAATGACACTGACAAGGCCCAGACGCCACCATTGATCCCAGGTGCTATACCATTATACTGATCACAAGTTTCAGGGCCTGTTTAATTCGTCCCGCGATTTCCCCCTAACCGTGCAATTAGTTTTTCTAATCTATATTTAATGCTCCATGTATGAGTCCAAAGATTCGATATGATGTTTTTAGAAAAAAAAATTGGAAACTAAACCAAGCCTCAGAAGAAAAATGGATCACATTATCACAATATAGAGTACTCCTATTCCTATATCTCAAATAAACTGAAGTATCAATTGAATAGATGGATAGCCAGTCCTCGAAAGAAGCAGCACTAGAAAGTACAGGAAAACTTACAGGTTAGAGTATCATCCAGCATAGCATCCTGGTCGTCGAACCTGAGCTGGATGGTTATAACCTACGTAAGTACAGGAAAACTTACAGATTGTCATATCCAGCAGAACTATCTGGTCTTGGGTTGTCACTAGCTTCCTTCCCACAAAGTTTTACTTTTCAGTTTTTTTTAAGAAAGTTCTCTTATATGCTTAATTTTGCTTGCAGTTGAATTTACACTTAAGAGAAGGTGTTGCTATGTACTACCATCACATTCTTCAACTAGTACTTAATTTCAGTAACCCTGTTTTGCAGCTAAACATCTAGAGATACGTAATATTATGTAAACAACATTTTAGAAAATCTATTGTTAGTTTGAATTGCCAGTAATAACTTCCAAAGATTTTTCCAAATGAAGGTAAAGTAACTAAGCATGGATATTGGCTTAATTTGCTTGCAGTTGAATTTACACTTAAGAGAAGGTGTTGCTATGTACCACCATCACATTCTTCAACTAGTACTTAATTTCAGTAACCCTGTTTTGCAGCTAAACATCTAGAGATACGTAATATTATGTAAACAACATTTTAGAAAATCTATTGTTAGTTTGAATTGCCAGTAATAACTTCCAAAGATTTTTCCAAATGAAGGTAAAGTAACTAAGCATGGATATTATATGAAATGAAGGACAAAATGAAGTAAATTTGAGTTCACACCGAAGAGACTGAGGAAATAACCCGGTATCTTAACCTGCCAGCCATTGAAATATTAGATTTAACTTGAGCCAAATTAGGAGGGAACTAACAAACAATTGATGATAAATTCAACAAGGAAAAATCAAAAGAAAAAATGGTAGTTAAAAATAATATAATTACTAATTTGGGAGTTGCTAAACTTTGGATGAATTGAGTTTGGATTGATCATTGCATGATTCTTCACTCTACATTAATCCTGCCCTTTTAAAAGCTCAACATCGTCCCATTAAGATGCAAAACAAATATTGCAATGTAGGCATTGTGCAATATTCTAAAAAAAATCCTAGAACACCTAGAGACTTCGAAATTCTCATATGAAAACTAATTTCTCGTGGAAATACATCAGCAAACCAGCCAGAAGTTAGAATAACATGTATTCCTGTTGTTCGAAACAATACTTTCTTGAGTAGAGAGACATACTCCAATAATAACCATTCAGAAAACATATTCTAAAATTATATATAGTATGTCAATTGTCCTCACAGATTACAATTGCAGAGAGATCAATCTGAGCATAAAACTCAACAAATTAATAATAGTGGGCACCCAAACTATATAACAAGCCATTATAAAATCTGCTACTTTTAGCAAAAAACCTGTCTGATCGACCAGTTAATTTTTTTTCACCATATGGACATTTAAAAATATACTACTTCATTCGTAAAATATAAGGGATTTTGTCGATGCATCTTCCGTCCCAAATGGAAAAGTATTGTTTCATCCGTAACTCCATATCAATTAACTCACTTTCAAAAGATAAAATAGTGCCCATATTTGGAAACCATCTATCAATTGAAGGTACCCTGCTACAATTCCAAACAGAGATACATGAATGCACCAGTGATGGTACAACTAAATTAGATGACCTACGTCTTGAAGCTGACATCGTAGCAGGAAAAAAAAACTAACATCGTTTTCATTTTAATTAGTTTATCTGGAGCTAGCACTGTTCTGGAACAGTGATGCATGCATCTCGATGGATCATGTTCAGCTCCAGAAACATCTTTAATCACATGTGAAAGCTAGCCAGCTGCTAAGGTCAAATGGAAAAACATGTTCAGCATCTACTAACAGATTTATGATTTTATCCCCACTAATTTCTTGTGTACTTTTTTAATATAATGACTACTACCTCAGTTGCAATATAAGTGTAATCTAGATAGACAGCTGTCCTGATTCATAGTTCTATGATAAGTCACATCTGTACTAGGTTGCATTTATATTTATAGTGTAATCTAGATAATTTCTACGTGTACATGCAGCTGATCTCTTGGAAAAGCTTTGCAAAATATTCCAGATAACCTCAGCGCTTGAGAGTTTGTGCATCGATTGTCAAATGCCCTGAAATAGATTGGTGCATACTCCCTCCGTCCCATAAAAAGACAAACCACGGGTTTGCGTGCCAACGTTTGACTGTCCGTCTTATATGAAATTTTTTTATAATTAGTATTTTCATTTTTGTTAGATGATAAAATATGATGAATACTTTATGCGTGACTTATCTTTTTAATTTTTTTCATAATTTTTTTAAATAAGACGGACGGTCAATGTACACGGAAACTAGGGTTTGTCTTTTTTTGGGACGGAGAGAGTAGATCCGTAGCTTCCTCACATGTACATCCGGATGCACAAATATATTCCAAGTAAAGGTGGTGAAGATGTGACTGGTGTGAGATGGGCACTCCTAGAGTAGACTAGCTACAAGTCCATGGAAGGCGATATAGGAGCGGGACCAATTTGCCAGCATCAAGATCAAATTTAAAGAAGATAATTGTGTCTGTATGATTTCTAAGCAATTAGATGAGACATCTGGGGACTGATCGATGAAGGACCACTTACGCTGCGACACATACCACAGTTCCTTTTTGAGAAGAGAATAGATGCAATATGCAAGGCATTGTGTGCCCCTCGACAAGTCTCTCTCCCTGTCGTGACCCTAGCTTAGAAAGCAAACAGATAAGGGAACAAAGAAATGTGTCGCACCAATGGCTAGTAAGATCAGTTTGAGCGAAATGACCACTCAGGTATGGTAAAGAAAGTAGTAGGATCGATCAATGGTGTCACATGTTGAAATCCGAATCACCATTAACCAATGGAAACAAGCGCACTGCTGTACTGTCCTACCAACGCCACTGCTTGTTGATCCCTTTTCCCCACTGAGACGCAATTTAACATTTCCTTTCACACATTACCTTTCACTTCCCAACAAGCCAACTTTTTACTAGTGTTGAGCTATATGGTATAATGTGCACATGGCAATAGCACTGGCTCGAATCGGATCGGAAAATATAATTCAGGAAAAAAAATAGCATACAAAATTCTGGAGATTTTACCACGTTCTGAACTAGAACCGAGAGGCAAGGACCACAAGCAATATATAAGCATGGGAGGGACACTTCACCAGCTAAGCAATTCATAGCATGATAGCAAGATGCCGAGCAAAATGTGGCAGTACGATTGCATCTCGATCGCTGGGCTCTAGCTCGCCCCACGAGACCTAGCCAATTGGACCAGTTGCTACAGCTGCACAGACAAGTGGTCAAAGTCAAGTTAGTGTGCCAAGCAATAATTCCTCTAAAAGGGCCTGCTTACTTACTGAGAGTCCATCCATCGACCTCCTCCATGATTCTATGACTTGTGGCCCAGCTTCTGCACTCTGAAGCAGCAGACAGGATCGATAGCAGTTATACAACAGCTATCTAGCAGCAGTCTGCTGCTGGGTTAACTGGAAAGTGATCAAACTGAACGGAACATGCATCCACTGTGCTAGAGCCCAGAACCAGAGAAGCAAAGAAATACCTCTCAATGTACTGTGATGGGCATGTAAATCTGACCGTGACTCCATCAAATGGCACTAACTTCACATGCTGCTGCTGAAAAGCGAGCGTCAATCTCCCTTCCACAGTGCAAAAACCTGCAGAGCAATCTACAGTCATGTTGACTTGCACAGGGCGACATTATTCGCGGTGTCAGCTTTCAAGCAGGGCTGTGTTTAGTTGAGGGAAAAGTTTGGATTTTGGTTGAAATTGAAGATGATGTGACTGAAAAGTTGTGTGTGTATGACAGGTTGATGTGATGGAAAAGGACTGAAGTTTGGATCCAAATTTTGGATCTAAACACAGCCCAAGTCATTTTCAGAAAGCAGCTGCCCATTGTGCACAAACTGCGCATCAGCTCATCAAATCAGGTTGCCAGAAAAAAAGTCTAGTATACACCCAAGGAATGCATGCCATTGGTTGAAAAA
Source organism: Oryza longistaminata (assembly GCA_009805545.1). Classification (NCBI taxonomy): domain Eukaryota; kingdom Viridiplantae; phylum Streptophyta; class Magnoliopsida; order Poales; family Poaceae; genus Oryza; species Oryza longistaminata. Next base: position 6,719,035 of record CM020179.1, read on the forward strand.
GAAATGTATTGCAGCAAAAAATGCATTCCCTGATATGGTGTGTACAAGAGTTGCACTATCATCTAGTAGCTAGGACTACTAGCTAGGAGAGGTCACGAGTCACATGTGGAAGCTACTGTTTCAAATTTTCAGCTACATCATGTACTCCCATTTGGTGTAGATAGATCATAGATACAAGCCGCACTAAGGTGGTGTTTGGTTGGATGGACTAAAGTGGGGTTAAACTTTAGTCCCTCTCACAAAAACATAAGTCTCTATGGTAGGGACTTATGTTTTTGTCAGAGAGACTAAATTTAGTCCCTAGTTCCCAAACACCCCCTAAGGTATTACTACAAAAGAAGAGAAAATTTCACAATCTTACAGACATGTGGCTTTTCCAGACGATTTTTTTCTTCTGAAAATCACTGTCACAGCTTACCGTTTGGTGGATTGTTCGCCGGTTTCACCCTAAGGCCTGGTTTAGTTCGCAAAATTTTTTTTCCCAAAAACATCACATCGAATCTTTCGACACCAAAATAAAGCATTAAATATAGATGGAAAAAAAAACTAATTGCACAGTCCGCACGAAAATCGCGAGACGAATCACAACCATTACGCGAAAGTGAGGTGGCGTGACGTCGCGGGCGGTATCGCGCGGGGGAAGCGCGAGACCGCACGGTCTCGCGGAATGAAAGAGCGAGACCGTTCGGTCTCGCTGAACCAATCAGCGATACCAGATTTCAAAATGGTGAATTAGTGATTAATTATTATAATTAGTGATTAATTAATTATTAATTAATCACTAATTATTATTAGTTAAATAGTTAATTACATCATTAGTCACTAAGCTAATGGAGTTTGGGACGGTGTCGCTCTCTGCATCTGCGAGACCGCCTGTCCTTCCCGCTACAGTGCGCAGTCTCGCGCCGTCGTCACGCGAGACCGCGCGATACCGTTCTCGACGTCACCTCTACGTCATTTTCGCTCCACGATTGTGCGAGATCGATGGTTTATTTCTGTAAAAAAATTTACCTTCCGAATATTCATGAAAAAAAGTTGAATGAACAGTGTATTTTTAAATTTAATTCCGCTACTATCCCGCATGCTCCTTGCTTCTTTACAGTGGGCTAGGACTAAATTCACCACAAGGTGACCATATTTCACCAAGCCTGGTCTTATAAAATAGGCAGCTAATACTATTGACCATCTGCTGAAGCCTTGGATAAGCTTAGAAGAAATTTTCTGATACTCACATTCACATGTGCGACTATTTTCCTATGCTGCCACAGCATCGGACATGCAACCTAACGTGTGCATAATAATTCTAGACAGTATACTGATCAGTGTCACATACATAATGTTAGTGAGAGGGAGCTAAAACAAGATGGCTCACCTTGGCATCTTTCTTCAGTCAACCAGAAATGTCCCTTGATGTTCTGGCCCAACTGCAGCAATGCAAGCCGGAATAAAAGCCTCTTTGTCTCCTTCCGAGGCTCCAGTCAAGCTTGTTTTAGAAATCCGAGACAAGTTGGTGAGTAGAACAAAATAAGTTTGGGCTAATAGATTGGCCGCAGCTCTCAAGATCCTGGATTGTACTGAAGAAGAACATTCATGTATCAGATGAGAATATAACCTGATAGATAAGTGGGCATGTCGGATACAGATGGATTGATCAATTCAGGTAAAGAAATGGAAGTTCGCCTGCTAATCTTTATTTGCATGTGAACCATCCATTTCTTTGCATGTATAGAATCTACAGCTGTGGCCACAATACTCGTGATAAAATTAAAAGCTAGCTAGACGGATAGATGCACGCACAGATCTTATGATGATACAAAGAGACAAGGAAAAATCCGAAATCAGATAGTGCGGACATGAAAGATGGCGTCACATACTCATAAAAAAGTCGGATGCACACAATACACAGTAGGTCGATGTGCAAACTAGCCAAATTCATGCGCGAAGAAGAACAGTGCAGGTTCTGTCCAAAAAAACAAAACAATTTAATTTTACAATCCAACAAGAACTTGCTAATTAATTTATATTCGAAACAGATATACCGCCACATGTTACTCTGAGACAAACATACCATGGCAGACATGAATACAAGAGAAGTCCAATCCAGTTTTAGGTTTATTGTATGCAGCTATCTGTACTAGGCTGGAAATTAACAAAATGCACACTGACAATCTGGTTGTGTTTGTATACAAAGCTTACACATTGCGAAGTCATGCATCAGCAATAAGAACAAAAATACTTGAAAGGACATTTCACTTGTTAAGGGAATGCTTTAGCAGCATATAAACAAAAATACACAGGGTCTATAATACAAAAAGGTGTTTCTACCTGACATACACTAAAATCATATAGAAGTGACAAAAAAAATTTCAAGGTCATTATCCTGTGCAATGTTCTAATGTGTGCGTAAAATGGCAAACTGCTATATACTACATACCTAAAGGGATGTATAAATACAAAGAGCTTCAAGATTTGGCACTTTTAATGGAAAAATACAAATGAATTATATAAACTATAAGTTGAATTTGAAAGCACGAAACCTCCAATTTAAACTTCGTATATATGTTGCATAGTGTTACCTGAAGTTAGCATGCAAGCTAAGTCGTGCGTGCAGTTCAAAACTAACAATCCATATGGATGAACAAGTCCAATAGAAAGGACATCATAGACACAAACATATTATTATTGCAGTGCACATTCTTCTTCTAAGACGACTGTTACATAGAAGAAATTGACTGGCAGTTCCAGTACCAATGATAACCAAAACCGTAGTGATTGATTATAGGAATGCAGTAGAGATCCATGTAAACACGTTTTAGGCTGTGTTTAACAGTTGCATGCATATTCAAATTCAGTTTGCTGTACCAAATGCTAACTTCAAGATCAATCTACAGAGCAGCACATGCATGATGAGATAAAAACAGCATACAACATAACAATTCAGGGAGAAGGACAAATGTATATGGATAAAATTCAGGTTGGTATCGTAGCTAGTTATACACACCCAGAAGTTTCGGACCACATTGCAATCAAACTACAAGCACAGAGTCATCTCACCCAGAAGTTGTGAGATAACAACCTTGTAATTTATATCCCTTCCTGGGATTGAACAGCCGCTACGGCGTACTTATGGTATTTTACTCCTGATTAATACAAAGGTGTGCAATCCTTTTGCGCATTCCCTAAAAAAATTGACCATCCGTTAAATGCGAATTTCTGTCCAGCTAACCATCAGACTTGATTTTGTTCGAAAACACAATTCGAAAATCGTAGAATCTAGTAGCCAATAGAACATAATGCTGAGGATTACAGCCAGGAAATTGATCCCACAGATCGGTTCCCTCCACAAATTTCCCAACTCGCGTAAAACAATCTGCGCGCCTTGCAAGAGAAATTGTCAAAACAAATGATCACAGCGAAGGTGGCCACGTTTCGTGAGCCCAGATCAACCCCTATTCGGGGCCTAAAGCAGCAGGCGCTATATTAGCAGAAGCCGCACCGAATGACCGAATTCGCAGCCCCAAACCCACACGAATCCCCCCATTAAAAACACCAAACTCGCCGCTGCGCAGTGGGCAACCGAAACGAAATCGAGGAGAGAGAGAGAGAGGCAGGGAACTGGGAATCTGATAGTAAAAACAACGGAAGCGGAAGGGGATGCCTCGAACCTCCATGCGAGAGCAGAGCGCGCGCGCGCGCGCACGACGTCGGGGACAACGCGCGGAGGCGGCTGATCCGCACCATCGCGACGGTGAGGAAGTGCTCCACCTCCATTGCCGCGGCGCGCCACGCGGAGGCTCTAGGGTTTGGGTTCGCGGCCTTCGGGTCGGCGGCGCGCGGCCGCTCGCCGTGGTGGCGGTGGTGCGGGGCGCGCGTTGGCGGCAGAAGAGACGGGACGGGGTGTGTCGGGGAAGAAAGCAAGGGGGAGGTGTGGAGGCGACGAGGCGTGGACTTCTTCGGCTTCGCTTTCTAATGGGCCTCGATGAAGCCCATGTCGGCATGACGGTGTGGCTGCGTGATGGGCATCGCGAATCTGATCAGGCCCATGTCGCGCCAGGTGATGGGCCGGGCCCCAAGGTTCTGGTCCATAAAAGAGATATGGGCCTCAAGTCCACTCGTAACGGAGCAGTCAGTTAACAAATTAGGATATAATTCTAACAAAGAAATTAGGACTATATCCTACTAATTTGTTGTAATATGATGTGTCTCATTAGTTCTAAGTTGCTTATATGCACGCGAAACGAGAAAACTTATTTTTTAAAAATTAAGTATGAACTATATTATAAAAATTGAAAGAGAGATTATTTACTTTTTAAATAAAACAACTTCCACATAGAAACTTTTTGCTAAAGAGTACCATTTAATAATTTTAAAAATATGCTAATGGAAAATAAGAAAGTTGAAGTTTGGAGTTGAGAAAAACAACTGGGCCTAAGAACAATTGTTTTGTTAATTGTGTTTGTGATCATCGAGACGAAACCATTGTGTTTGCTCCGTTGTTCATAATGGTCCATACATTTTTACATTGTTAGTTTTTTTCTATGAAATTGCCTGATCGAACCAAATCTAAACTAGATTATCAATTACTCCTTATGTCCTATAATATAAGAAATTTTGAAGGAATGTCACACATTCTGTTACTACGAATCTGGACAGTAATATAATATGTTACATACATCTAAAATCACTTATATTTTGGAACAGATGGAGTATTTGAAAACGGAGCATGTTAATTTGCTGAGAAAAAACGATGAAAGGGTGGAGTTGCTCTACAACTCAATCCATGTTTGATTTGAAGCTCTAACCAAACCATCCCTATGTTTCAACATACCTTTACGTATGATGTCGAACTACACTGTTTGCATTTTCACACAGCAAAGAAGCACGAATGTGAAGACAATAAGCTGCATCTCGACCAGACTACACCCTAGCCAAAAAAACAGTCGAAACTGTTTCAAGATCAAAGCAATCCAACAACCACGTGGAGCCTCTGTGAGTCACTGAATCGGATCAAAGATACTCTGTGAGTCACTGTATCGTACCACTACAAGAATCAGCAGCTGATCCACGTGCTCCAAAAGAAGGCACCTACATACTCCACGTTTTACACGAGCTAACCACCAGCTGCACGTGCATGCCCTTCCCCTTGATTAACAAGTACTCCTCCACTACTTAATTTGTTTATTAATTCGGACAAGTATTGTTACTACTTAATTCGGAAAAGTACGGTAGTAGTTGTTTCATGTTTCCTAAGGCAATGTAGTACACTAATAATCTATTAGTACAGTACTCCCTCCGTCCCATAATATAAGGGTACAGTGCTCCATCCGTCCCATAATATAAGGGATTTTGAATTTTTGCTTGCAATATTTGACCACTCGTCTTATTAAAAAAAATTTAAATTATTATTTATTTTATTCGTGACTTGTTTTATTATCTACAGTATTTTAAGCACAACTTTTCATTTTTTACATTTGCAAAAAAAAAATAAATAAAACGAATGGTCAAACGTTACAATCAAAAACTCAAAATCCCTTATATCGTGGGACGGAGGGAGTAATAATTAACTTAAGAGTGACATTATTTGGTCCCCTGCAAGGTTTGGTTGTTGGTTAAGCATAACTAATTGTGCCGGCCACTAAATGTGTTCATATTGCTTGAGCACCAAGATAGTACGGAAGATTAATCAACGGAGTTGTTAGTTGGAATAGTATAAATATGATCTTCCAATGATCTCATGTTCGGGACTATTTCGTCCACCTGGTCTTCGATCTATATATGCAAATTTAAAAATATGCATCAATTTAACAAACCAAAGCAAATCATTTTGTCATGGCCGACGTGCGAAAAGTCTCATGCGAGGAGGAATTAAGGATCAACGACACGCGACGGTGGGGCCTTGGCAGCATGTAACCTTATACTCCAGCTTGACAGCTAGTGTGAACGCACGTGTCGCGAAATGGAGACATCACTTCCTCCATTCTCCTCCTTTCTTTTTGCAAGTAGAACACTGATACAGCGCCTATGATCTGATATATTCCAGATACTTGAAATTGATAGATTGACTGATAATTTGAAATGTAAATAAATAATATAAATAGAATGTAAATTAAGAAACGCGTAAATAAAAGTTCAAAATCCAAATCACATACACAACACTACGGCATACAAAAACATTGATTAGTACTACGTATATATACTGGGTGTATTGGTTACTTGGCTTCGCCCTAAAATAACAGATTGTATATGATCGGCATCATATAAGTTTGCAAATTAAATCACGACGATGTAGATCGATCCAAGTTAAAATGAAAAAAAAAAGAAGAAGAAAATCACCAATGTTATCCGGAAGCAAATGAAGAAAAACTGAACGATCGATGAACTTGACCGGCAAGATCGAACAAGACGGCCGAGTTTGACCCGGGAATCAAAGTTGACAATCGAGATGAAGTCAAAGTTGGTGGAGCAGTAACGGATCAGCAGCAAGCAGGTACTAGTAGTAGCAACAACCTAATTAGCCAGTCAAACCTCTGGTTAATTAGCATAGTATAGTAGTAAAACGAAGACGACGACGACCAAGACACAAGAACAAGAAGATTAGTTACTTTTATCTTCGTTGGCACGTGCGGTAACAGCTATAGCTAGCTGATCGACCGATCGGGCGTACGGGTCAGTTGACATTATCCACGCTTGAATCGAAACGGATGGAGAATGGTTGTCTAAATCAATCTCGGATGATTAGTCAGGGGTTACAGCTAAGCTCAGAACGGAAAACGGTCCTGGACCACTGGAGCCATGCGTGCAGGATGGATATGTTTAGGTCAACGGCGACCGAGACTTTAAATTTGCTTCTGGTTGTTGGACAAAGTCAACGCTGTTGTCAACTCGATCGTAGGATCGATGTCCAATAACTCCTCTCCTTAGTTGGGCGAGGCCGTTACGGAGGTGGAAATCCTATCTACTATACAGATATAACCCACTAATTTTAAAGCTTACCATGTAAACATGTCACATCATCATCCATTAGCAATAATTACATACAGAACTTATGCAAGCATGTAACATCATTAGTTAATTAATCATAAACTAATAATCCATCTTATTTCGTAGGCAGTTGTTAAGGCTGGACAAAACATTGTTATGAACATGGCCTAAGTATAAGAATATCTGGCTAGCTATCTACAGGGGAAAAGGATTTATATTTAAGAAGTACTCTCTCCATTCATATTATAAGGATTTGTTAAGTTTAATCAAGTTTAAAAAATTTTTAACAACATCTAAAATATGAAATTAGTATCATTAAATATAACATTGAATATAATTTTATAATATGTTTGTTTTGTGTTGAAAATACTACTATATCTTTTTTATAAATTTAATCAAATTCAAATAAGTTTAACTAGAAAAATGTTAAATCTCAACTATTACAAAAATTGAAGATATTTTTACGGGTACTTTGGTACATCATTTGTGTATGAGTCGGTTTTTAAGTTCGTTCGCTTTTGAAAATACAGATCCATACTTGAGTCGGGTTTCAAGTTTGTTCTTTTTGGAAATATAGGAGGAGTCGTATAAGAAATCTAAATAAAAAATTCACATGCTAATTTGAGATAATCGGACTTCTAATTGCAGCTTATGATTTTCTAGAAAAATATATGTAAGCAAATTTCTACAGTGAATTTCACCTTAACTAAACCGTATAACGATAATAACATAACCTTCACCCGTTGCAACGTACGGGCATTTTTCCTAGCGACTTATAAAATGAAATTAATAGATGGAATACTGTAGAATGGAAGAAGCAAATAATGTCAAATATTACCGGATACCTTTCTCGCCGCCGGGAGGCAGTGGCATATATGGTCACGGATTCGCAGCTAGCGTGCAGAGTCGGTAAGTCGCAACGTTTTTTTCGTCGCGATGAACCTTGGGGTTTTCTCGATCGGAGACAAAGTGCCGCATGGTGGGGGGTCCAACCGCGGTGACGGAGCAGCGTCCGGTCGGTGTCACGAGCCGGAATTGCAGTTTCGGCGCACCGAGTTCACATGTGGGCGAATACTGTGCCCCGACAAAGACACCTGCCTGCCTGCCTCGATCTCCATCGGTTTCACTCTCTGTGGATAACTCCGTAGTATATTAGTTTGGTTGAATATTGTTGCTGACTAAGGTCCCGTTTGAGTTCACTACTACCTCCATCCAGATTCATAATTAAAAATACTTACAGTTTAGAATGAAGATAGTAAATTTAAATAAAAAAACGTAAAAAGATCATTAACACATAGTTAATTAAGGTTTTAAAGTTATTTTAAACTTAAAAGTATGTATATGATGTTTTAAAACCACTTTTATGTAGAAGTTTTTTTTTACAGAAAATGTACCATTTACTAACAAAAATTAAGATAAATCTGTATCTTAACGTCTAATCCAACCATAAAAAGAAAATCTAATTTTCATAAATAAATTTGGACAAACAATTCATACTCAAAAGTTGGCTCTTTTTAGGATATAGGATGGAGAGTGTAGCCGTTGCCTGTTTAGGACTGTGCACACTGATTAATATTGCACACCAGGAGCGGACACACTCGTTTTTTATAAGCACATCTTATTTTTCTAAGCAGCTCTTTAGAACTGAATTAGTATATCTTATTATTGGTAAAGATGTACCCTTGTTCATGTATATATCATCTGCCTAAAGCATAACTGCATAATACACTGAAAATGCGAGATTCGTGGTGAGTCGGATCGAATCGAACCTCGGTGCAGAGGTTCCCCCACAGCCTGGCCAATTTGAGCTGATTCTGATACGAACAGAAATAGAAATATGGTGTACAGCAAGGAAGATTTAAACGAACCTAGCTGAAAGACCAGATGTCCCGTTTTGGTTTCAGCCAGACGACATTCAAATAATCCGTATTAACAGCCACTTGTCTTCGTTTGACAATTAAGTCGGCGATCGATCGATCAATCGATCTTGACGACCTAGAAAGACGACCAGCCTTTTAATTTGCTGTCGTCTACGCACATTGATATGATGATTGACTTAACAAGTTTTTTCGTTATTCTTTTTTTTGAAAAATTGACTTAACAAGCTAGCTCCATCTATATCGATCACACATGCAATGTGTACTCCCTCCCATTTTTTTTTTTGTTTGTCGTTGCAGGTTCATGCTCAAAAGACGTTTTTTTTGTTTGATGCTCGCAGTTTAAAAGCCCTCCTCCCGTACGCAAATTTCCCCTCTTCCCCCCGCATGGACGAAACATATCGGTGCAAAGGGATAAGGGTGAAGGGCAAACAAGTCAATTCACAGCTTCCTTAATTTAATCGAACCGGTCGGCAGCGTCAAACAAAAAAAACTAGAGGGAGTATTAATTTATGTATGTGCGCACCTTACTGCTCCATCCGTCCTAGAATATAAGAAGTTCCATCCGTCCTAAAATATAAAAAGTTTTAGTTAGATAGAATATATTCTAATACTACGAATATGTACAGATATAATGTGTCACATCTAACTAAAACTTCTTATTTTTAAGATAGAGAGAGCAATAAAGTTCTCAAATTATTTTACGTAGGTTCATGTGGAAAACATGAAGTATACTAGTTGCTAGTACAATAGATCATCCGTGTGCAATGCATACGTATGCATATGCATCCGCGTCGTCGCAGTCGCCGCAGCTGGATAAGGAAGACATCACTTTTGCACTTAGTCCCCTCTGCATCTCAGCGCGGTGGTAATTTTGCAATTAGCCCCTTCCTACAATAACAGCCTGAAATCCAAAAAATAAAAAACCCCAAATCACTCTGTCCCTCCCATTTCACATATAGTATTATCAACACATGTGTGTGTGTGGGGTTATGTTTAGGGGTGGGTAGAAAAAGACCGAAAAAAAACCAAAACGAAATGACCGAGACCGAAACCGAACTAACCGAGACCGAAAAATTCGGTCAGCAATTTCTACTAACCAAATTTAGTTCGGTCAATTCGGTTGTAGGGCTCAGTTAACCGAATTGACCGAAAAAACCGAAATATAGCATTGGCCCATTAGGCCCAATACCTTCTCAGCAAGGTCCAACCGCGGTGACGGAGCAGCGTCCGGTCGGTGTCACGAGCCGGAATTGCAGTTTCGGCGCACCGAGTTCACATGTGGGCGAATACTGTGCTCCGACAAGGACACCTGCCTGCCTGCCTCGATCTCCATCGGTTTCACTCTCTGTGGATAACTCCGTAGTATATTAGTTTGGTTGAATATTGTTGCTGACTAAGGTCCCGTTGCAGTTCACTGCTCCCTCAGTCTCAAAATGCAAGTAGTTTTAGCTATAAATTTAGACACATATCTTTCAAATTTATAGCTAAAAATTGCTATATTTTAATACGGAGGTAGTAAATTAAAGTACGAACACGTAAAAAGATCATTAACACATAATTAATTAAGTTTTTAAAGTTATTTTAAACTTAAAAAACATGTATATGATGGTTTAAAACCACTTTTATGTAAAAGTTTTTTTTACTGAAAATGTACCATTTAGTAATTTACAAGCGTACTAACAAAAATTAAGATAATCCAACCATAAAAAGAAAAGCTAATTTTTGTAAATAAATTTGGACAAACAATTCATACTTAAAAGTTGGCTCTTTTTAGGATGGAGAGTGTAGCAGTTGCCTATTTAGGACTGTGTACACTGATTAATATTGCACACCAGGAGCGGCCACACTCGTTTTTTTATAAGCACATCTTATTTTTTTAAGCAGCTCTTAGAATTGAATTAGTATATCTTAATATTGATAAAGATGTATCCATGTTTATGTATATATCATCTCCTAAAGCATAACTGCATAATACACTGAAAATGCGAGATTCGTGGTGAGTCGGATGGAATCGAACCTCGGTGCAGAGGTTCCAGCACAGCCTCAATTTGAGCTGATTCTGATACGAACAGAAATAGAAATATGGTGTACAGCAAGGAAGATTTAAACGAACCTAGCTGAAAGTTCAGACCAGATGTCCCGTTTTGGTTTCAGCCAGACGACATTCAAATAATCCGTATTAACACAATAGTAAAAATACTAGCTGGTACACGATATAGAATTTCAGTTGCGTGTTACAGTGTTACTACTTGTTTGAACTCCGGCGTAGTTAATTTTTAATTTTATAATTATTTTTGTTACCCGGTCTACGGTCTTGGATTTTGGATTTTAGACCGCTAATAATACAAGTGCAAATCTCTTGCTTTAAAAATAATTGTTTTTAATGATAATTTGTCATGTGTCTTCATCCGCTTATAAGTTATAAGCCACAAGTCAAAAAAAAATAAAAAATCTTGAAAGCAAACCCAATAAGTGTTACTGTTATCTGCCCAACAGTGAGGTTATTTTGTTTTTTTTTTTCACACATACCTTTGTCAAGTTGTCAACCAAACTATTCTCAGAAAAAGAAATTAACACCATCAATTCGTCCAGCAAACAGGAGAGGACAAATTGCAAAATTGCAAGTCGACAGTAGCTAGTTGCAGCACAATGACCTCAAGTCATGTGGTTGCTTGAATTGCCCGTTGCTGTGTGTGTGCCAGAGAACATAGCCAACTCGTTCTTGGCAACCAACCAAACCACTTGGTCCAAGTCTTGTGTTGTGCGTGGCTCAAGCCAAGTACACTTTATAACCCGTTCTTTCTCTGTTCCTGTCAATGACAAGTCTCTTCTGCAACTTCTGCAGTAATCTTGCATATCTTTCAGTAACAATTACAGAGTCATTTCCGTTTTTCTTCATCACCAAGGCTGTGTTTAGTTCCTTCTAAAGTTGGAAATTTGGATTGAAATTGATACGATATGACTGAAAAGTTATGTATGTATGACAGGTTGATGTGATGGAAAAAGTTGGAGGTTTGGATCCAAAGTTTGGATCTAAACACAGCCCAAAATAAAAGTCTCTGATACCTCTGAATTTGTAGATTTGTCAACACCGAGACGTTCCAATCCTAATAACCCTACATTGGAGTAGTACAAGAACTGGAAAATTTGGGATCATTTGCATAATTAAGCTTAGTAAACGACCCAACGGCGCCCGCCGGTCAATAACAGTGGATTAATCATACTATTAGTTGTCATAAACAAACTTTTTATTTTGGGTGCAGTATTGACTCGTGCGGCGAGAGTAGTCTTCCCCAAAAGTATTTCTAGTCAAAATTTGGCAAAACCTAAGCTATTGTATAGTACAAAAAGCTCTTTCCGGATGTTTGATTTGATTTAATTTAAGAGGTTAATCTAGGGCCCCTCAAGTTTGGAGCTCACCAAACCAGGAAAGACACCAAGAAAACATAGTACTGTACTAACTATGTGCATCACATCTACCCAGCTCTACAAGATACTCTAGTACTATTGCTACTTTGCCCAGTTGCACTAGGAATTAAGCATAGGGGGGAAATGAAATCGGAATGGGAAGCTAAAACTTTCGGTCCCTATCACATCGGATGTTTAGACACTAATTTAAAGTATTAAACATAGACTAATAAAAAAACTAATTTCATAAATGAGAGCTAATCCGTGAGACAAATTTTTTAAGCCTAATTAATTCATAATTAGTAAATATTTACTGTAGCATCACATAGGCTAATTATAGATTAATTAGGCTCAATAGATTTGTCTCGCGAATTAGTCCAAGGTTATGGAATGGGTTTTATAATTAATCTATGTTTAATATTCTAAATTAGCGTCCAACCATCCGATGTGACAGATACTAAATTTCCCTGTGAACCAAACAGGGTAACACTCCGACCATCTACAAATATGTGAGATTTTAGGTTATTTAAGCAAAATTTAAGGTTAAGTGGAAATTAATTGATGCCTCAGATAATTTACTTGATTAGAAAATTCACGCCTAATGATTTAAGTACCAGTGAACAATAAATGTAGTTATTGTATTTGCAAACAAAATTTAAAACCCTGAAAAATGTTTATATTCGTGTATGGAGAGAGTGTTTTTCTAATAAAACACAGAAAGCCAAGAAAATGAGTTTCTAGTAGAGTTGAAAAGGGGAAGAATTAAGAGGTTAGACACTGATCCAGCTAAGTTATTATTGGCAAGTGCATGCTCACTGACAAGCTAAGTTATTAGTAGTAGGGGGTCAAGAAGTCTTGCATGTCCCCTTCTTCCTCCAACTTCTTCTTTGCCAATTGCAAGGCATGCAGATAGGGATCTTTATTAATAGCAGGCATGTGTGGTGTATTTTCTTGACTTTGGACCCTGCCACACTACCCAACCCAAAGACCATGCATCATGCTGCTGGCCGACATCCTGACTAGTCTCCCACCCACTCGTTATTACATCCCCTAATTAATTAATCATTTCTATTTTGACAAGAAAAACCATACCTTTCTCTAAAATATAGTGATTTCTAACTTTTTATACTTTGGACTATTTGGTAAAGCTCCAACTCCTAAATTTAGCCTCGGAAGTTGAATCTAAATTAGAATTGTGAAACAACCTAAACCTAATCCCAGCTCTTAATTTCATTTTATGAAAGAGCTCCACCCAGCTCCATTCCCTTTTAGGTGGAGATGAAACTGTTTGGCTGAGCTTCAGCTTCATGAGGGGTGGCGCTGAAGCTGGAGCTGTGCCAAATAGGCTCTTTATCTTAAAATATAGCTATTTCTTCTTATGCTATGTCATATCAAACAATTATAACAATGTTTTATTTAATTCATCTCTATATATTTTATTTCAAATAATCATAACCATCTTTTGTTAAATTATAACTTTATTTTAAATTCCATAAACCTTGAGATAGTAGTAGTTATACCTACTCAGTTCCAAAATATAAAAGATTTTGAACGTCTTATCCACTCAAAAACCCTACTAATATTTTAAAACGAGTATTATGAAATGACGAGATGACTAGCACAAGAACTAGAGGGATGTGGTTTTTATTTTTTATTTTAAAAAAAAATCAGCTGGCGCCGCTAGCTGTTCCGGTCACCCTCCAGTCTCCTTCCGATTCTTCCACCACATCCGCATGCTCGAATTCCCCCTCCCTCCATTTCTTTACTCATTTCCCTTCCACTTCGCTTCCTAATCCTGCGTGACCCGACGACGAGTGCACATGCGTGTGAGCGCGACATCCCCCGCGCGCGCCTTCTTCTTCCTCTTCCTCCCTCCTCCCATGACTAGACCATCCTCGCCATATTCCCGCCTCTCTATATATATTAGGGCTCAGCTCCTCCTCTCACCTCGTCTCCTCCTCTCCTAGTCCTCTCCTCTCTTCTCTCCTTGGCTCAGCTTGACATCGTCGGAGCAGCAGAAAAGTTTGCTCGATCGAGCTAGCTAACTAGGTCGTCGGATCAGTGATAAGTCGTTCGCCGATGGATCCGTGGATTAGCAGCCAGCCTTCGCTGAGCCTGGACCTCCGCGTCGGGCTGCCGGCGACGGCGGCCGTCGCCATGGTTAAGCCCAAGGTGCTCGTCGAGGAGGACTTCTTTCACCAGCAGCCTCTCAAGAAAGACCCAGAGGTAGGTCATGTGATTAAGCATACGTGCACGGACGATCGACGGCCGCCATGGCTGGGAGCGTGATGAGCTTAATTTCTTGAGCTGATTTGGGGTTCTTTTTGTTGTGAAGGTTGCGGCGCTGGAGGCGGAGCTGAAGCGGATGGGCGCGGAGAACCGGCAGCTGAGCGAGATGCTGGCGGCGGTGGCGGCCAAGTACGAGGCGCTGCAGAGCCAGTTCAGCGACATGGTCACCGCCAGCGCCAACAACGGCGGCGGCGGCGGCGGCAACAACCCGTCGTCCACCTCCGAGGGCGGCTCCGTCTCGCCGTCGAGGAAGCGCAAGAGCGAGAGCCTCGACGACTCTCCCCCGCCGCCGCACCCACACGCGGCGCCGCACCACATGCACGTCATGCCCGGCGCCGCCGCCGCCGGCTACGCCGACCAAGACGAGTGCACCTCCGGCGAGCCCTGCAAGCGCATCCGCGAGGAGTGCAAGCCAAGATCTCCAAGCTCTACGTCCACGCCGACCCATCCGACCTCAGCCTGGTACGAATCCCCAACCCCAATTAGCATCCGATCATTTCATTTCATGTACCTAATTAACATTTTTTGTTCTGAATTCTATCCTTGATTAATTAATTAATCCTGTTCTTGCAATGAATCCATGCAGGTGGTGAAAGATGGGTACCAATGGAGGAAGTATGGTCAGAAGGTCACCAAGGACAACCCCTGCCCAAGAGCCTACTTCAGATGCTCATTTGCTCCGGCCTGCCTGTCAAGAAGAAGGTAACTTAAATTCCTCTAACTAATTCCAAAGTGATTTCGTAAGTTTTGCTAATTTAGTGCGAATTCGAGCCTGTTTCCGAACTTTGTTCGTGGTGCAAATGGTGTTTCAGGTTCAGAGAAAGCGCGAGGACAACACGATCCTCGTGGCGACGTACGAGGGGGAGCACAACCACGGCCACCGCCGCCGCCGCTTGCAGTCGGCGGCGCAGAACAGCGACGGCTCCGGCAAGAGCGCCGGGAAGCCACCCCATGCGCCGGCCGGCGGCGGCGGCGGCGGCGCCGGTGGTGCCGCACCGTCAGCACGAACCCGGCCGTCGTCAACGGCGAGCAGCAGGCGCGGCGGCGTCGGAGATGATCAGGCGGAACCTGGCCGAGCAGATGGCGATGACGCTGACGCGTGACCCAAGCTTCAAGGCGGCGCTCGTCACCGCCCTCTCCGGCCGCATCCTCGAGCTCTCGCCGACCAAGGATTGACGATTGCTACTGATCGACGCGGCGGATTCGATCGCTTCTTCTTGCAACTGCGGGCATGGCCATTGCCATCCTCTCCTGTCTCTGCCTCTCTGTTCTTGTGGCGCAGCAAGAACGATCGCCGCGGTGTCCATCCATGGCGGAGTTCGATCGATCGATTGATCGGCTAGGGAGGAATTGATGATTCGCTGTATATAACCTAGAATTTTTACACGATTACATACACGAGGGATAGATCGACGAGCAACATTTCGGCCGGCGGCGCCATGGCTGATCAACCAACGATCATCGGCGGCGCCGGACGTGAGCAAGACGATCAGAAAAAATCAGATATTTGCGTCGGCAAAAGACGCTTGTAACATGTAGAGTAGGGAGGAAAATTATTTGAAGTGCACGTAGTGCAGTCCTTTTGAGCAAAATTAATCCCAAATTTGCTTCGGTCCCGACAATTCAACGAAATCAGACAAACTCCCCAAACTTTCTGTACACTTCACTGTCTCACTTGAGGTGAAGTATCAAGAGTGAACTGAAATTCAACGAGAGAGACGCTGACATGTGGGCCCATCCGTATACATTTTTACTGAAAGACAAGTCTGCGAAAGTAGGCTATGGGCCAGTTTAGTTCCCAAAAATTTTCCCCTTCACCTATCACATCGAATCTTTGAACATATGCATGGAGCATTAAATGTAGACAAAAAGAAAAACCATTGCAACAGTTTAGCTATAAATCGCGAGACGAATCTTTTGAGCCTAATAGGCCATGATTAGCCATAAGTGCTACAGTAACCCCCATGTGCTAATGACGGCTTAAGTAGCTCAAAAGATTCATCTCGCGGTTTACAGGCGAGTTCTGAAATTAGTTTTTTCATTCGTGTCTAAAAACCCCTTCCAACATCCAGTCAAACGTCTGATGTGACACCAAAAATTTTTCTTTTCCCCACTAAACAGCCTATACCAAGCTGGTTGACGCGCTCCGCTCCGCGACAAACGAGGCGAGAAGAGACGAGGACTCGATCGGGACACGTGCAGGCGTGGCGGGTGCCGCGGGAGCGGGGGAATCGAGGAAGGCGAGTGGAACGGGCCTGCGCGGCGGCGGCCCGAGTGGGCCCACATCAGTGGGCGGTCAACCACGTGCAGGGCGGCGGGGGCCCGGTCCACGCTCGCCGCTTCCTCCTCTCTTCTTCCGCGATTTTTAATGTTTTTCCTTGGAGACTATTTTCCGGTAAGGAAATCAGCGAGAAACATTTGTGCTCCTGCATTTTTAAAAGCTTGGCATTATCTTGTGATTCTTCCAATTAAACGTATTATTTTAAAAAGAATTCTAAAATATATTCATAACCGTTGGAAAAAAATAAGAGTAAATTTTACAAAAATAAAACTATTTTAGTCAAACTATCACAAAATATAGATTTAATATAATATATCATAAAACTATATATTTAACACTAATTTATCATATAACTATAGATGTAGGTTATCACAAAATTACAAGTTTTACATCAATTCAATCATAAAATTTGGACAATTATAACTCAAACATAATATTAGAGCTAAGGATATAAACCTAAAATCTATAGTTTTATGATAATTTTATAATTAAATTTATAGTTTTGTGATAATTAGTCTTAAATATGTATTTTTTTCGATAAATTTATCGTTAAATATGTAGTTTTGTAATACATCACCTTAAATAAATATATAGTTTTCCGATAGTTTAGCTCAATTATTTGTATTATGTGAAATTTAGTTAAAAGATAAACTAGTTTCCCCGAAAAAAAAAAGATAAACTAGTTTTGCGTAGATATGTACTCCGTAACTGAGAATATGTTAGGTCTGGTCGACGCGAAGGTTCCGCGAGTCGTGGCGCGTCGCAATCAGCGGCGCGTCGCTCACCTCAGTCACCTGCTCGTTCGCTCGTTCGCTCGTTCGCTGGGCTGGATCCAGCTCGATCGGTCCGACCTGACCGACCGACCGGGCCGACCGAGATGCACGCGAGCTCGGTCGCAAGGTCAATGGGACGGGACCCACCGTAACAAAATTATGCTGAATGCTGATCCCATCCACTGCGTCGTGTACGGAGTATATGGATACTACGAGGACATTCCAATCCAATGCATCGTGTGTGGAGTATCTATTGTTTGCTCCACAGCTGATTAACGTCCCGGTCTTTGCTCAAAAGAGTTACAACCTAGCACTATAAATAAATATAGTCCAAAATAAAGCTAAACACACCAAACCAAAATAGAAGAAAACCAAACAAAACAAGGAGAACATTATTCCAGTCTATTGGTAAATCTCCATCTATAATTGGCAAAAAGTTGCATCATCGTCGTTTCAAGTTTACGACATGCAACAATCAGGAACTCCCCATCTTCATCACACTTTTATAATTGTGCCCACTGCCGAAGCCAATATGTTGCCCAGAAAATTACCTACATATAGGAAACAAATGGTGATTTATCAAAAACCACCATATCATGCCTGCTCAACCATAGAGCACAGCATAAAGCAGAGGCTCCAACAAGTATCAGTCTACCCTTTTTCTTGTCAACCCCCAGAAGCCAACCATAAAAAATATCAGATATGCTACTAGGAAGGTGTAATCCAAAAGAGAACTGAACTGCTCTCCAAATAAACTTTGCATAATGAAACTCCATAAATAAATGTTGAATAGTCTTATTTTTCATACAGAAACAACATTTTAGACTACCATTCTAATTCCGTCTTGCTAAATTATCCTTCTTAACACCACCCCTTTAAGCAAGTAACACATAAATATTTTTGATGTTGATCTTGATCTTGCTCCACAGTTGATAAGGCATGCAAAATTAAACATAATAGCAAACTTGCTAATCTCCATCTATCTACTCCTCTTAACCAATCATTTCTTGGATTATCTATTTCTTCAATCATTTCCACTTACTTTTATAATACCTGTACTCACCTAACAAATATTTCATTTCGAGATGAAATGCATGTGTTCTCTTTCAAAAAAACAAGGATAATGTAAATGCTCACAACGCGTACACTCACCCTATAAATACATACATGTATACCATAATTCTTAGCACCTTCGAGAGACTGAGCGGTATATCATGAAATTGACAAAGTCGCCATGGGTACCTCACTACCGATTGGGTACGTATGTCACCACTAAAACAATAATTAGCCGTAAATACGAGCATCGTGTTAAATCTATGATTTGAATCCATATAGATAATTAATTAGCCATAAATACGAGCACCGTGTTAAATTTATGATAAGATTCGTAACCAGTTAAGCTATACGTTCACTTTCGTTATGTATGTTTTTTAAAGGCAAATGCTAAAAATAAGATAAGGAATCAACTTCGTAATTATGGTTTATATTTTAATATTTAAATTACCTAGCCTTTGACAATTTTTTTGTCTTGTCATTTTAACAACAATGAAAGGAGTGTTGGGTAATACTTCCTCCGCCCTAAAAAAATCAATTTAGAATTATATTTAACATAATTTAGTACAACAATTTAGGATAGGAGCTTGTTCAGATTCGTTATAATACATTATGTTAAATTTAATTTTAGGTTGGTTTTTGTGAGACGGATGGAGTATAATACAAGTCAAATTAATCTTCTCAGTAACAAGCTAGAAAACATCATAAATGAATCCCAAAATGAAAAGCTTAAACTTAAAATTAGCTTTAGATAATAATTAGCTTATCTTGTGAGACTTAGAGCAGAGAGCAGCTGGTTCCGTGGTCGTGCACGGCACTAGCTGCGTACTCCTACATCGTCTAGTCAAGCGCACGACGGCAGGCGACAACTTTGGTTCGTTCTACTAGCCTAGCTACTCTCCGACGTCTCTACCTTTGTTTGACTAAGGGTGTATTTAGATCACGCTAAAACTGAAAGTTTGCTTGAAATTGAAATGATGTGACGGAAAAGTTGAAAGTTTATGTGTAGGAAAGTTTTGATATGATGGAAAAGTTGGAAGTTTGAAAAAAAGGTTTGGAACTAAACAATTAGTTTGAAAAAGAATATTTTCGGGTGTCACATTGGATGTTTACCAGATGTCGGAAGGGGTTTTTGGACACGAATAAAAAAACTAATTTCATAACTCACCTAGAAATCGTGAGACGAATCTTGTATGCCTAATTAAACCGCCGTTAGCACATGTAAGTTACTATAACACTTATGACTAATCATGTGGACTAATTAGGTTCTAAAGATTTGACTCACGATTTCCATGCAAAATGTTTAATTAGTTTTTACTTTTATCTATATTTAATGCTCCACGTATATGTCTAAAGATTAAATGTGACGTTTTTAGGAAAAAAAAAATTGGAAACTAAACTAGGCCTAAGTGATCGAAAGAAAATAAATGAATAAATAGACAACAGGCAATATTCTTGTTACTTGCCTATCGGCAGCGACGGCCGGGTCGTTCCTAACTCACAGATAGCCATGAATCTTTCGGGGGTGTTTAAATGGGCTGGGCCTTCGTTCACCACGGCGCTCTCGTTGTCGTTACCGACATCAACAACGCCGGGGGCCACGCGCTGGCCACCACGCTCGGCCCGCACGTCTGCACCTACATCCACTGCGACGTGGCCGAGGAGGCCGACGTCGAACGCGCCGTAGCGAGCACGCTGGAGCAGCATGGCCGCCTGGACGTGCTGTGCAACAACGCCGGGATGCTGGGCAGCCAGACGCGTGCCGCCAAGAGCATCGCGTCCCTCGAAGCCGGCGAGTTCGCCCGCGTGCTGCGCGCTGGGCGCCGCCCTCGGCGTGAAGCACGCGACGCATGCCATGGTGCCCCGCCGCGCCGACAGCATTGTGTCTGTGGTGAGCGTGGTGGGCGTGCTCGGCGGCCTTGGCCCGCACGCCCTAGTGGGGCTCACCAAGAACGCCGCCTGCGAGCTCGGGGAGCACGGCATCCGCGTACCATGGGGAGAGATGAAGAGAGGGTAGCTGGGGAGAGAGGAGCAAGAAGAGGATGGGGGTCTGAATGGTATGTGGGACCCACGTAGCCCCATCTTCTTTTAAAAAAAATTGGTATAGCTGACATCTGGGGACCACAGTTTTTAATATTTTTCAGGATATAATTGCCACGTAAGCGACACGTCAATGCCACGTGGGACAAGGACCTAGTCAAAGAAAACCACGTAGGCGCCACGTCATCTAAAATCGGGCACAATACTGCCGAGGGACCTTTTCTGCACGGTTTTAAAAGTTGAGGGATGCATTGTATCCGGTTTTCTAAACTGAGGATGAAAATCAGACTAGGCGACAAATTAAGGGACCTAAAAAAGTGAACTTATTCCTCCTGGAGTAATCCTACATGCCTAGCCCAATAGCCATGAAATTAAGGCCCTAATATACAGCCCAATAAAGCATGCAAAAAAAAAAAAAGGTTATCCCACATGCGCAGCCCAATGCCCAGGCGTGCCAAAGAAAAAGGAAAATAAAAGAAAAAATCGTGGTCGGCAGGATTCGAACCTGCGCGGGCAGAGCCCACATGATTTCTAGTCATGCCCGATAACCACTCCGGCACGACCACCTTGATGTTGACAGCCAACAAAATAAGGCACTACTTAACTTCTTCAAGTAAATCCTTTTTCTTAAAAAAAAATGGTATTCTCGTGAGTAGAAGAAACACATTACTGCACACGAGACGGTTGAGCAGTCAGTTTCCGGGAGCAATGTTGCATTTTTCTCCTGCTGCCATTCAATTCTCCTGCACCCCACCAATTCAGCACGACAAAGACACTCCCCCATGGACCCACCCACTATATATATATATATCCCAAGTAATCCTACTCGCGAAGTGAGCATAGCTCAACTGGTTAGGTTCCTTGTGGTGGAACCAACCTACACGGGTTTAAATCCTAGATTTGACACGGGTGCTCGCATTTACGGCTAATTATTCTTTTAGTGGTAGCGTTATATCCTAGTACTACGAATTTGGACGGCTAATTATTCTTTCAGTGGTAGCGCCTGCGTTTGAAGTAATCCATACTCCCTCCGTCCCATAAAAAATCAATCTAGTACACCCTCCGTCCCATAAAAAATCAATTTATTCTTCGTTTGAAGTAATCCCTACTCCCTCCGTCCCATAAAAAATCAATCTAGTACACCCTCCGTCCCATAAAAAATCAATTTATTATTTCAGTGGTAGCGCCTGCGTTTAAAGTAATCCCTACTCCCACAAAAAAAAAGTAATCCCTACTCCCTCCGTCCCATAAAAAATCAATCTAGTACACCCCCCGTCCCATAAAAAATCAATCTAGTACATCCTAGTACTACGAAGTAATCCCTACTCCCTCCGTCCTATAAAAAATCAATCTAGTACATCCTAGTACTGCGAATTTTACATCCTAGTACTACGAAGTAATCCCTACTCACTCCGTCCTATAAAAAATCAATCTAGTACATCCTAGTACTATGAATTTGGACATACTTCTGTTCAGATTCATTGTACTAAAATATGTTAGGGTAAATTGCACCCACGGTGCATCAACTTGGTAGGTCGGTGCAATTTGATACAAGAACTTGAGAAATGAGCATTCTAGTGCAACAACTTAGCATATAATTGCAATTAATTTTGTATAAGAACTTTATAAGTGATCGTATAAATGCAACAACTTGTAAGATATGTACGATTTTGATATAATAAGTTAAGAAGTTATGAGACAACTTAATTATTTGGAACACTTTTTTATACATATTCAATTTCTAAGTAATTTTGAAAATATACTAGCGTGGATTTGTATATAAGCATATTTATATTTTTTATCTTAATAATTAATAACTGAAAGTCAATTAAATTGGATGTAGAAATTATTATATTTCGGTTGAGATTTGGGAAGGTGAAGAAAACAAAAATTCTTAAAGGCAATTGGATGTGCGGTATGATTATTAAAGATTAAGTTCAATATTATAAGGTAATATCCGTAGGATTGCTATGTAATAGCATATTGATATCGTGAAAAAAACCCCTCTGTTTCTATTCACTATTCCCAATCAATCCCAGATTAACTTGGTTTTCTCGTTTGTAGGTGGTGTCTTGTTTAAGGTCTACATTGTTGGGGATGCGATACGGGTTGTGCGTAGGTTTTCGCTTCCCAACGTTGATGCAGGTGATTTACCGAACAATGCTGGAGTATTTCGGTTTCCAAGGGTCTCTTGTGCTTCAGCCAACGCAGATGATGCAGATCTGGACCCCCATGTTGCTGGTAAACTTCCATACATTGGTTTCCATAGCTTTACGCTTATTGATGTCATTCATTGTTGGCTCTAGAAAATAGTATTGCCAACTAATGTTCTTCCATATTCCCTCAGAACTTCCTCCAAGACCACTTCTCGAGATATTGGCAAGAGAGCTGCGCCGACGATTGGTACTAATGATCCTTTGACTTGTGTGTTATTATGCTTAATTAATGTCATGTTGATTAACCCTTTTACCTAACTTACAGGGTCTTAGATTGTTTAACATTGATATGATTAGAGAGCATGGGACAAGAGATCGGTTCTATGTCATAGACATGAACTATTTTCCTGGTATGTGATCTAATATGTTTCAAGTATGTCTAATTTATCCCCGCAAAAAAAAGTATGTCTAATTTATCTTCTCATTATTTTCAGCTAACTTAATGTTTATGGGTTTGAATTAGCAAACGATTTCCCTCCTATATCGTCGAAAATCTTTTTTGTTATGCTGCTAGGTAAAAGTCTAAATTAATACACTACTGTACAAGTTGTCGCACCCACTTGAAATGTCCTCTCTTTCGCATATGGCAGCTCTCAATAAAATCGGGAAACAACATGATGGCAGTCGATTATTATACTGAACTCTTTACAGAAGTGGCCTTCCTTTGCTAAATGGATAGTTCTTATCTCAATTGTGAAAGAAGCTCATCACCTCTTATCCTGCAGGTTATGGTAAAATGCCTGGATATGAACATGTATTCACCGACTTTCTGCTGAGTCTAGTTGAGAAGGAGTACAAACGGCGACCAAGCTATAGCTCATGCGAGGGGTGAAACGACGAGCCCTTCACCGTGTCAGTGTGTCTCGAATTCGCTGTGTGTGTGTAGTACAAATGTGAATGCAAGAAGGCAAGAGCAAATCCTCCGTGGTAAAGTTGGGCATCAGTAGTTGCGATAAAGCAGCGATGACTGTGTCAAGCTGTAAATTATTAGCTCCCGTTTGCTAACTTCTCTTGTTCTCAAATAATTTTGCTCGGCTAATTAATGAAGTTAAGATGTTACCTGCTACAAATGTGCAAAAGGAGTGCCTTTTTTGCTTGGTACCATCACAAATATCAGCTGTGGAAAAATCGTGATGTCTTGTGAAATCCTGGTGGCTTCAGTTGATGATAAATCTGGAACACCTTTGAAATGCTCGAAGTCCACTGTAAGATACAAGAGTCCCAACTCTGCTAAGGCCAGTCACCATTTTTTTTTTGCCGTTCCTCGTATGCCACGTAGACGAAGAACCACACTCCATAGTGCAAGTACTAGTAGTGGGTCCCACTGGTACATCTTTTTACTTTTCATCTTCCAATCTCTCTTTCTTTTCTCAAGCTGTTCTCTCTCAAGTACTACTCTCTCTCAAGTGAGCTCTCTCCCGAGGCTTCGAGCGGCGGCGGTGCGGTGGAAGACGGCGCCCGGCGCCTCTCCCGTCCTCTGTCCACAACGGCGGCGCGGGGCAGATCGAGCGGCGGTGCTGGACGAAGCCGCGCGCTCCGGCTCCTCTTCCTTTGTCGCGACCCGAGCGGCAGCTGGGCAGCCAGATCCAGCTTGGGCTCGCCGGATCTGGCCGCGGACGGCGACGGCGGGCTCGTCGGCTTACCACGGCGATGGCGGACTAGGCGGCTCGTCGGCAAGGAGGAGGCGACGGCGGCGGGAAGGAGGCCGTTGCCACTCGCTCCACAACGCGGTCTCCCAAACCTCACGCGTCCTTTTTTTCGCCCAAGAACCGGTGGCAAACATTGGACACAACTTCATTTTGGTGGGCTCGGAAGTAAACGTGCCGTGTGGCTTCCTCATTTGCCAACGTGGGAGGGCGAGGCTGAACGCCACGCAAGCCCACTGTGAACGCACTAAGAGTTTGTAGTACTTCCACTACTGTAGTTTGACAGTTCTTACAACCCCCTCCTAACGGGAAGGATCCTCTGCCTTTTGGTACTAATGCTGTGTTTAGTTGGGGAAAAGAAAATTTTTGGGTGTCACATCAGACGTTTGACCGGATGTCGGAAGGGGTTTTCGGACACGAATGAAAAAACTAATTTCAGAACTCGCCTGGAAACCGCGAGACGAATCTTTTGAGCCTACTTAAGCCGTCATTAGCACATGTGGGTTACTGTAGCACTTATGGCTAATCATGGCCTAATTAGGCTCAAAAGATTCGTCTCGCGATTTATAGCTAAACTGTGCAATTGGTTTTTCTTTTTGTCCACATTTAATGCTCCATGCATGTGTTCAAAGATTCGATGTGATAGGTGAAAGTGAAAATTTTTGGGAACTAAACTGGCCCATAGTTCGGTATACTCCCTCCGTTTCAAAAAAAAAAAAAAAACCCAATCTAATCGAGATATCTCCTAGTCCCATGAATCTATTTAGATGTTTACTCAGATTGGTTGGACTAGATAATATCTCATCCTTAACTGGTCCTTAATATCTCATACTTTTTTTTATGAAGGGAATAGATATGAGAGTTTCATCTAATTAATTGTGGCCTAGAAAATTTGAAACTTAGTAATTTTTTGGAAAAAAAAATAAAACCATCTCATGAAGCCATCGTTTGGCTGATTTTAAGCATAAGCGAAACGGCATATTTGCAAACAAAAAATAATTTGTTAATAAAATTTTTATATACGTGTTCTTAGCGATCTAAAAGCAAAGGCTAAAAAATAAACTTCGATGAAAAAAACCTTAAGATCAACTTTAAATTTAAGGTTGAAAATTTAAATTTTAGCTGATAAGTATAAGCATGCATAAGTGAAAATATGAGGCCGTCAGTATGGATTAGGCCTGACGCTAGGAAGGGTATACGCAACCTATATCCATACCCAATTTTCACAAATTTTGACAATTTGACCCTTTGCAAAAACTATTTTTACAAATGAACCGCTACCAAAACTTATTTCAAATCTAACCATTTTGCTCAACGCCAAATCATGTGGCGCTGAACTTAGACACCTCAGCGCCAAATAGCATGGCGCTGAATGTACGTTGGCACGCTGACTTAGTCTCCCATCCGCTGTGGCACGGCATTCAGCGCCAGCTGACGTGGCGCTGAGGTGTCTAAGTTCAGCGCTACATGATTTAGCGTTGAGCAAAAGGGTCAGATTTAAAATAAGTTTTGGCAGCAGTTCATTTGTAAAAATAGTTTTTGCAAAGGGTCAAATTGTCAAAATTTGTGCCCAATTTTACCCATAACCATTTCATAATTCTTTTTAGACTGGTACCATTTCATAATTAGATTTACCCATATCCATTTGCTATCATTTCTATCTTCCATTTGCCATAGAACTCAAGCCTAATCTAGTTTCATCCATCATCCATCCATGGACCTGACAGTTGTCATCTATCTTCCCATGGGAGTACGTTGTTTTCAGGGGCAGTTGCACATCAGCCCACAGTTGGTCGTCAGTTGGAGTGACATCATTCCATTGCCACCAAGCACCAACAGCCGCGCGCGTCGTCGACGTGGATCGTCCCACCACCAACGCCCACCGCCTTCTTCTTCTTGAAACACTTTTAATCACCTAGACAGACATTCACCCATTTATTGTATGTCAATTATATATGTATGAAAAAATTTAAAAAAATTAACAAGATAGATTCACATGTAATATATCACCTCCACAAATATGTAAATTCTAATTCAACTTCTATAAGTTGTAACAAAAATAACAAATCAAACTCTGATTAGTATACGTATATTCACGGTTAAATTTGTTATTTTTGTTACAACTTATAAAAATTAAATTTTAAGTTGTATATTTATGTAGTGATATATTATATATCAATCTATCTTGTAAATTTTTTGAAATGTTTTCATGATCATTTAGTTGATATGCACTTAATAAGTGGACATCCACTCGAGTGTTTAGAATCCACCTTCTTCCTCCTCCTCCTTCTTCTTCACCTCTCCACCGCGCGCGCGCTCTCTCTGTCTCGCGCGCAATGGCGTCGTCGCCCGCCATTGGCGCGCGCGAGAAGAAGCTCGTCAGGATCTCGGATTTCCTACTCCTCCACGACGACAGCGACGGTGCAGGCGGCGCCGACCACGAGCTGCTGCGGCGGCGTCGTCGTCGTCGTCAGGAGGATGAGGAGAAGGAGGTTGTGGCGGCGGCGGCGGCGCAGGTGGCCTCGCCTCCTTCGCCGGGGACGCCGCGGCTGCGAATCCCGGGCTTCACGTGCGCGCGCTTACGGTTCGTGAGTTTCCGCGGCGGGAGGGGAGGACGTCGCGGCGGCGGCCGGAAGGAGGAGCTCGCCGCCCGAGAAGAGCGAGGCCGCGTCGTCGTCGGCGGATGAGGCTTCAGGTTGGTGTGGACGCTCGTGTCGTGGTTGTGTTCTTGGAGTTTTGACGGGTATTGATGCGACGTACGGCGGCCATTGCAGGACGCGAGGTGGCGGCGGGGAGCGGCAGCGGCACGCGCGTCGTCGTCGGCGGCGACGGCGACGACGACGACGGAGGCGGCCGCCGGGTTGGGGCTCAGCCTGCTGTTCCTCCTGCAAGAACGTCCGCCGAGCTCAACAAGATGGCCGAGGTGCGCGCGCAGACGGAGGCGCTCCTCAGCGAGATGAGAGACGAAGCTGCCATCTGCAAACGCAACATCGCCGCCGCCGCCGCCGCGCGCGAGCTTCGCACCACGTCGTCGTCGTCGTCGTCGATCTCGACTCGTCTCGCTTCGGGATATTCGTCGAACACCTCTGGCGCCGGCCGTGCGGCTTCCTCGCCGGCCAACGGCGAGGTCGAGAAGACGAAGCCGCTGCAGGAAGAGGAGTGGTCGGACGACGGCGAGTTCATCGAGCTGAGGGAGGGTTCGGCTTCGTCGCCGGCGGCGACGAGGAAGGCGGCGGCGGGTGTCCGGCGTGGAGCTGGAGAGGAGGCTGCGCGAGGTGCAGCACGAGAGGGACAGGGAGCGGGTGGCGGAGCTGGAGTCGGCGCTGCGGCGGCGGAGCGGAGGCTGATGGAGAAGGAGATGGAGGCGCGGCTGTGGAAGGACACGGCGGAGCTCGCGCTGCAGCGGCCGCCGCCGCCGCCGCTCGCCGGCGGCCGGCAGTGACCAGGCCACTTGTATGTAGTAGTGACAGTGAGCAGTGTGTTGCTTAACTCTGTTTTGTCAGTGATAACCTTGTAGTATGGTACTCGTAAAACTGAGCAGTAGTAGTAGCGTTAGTAGGAACTGTACGGTAACATATACTGATTATATCTTGTGTAAGCAAAATAATGGAGGGGATTATTATATTTAAGTCACATCTAATGCTAAAAAATTTGAGTCGAATTTGTTCTTAGTTGGATCCATACTAAGATTCGTGCTCCGATTATGTGTGGTGGTAGCGACGACGCTGACACTATATTACAGGTTAGTTTTTAGGCGAGGGTTAAAATAGTTTAGGAGTTGAGGGATGAGGAAGAGGGTGGTTTCTCCTAAATTAGACCGAGTTTAGTTTCAAACTGTTTTTTCAAACTTTCAACTTTTCCTTCACATCAAAACTTTCCTACACACACAAACTTTCAACTTTTCCATCACATCGTTTAAATTTCAACCAAACTTCTGATTTTAGCGTGACCTAAACACACCCTTAGACGGATAGCTAGGGAGACAATAGATCCTCAGTGGATGACATTGACAGGCATGGCAGGCGCGTCAGAACCGTAGGGTTAAATAAAGACGGTGAGCGAGGTTAGAGTTGAGGCCGTCAAATCTAAAATGGTTAGAAGGTGGAGGGTGATGGTGGTAACTTGGTGACGAGAACCGCCATAGACAAGAAAATAATGGTCGTGTAGAGGAACCTCGCCGCAGTTCGGAGGAGGAGAGGAGGTGTGGATGGGAAAGGGAAGGGGGCAAATTCCAATAGAACAAGTCTCACACGGTCACACCAACGAGGCAGATAACGCACCATGCTTGTTAGAAATCAAGTGGCGCATGCATTGTGGGATAGAAAAGAAGTGGGGAAATGTTACTGTAGCTGTTCAAATTTGCGCAATTTATATATGCTGGGAAAAACTAACTTTAAGTTTGAATGACGTACTGAGGAATGGATAGTCTCAATAATTAGTATGCATATTAATAGGAGTTAGGAGTAATATCTACAGAATCCCTTTTGTTTGTATACTCTAAATTCGTGCACATGCCCTACTGGCATGCTCATTTAATTCCAATTAAATTTATATATATAATATTAGGAATAATTTTAGGAAGATAGCCCACTTGTCTTCTTGGCAATCATAAGGGCATTAATAAGGGGTCAAAGTTTGGTTGAGGTAAGATTAAACAAAAATTAAATGAATTGCACTGCAATTTTGAACTTGAGAATTAGCTACAGGAGTACGAGTACATTTTAGGATGGGAGTAGTAGCTATTTGTTCTATGGTGCATTTGCTTGGGGGAGTTGAGGGCATGCGAGTTTAAAGGGATAAAGTTATTATTTTCTTGCTTAGTTTTAGAGAAGAGTAAATTGCATTAGCGGTACATGAACATGTCAAGTAGGTGGAATTTAGTGTATCAACTTGTAAAATGTATGAACTTGTCTGATACAGTAAACTAAGGCTAAAATGGCACGGTAAGACCCATTTTGATATGGTGAACATTATAAATTATAAATTAGTAGATGATGTGCGTGCTTACAGTACGTAGGTTATATTTGTAAAGTTAGTTCCACTTTATCTTTCTTTGTTTCTTTCCCTTACATCATTACTTGGTTTTTTTATGCAATCATTACACCTTATTATATGTTTATCCTTCTTAGACACATGTTTACAGTGAGTTTAAATCAACAAAATTAATCTTGCCATGTGATTTTGATGTTCTTCGCACACACCAAACAAGTTTGTGCATCAAAATGAGCATTTTACAAGTCCATGCATGCAATTTACTCTTTTGAGAATTAAGGAGAGAGCCTCCTACTCCCTTAATACTTATCGTAGTGAACAATGCTATTGTTAAATTTTAAAAACTTTATCTATAATGCATTTACCGGCTCAGTTTTCGAAGATGCTTATAGGGGTAGGGTTTACGTACGTGCGTTTATAGAGGTGAATGTGCGTGCGTTGTGAGTGTCTGCGTTGTAATGTGTAATTTAAAAAAAATAACATCTAAAATATTTATCTTAAAATTATAAAAAATAGTATTAAAATTAATTCAATAAAATCATATATTTATTATTTTTTATATGTTGTAATAAAAAATGGTCAAAATAATTTTTGAAGATCAACTTCTTATCTAAACCAATAAGTATTATCAACTGGGAAGGAACACTTTTTAATATCTAGACAATGGGTGAGAGGTGAGGGGGAATGCCATCGATGCATCTTACAAATCTCAGTTCTTACTTGAAATCTATTACATAGAACTCTCAATAATTACCAATACTTCAGTCAAACAAGAGGATGGGACTTAAAAAAAAATCAAACTCATATCATTTTTACCACCGGTAATTTCTCTAGACTCCTAATATTCTCATCCAAAGTCGATACTCCATTTAGGTTTGTTTGGCAAATGGGATAAGAAAATAGTATCTCCTGATATTCTCATCTAAAATCATAGCCATCTATTCTTCACACCTCATTCAATCCTAGCAATTCATCCACTTGTTTTTTTTTTCTGATCCCACATCTTATAATCCATTTGTCAAACGTACCCTCTGTTCGAAAATGCAAAAACTAGCCGAGATTTGAGAAAAAAAAACAAGTAAAGAAGTTATGTAATACTCCTTCCGTTTTATATTATAAGTCATTTAGTTTTTTTCTAGCCAAACTTTCAGTTTCATATTATAAGTCATTTATTTTTTTTTCTAGTCAAACTTTGTTAAGTTTGACCAAAATTATAGAAAAAAATCAACATCATCTAAAATATGAAATTAGTTTTATAAAATCTAACATTGCATATAGTTTGATAATATATTTGTTTTGTGTTGAAAATGCTACAATATTTGTCTACAAGTTTGTTCAAACTTAAAACTTTTTTGATAAGAATAAAAATTCAAATGAGTAATAATATGAAACGGAGAGAATATCGTATATTTCGAGACGAAGAGAATATATTTTTATTTTGAGGAGGGGAGAATCTGATGCCAGGCCGGCACAACAGAGGAGAGGTTCTGCTTCTCCGCTTTACTTGATGCCTTGATTCCTCCCTTTCTTTTCATCTCCTCCTCCTCGTGGCTTTCCTTTCTTCCGATCCAAGCTACTCTCTCTCTCCTCTCCTCTCCTCACCAAGCGAGCCTTCTAGAGAGCCCGCCCGCCCGTCCCACGGTAAGTCTCGCCTTCTTCGCTCCTCCCTGATTTCTCACCGGCGATCGATCGATCGATCGATCCCCCGCGCGCGCTCGAGCCGTCGCCGGAGCCTGGGTGGGTCGGGAAACGCGGCGGCGTACGGAGTGAGAGATGGTGTGGTGTGGTGTGGTAGGGTAGGGTGGATGGAGCACGGCCCGTCGTTGAATTAGGGGAGGAGAAAAAAGGGAGGGATTTTTATGCGTTTTTTTGAGGGCGGGGAATCGGCAGCCGTCTCGTCTGTCTCGTGCAAGAACACGACGATATTCACCGTTTACGGTTCACGGCCTAAAAGCAAAACGCAAAACGGGACCAACCCCAACCCAATGAGTAGGGAGATGACTTAACCGTACATGAATGATAAAGTTCGATTAAACGAACAATCTTGGTATATACAAGTCTATGGAAAAAACACCGACGTGTCACACACACAAAAAATAGAATTTTTGACAGTAATCTTCCGTAGTACCGTGTTGTCTATTCTCTTCACGTAACGGTTACGACGTTTGCACTAACGCCGTTGCGTTCGAACGTCACAACGGACACCGATTAGAACTACTACGACTACTACCACTATCACACATTGTATTCAAGACTTGAAAGGAACACATAACTGTTTTGGTAGTGGTCGAACGTACGTTAAGTAGAAGGTAGACACTATCAAAACATGAGGGATCAAAAGAAGTGGTACGATTAAAGTTATTAGAACAAAGACGATACGATCCTTAACTTTCCTCCATTGGAAGAACAGTCGATCATACCATTCAAGAGATCGTCTTTTAACTAAAATGATGTCGAAGGGTCAAATAGACGGCGTGGTTCAATTGAACACCTAAGCCTCCTAGAGAAAGAACGTTAGGAAACAAAGATGGGTTTCAAACTACAAGATTATATAGACATTATTTATCATAAAGCTTCCGATACCGATGGCACCTTCATGGAAGCTCGTCTGTATAGCGACGATGGGACGCAGAAAGTAACTGTTCCAAACAGATGACAGAAGTCTACTCCGAGGTAAATGAGTACGGTGACCATATTACAATCCCACCATTTAGTCCAACAAAGATCGAAATAAAAAGATTAGATTTCATAGTTGTATTGTATGACTACGATATAACTATACATTTGTAAAGGAGAAAAGGACAGAAATAACGAAACACCGTAACAAAAACGGAGAAGCATAATATGTTGACATCCTTTGAACTGCTTAAGTAGAATCTACTTCTTCCGTTTCATATTATAAGACTTTCTAGCATTGCCCATATTCATATATATGTTAATGAATCTAGACATATATGTGTGCCTAGATTCATTAACATCTATATGAATGTGGGTAATGCTAGAAAGTCTTATAACCTCAAACGGAGGGAGTAGCAGTTAATGCTTCTAGGAAATTTCTTCTAAAAAAAGTTAAGAGGAAACAATCACATTTCAAGATAAAGCATCTAGTTTTTCATTCCTGGATATTTCTTCTAAAATATCTTCTTTTTTTTTTTACCTTTTGCAGCCTCAGCTTGAAACTGGTGACAAAAGTATGCTCTCTGTTCATTGATTCATCATCTGTTAAGTTGATTTTGGAAATTGAACTAAGTATTACTTTATTTTCTTTTCAGTTATTATGCCACCTTCTGCTCTGGATCGTCTAGGTAAGTTTAGTTGTGTTAGATAATCTCTTTCTTCTTGGAAACGCATGATGATGATTCTCTCACAAGCTTTCCATGCTCTATTTTCTGGTAACTTCTCTAATCTATTCTATCACTATGCAGCATCTCTGCATATTGAATATCCTATGCTATTTGAAGTCCACAACGCGGCAGCAGAACGGACTTCACACTGTGGCGTCCTGGAGTTCATTGCAGAAGAAGGCATGATCTACATGCCATATTGGGTATGGACAGGTTTAGAATAACGTTGCAATTACTTTTATGCGATGCCACCAAAGCTAACTCTATCTACTCATCAGATGATGCAAAATCTTCTTCTAACAGAGGGGGATATGGTGTTCATAAAAAATGCCAATCTCCCTAAAGGAACATATGTGAAGCTGCAGCCTCACACAACAGACTTCTTAGACATTTCAAACCCAAAAGCAATGTTAGTATTGTTTGGTAAATTATTTTCTGTTATTTTCTTTTGCTATCACTTCATGTCTTCATATACTGTTGTGTTGTGATTGGATCTTATGGTTTGACTAATGATATCCCTGAAGAACAGTAACAAGCCATTTATGCCATTCTTGCAGCTTGGAGAAAACATTGCGGAATTACTCTTGTCTAACCACTGGTGACAGCATTATGGTAGCATATAATAACAAGAAATACTACATTGATATAGTGGAAACAAAGCCTTCCAATGCTATCAGTATTATTGAGACCGACTGTGAAGTCGACTTTGCTCCACCACTTGACTATAAAGAACCTGAGCGACCAAAAGCTGCTGTTCCTCCAAGTACAGCGCCTACTGCTGGTAGATTTCTCTTTATGCCCCGTTAATGATCTTAATCTCTTCCCTCAAATTCTCTTGATGTTCATTACTTTAAGATTTATTCGTTTTGCAGAAGAGGCAGCTGAAGAAGAACCAAAGTTCATCCCCTTTACTGGACCTGGGAGGCGTCTGGATGGGAAGGCTCCTAAAGATAAGGATGTATCAGCTCAATCCCCTGCAAAACGGCAAGCTAATGCAACAAACAGCGTGCAGCCCTCAACAGCCTCCACATCACAGAGCAGTTCATCTCGTAAAACCACGGGAAAGCTTGTTTTTGGCCCTGGTGGGAACCGCGCATCTAAGGAAACAGAGAAGGTTGGTATTTTTGCGATTTATGCACCTATTGGCAGCTGTCTGGAAAACGAGTGCTAGTTTTGGAGCTACTTGAGATGCAAGAACCTCTAGTGACCAATGTTAGCTAAAACAGCTCTGTCGATTAGAGAAGGCATAATAAGTTTTTGCTTCGATGTGTTTGACACACTTTTTTTTACCATAATTTGTTTTATTTTCAATGTAGGTGCCTGAAAAGGAACCAAAGGAGGATCCCAAGAAAGATGAACCGAAATTCTCAGCTTTTACAGGAAGGAAATACTCATTGAAGGGCTGATAGCCAGATAGTGTATTATCACTTATCAGTATTTCCAGAGACAGACATGATTATGGAGACAGAGTTTGACTGTTTAGTTACTCTGATTCCTTGAAGCCTCTTTTGGTTGGACCAGTGGCATCTTTGAATGTTTATTTTCTGTCTTAACTATGAATCATCCTCGTGCCAGCAACGGAGAGGCAACTGATGTATAAAAAAAATCTATTCATGCCTGTTTATGGATTTGTACTGAGCTTGTCTGTACATATGTACTGTTCCCCACTTAGTTTAAACGTTTACCTGGTGTGTGGCGGTGAAAGTTTTGGATGCGTACTGCATAGATTCGCACATTTATGCTGCTTTCTCTCACTCACTGGGAAGGTTGATTCTCTATTTATTTCTTTTTCAGATGTCATGCAACAGCATCTAAGGCTGAAGCACATGTTGCCAACCGCTGACATCAAATGCTCCAGATAATTTAGTCATTCATAATCTCATCCAGATCTCTACAGATTCTGTTGGTTTCGGTGTTACCCTCGTGAGCAAAACTCGGTTTCGTAGCCTGAAGGGGTGTTTGGGAGAGAGGGGCTAAAGTTTAGCCCCTCTCTCCCAAACACCCCCTGAATTGCGGGTTTTCCCAGCGGCTTCTGTGGATCTGTCACATGGAAATGGAAGAGGGCTGAATTGTGAACGATCAGCATGTCAACTTTGAGGAAGGGGATTAAAAGCTTAGAAGAGAGAGTTGATGGAGAGATTCGTTGAGAGTTTATCTTTAGTCCCATTGTGTTGTTTCTAACCATGGGAATTACTACTAGTACCTCTCTAAAATCCCTTATTTTAGAATGGAAGCAGTACAATTTAAGTTCATGGAGAACTAAATTTAGCTTGCTATACTATACTTAGAGAGAGATTTCCCTTCCAATTCACACCTCCAGGCGGCTCCAATCAAATGCACCGGTAGAATCATCGCTTGCATAAACAGATGTCTGATCTCTGAACTGGTGAACTTTAATAGGCCTTTTAGCTATCATGAGACCAAATATCACTTGGTCCATGCCACCAGCAAATAGAAACCATAACCAAATAACTAGTCTCGGCCGACCCTGAACATCCAAAACTAAACCATTGAAAACAGAAAAAAAAAAGAACATGGAGTACTAGTTACCTTATGTAGCAGAAGGACAGAAGAGACAGTGTGCTTCAAAGGAGATCAAAGCCTGTGTGACTACTAGATAAGATAGCAAAAGGGAGAATTGGATGCCAAGAGAAACTCATATTTACAGAAAAGTTTTACTAACATCCTTTGCAAGTTACATTCTTTCCACTGGACAGACTTTCCATAGAAAGCCATATGAAAAGCTCAGAAGTAGGAACATGCGGAACAAGCAGCTCCTGCAGCTGCTGAAAACATGAAAACATCTACTACGAGGGGGAAGCTCAAACCTGGTACAAGATTTGGCGATGCCATCGTGTAACTAACTAGTCATTGGCGACTAACTCTAAGTTTGCATTCTCTAACCTCTGGAGGACAAGCTTCTTCTGTGGAGCAAGCCCTTTCGCGATGGCCACGGAACTCACGTCGACGAGGATGGTGTCGTCTTCTTTGAAGTCGCCCTTCAGGACACTGAGGGCGATCTCGTTCTCCACCATCTGCTGGATCACCCTCTTCACAGGCCTAGCGCCGTAGTTAGGGTCAAAGCCGAGAGAGCCAAGATGCTCCACAGCTTCTGGTGTGTACTGCAGATGAATCTTCTGTTGCCTCAGCCGGTTCTTGACTCGGTTCAGCTGCAAGTGGAATATTTTACAATTTTTTTGTTAGATCAACTGTGAGAAAACCTCTAAAGCACAATTAATATTTGATGCTATGGCACAGGTGGGTCTATTAGAGTAGTCATGTAAGAATAACTATAAGAGGTTTACCTGGATCTCCACGATGCGATTTATCTCTGTGGTGTCCAGCGGCTGGAATACAATGTACTCATCTATCCTATTCAAAAACTCTGGCCGGAATGACTGCCGAGCCATGTCAATCACTTGCTTCTTCATTATTTCATAAACTGCCTCCTTGCTGTCTGATGTGTTTCTAAGCGTGTCAAGAATCAATGACGACCCAATGTTTGAAGTCATGATGATAACACAGTTAGTAAAGCTGACTGTTCTGCCCTGAGAGTCGGTTATTCTTCCGTCATCCAAAAGTTGCAATAAGATGTTGAACACATCCTGGTGCGCTTTCTCAATTTCATCGAAAAGAACCACAGAATAAGGCCTACGACGAACAGCTTCTGTCAGTTGGCCCCCTTCCCCATAACCAATATATCCAGGAGGGGCTCCAACCAAACGGGAGACTGCATGCTTTTCCATGTACTCGCTCATATCAATCCGTATTAGAGCATTCTCTGTGTTGAAAAGGAATTCAGCTAGTGTTTTCCCCAGTTCGGTCTTTCCTACACCTGTTGGACCCATAAACATTAAGCTTGCTATGGGACGGTTAGGGTCTGATAGGCCTGCCCTAGAACGACGGATTGCATTAGCCACTGACTTCACTGCAATATCTTGGCCAATAACCCTCTTGTGGAGTACATCTTCCAATAGCAGTAGCTTTTCCTTTTCAGATTGTTGAAGGTTTGACACTGGAATACCAGTCCACTTGCTAACAATCTCAGCAATGTCAACATCAGTCACCTCTTCTCGAAGCATTGACTTGCCTGACTGCTGGAATTCCATGAGTTTGTTCTCAGCCTCTTCAAGCTGTTTTTGTAGCGACAGAAGTGTTCCGTACTTGAGCTCAGCTGCACGGTTCAAATCATATTCTCTCTCAGCAGCTTCAATCTCCAGGTTAACTCTGTCAGTCTACAACAAAGATAAGAAAAGATGAGTTACACCATTACACGCCATGGCACAACAAATAACACTTAAAAGAACAAACCATGAGCCTACCTCTTCCTTGATCGATCTTATGCGGGTCATCAAGGACTTCTCATATTCCCAATGTTCTGAAAGGTTTTTCTGCTTCTGCTTGAGAGATTCTAGATCAGCTTCAAGCTTGCTCAGTCGCTGTTTGGAGGCTTTATCGGTATCATTCTTCAATGAGAGCTTCTCCATTTCAAGCCTTATGATTTCTCTATCTACCTCATCCAACTCAATAGGTTTCGATGTTATCTCCATTTTCAGCTTAGCAGCTGCTTCATCAACTAGGTCAATAGCTGCCCATGACGTGGAAGAAATTTAGATCAAGAAAAACTGGAGAAGGATTAAATTTAAGCTCCCATAATTGTTGATAATAAAGAACATGCAGTACCTTTATCAGGCAAAAAACGTCCAGTGATGTAGCGATCTGATAAAACAGCTGCAGAAACAAGAGCGCCATCTGATATTTTGACACCATGGTGCAGTTCGTACCGCTCTCTTAGACCACGCAATATAGAGATTGTATCCTCAACTGCTGGCTCACCACAATAAACCTGCTGGAACCTACGCTCCAGAGCAGCATCCTTCTCAATGTACTTCCTGTACTCATCTAATGTTGTTGCTCCAATGCAACGGAGTTCACCCCGGCCTAACATTGGCTTCAGCAAATTACCAGCATCCATTGCCCCACCTGCTGCTCCTGGAGCAGGAAAAAGGTAAGGTGTAAGCACAACAATAGTCATAGTAAGAAAGGCCCGACCAATTTGCCACAAGTACACATAATGGGCAAAATAGTTAAATGACAGCTTCAAAGTAATAACATAATAAGACAAATAAAATGAGATAATTATATAAATAGAAGCACTAGTGACTACCAATCTAAAAGTCAGACTACTATCTTCCACCATATGAATATGTATGTATGCTTAATTTGAATCATTCAGGTATCAAATTTAGTTAAGCTAAACATGTGAGACCTAATGGACAATTCAGAGGTTAACTTAATAAAAGCTAAGTGCTAAACAAACATGCCAATGGCCAAATACACACTTATATATACAAACCTGCACCAACAATAGTGTGGATCTCATCAATGAACAAGATGATTTGCCCATTCGAGGCAGTGACCTCCTTCAGAACAGCCTTAAGTCTCTCTTCAAATTGACCTTGGAATTTAGCCCCAGCAAGTAATGCTCCCATGTCCAATGAAATAAGCTGTAATTTTTGCATATGTGTGTAACGAAATTACAATGGATAGCACAATAAATTTCTAGCTATTCCTTCTTCCTTTATTTTCTCATTGCATTAAAGAACTGAGAATGCATCGTCCTATTGGCCAGAAGTATTCTTCTTAATGGATCCACCTGACGAGAGGTAGATGAATTGCCACTACTCATGGAAAGATCTCATGGTATATCTATCCTCAGCTCATCTGGTTGATTGAATCTGAGTATGAAATAAAAGCAAGGCAACTATCCTAGAAAATTATGTTACGGACAAGCAAAAAGGCTAAGAAATTACCTTTCTATTCTGTAAAGGTTCAGGAACATCTCCCCTCACAATACGTTGAGCCAATCTGCACGAAATAAATGCAGATGAATTGCTCAGCACATCCTTAAAACGACAAATGCTGTAAGCTGTGAAAAGTAACTTGTATTGAGAGAGAGAGAGAGAGAGAGAGAGAGAGAGAGAGGGAGATTTTACCCTTCAGCAATAGCAGTTTTGCCAACTCCTGGCTCACCAATAATTACAGGATTATTCTTAGTTCTCCTGCAAAGGATCTGAATGCATCGTCGCACTTCATCATCACGGCCAATAACAGGATCCAGTTTTCCACGTCGAGCTAATTCTGTCATGTCAATACCATACTTCTCTAGAGCCTGGTACTTCCCCTCCGGATCTGGAAGCAGCACCATAAAAAGAGTTATGATTCCTAAGGTTATCAAACAGTCACACTGGGTATATTTTAATGCTAACAAGAAAAACCATCTGGCTGAAACAAAACCATTGCCATCGGCAGAGTCTCCTCTCAAGTTGTGAATAGAGAGATAAACAAAGAGATACCTC
The DNA here is from genome assembly GCA_009805545.1 of Oryza longistaminata. NCBI lineage: Eukaryota > Viridiplantae > Streptophyta > Magnoliopsida > Poales > Poaceae > Oryza > Oryza longistaminata. The sequence goes on from CM020179.1 coordinate 6,758,297, forward strand.
TGTAGAAAAACAACTGCACAAAAGAAAGTAACAGCAAAGGATGGAGTTACATAGACATACTCTGATCTGTGACCCGCTGACTGCCACGTACAGCGGAGATAGCTTCCTTCAACTCATTCTCCCCAATTTTGAGATCTCTGAACAGCTGTTGTCCAAACCTCTTATCTTCTGTGAATGCTCGCAATATGTGCTCAACAGATACAAACTCATCAGCATATTCTTTCTTATGCTTCCTTGCATTATCCAAAATTGATACAAAGCTTGACCCTATGATCGGTCCACTTGTATCGCCAACAACCTACAAATGCAGAAGACTCATTGTTAACATTGATGCGTAGATCTCTTAACGAATTAACTATTACGGCCCATCAGCAGTACCTTTGGCTGTCTAGAGATGAACTCATCAGTAGCTTGCAGGACAGATGTGTTATCTATTCCAGCTTTCGAAAATATTCTGCGTGCTAAACCATCCTTCTGCTCCAGAAGAGCTTTCATCAGGTGCTCTGCTTCCACTACTTGTTGCTTTGACATTCTAGCTGCATCAACCGCGCCGACAACCCCCTCCCAGGCCATCTCAGTAAATTCTCCCGGAGTTATCTGTTTGGTCGCCAAAAATTAAGAAGGAAACAGAGCAAGATAATTAATTAGCTATCTATTAGTCAGCTGTTGTTGGCAAGAGGGAACTTTCCGGGCTGTGGGTCGGGGCGTGTTTCGTGTTTGTGCTCCTTTTTGAGATAGTTTCGTGGTCACCTTTTGAATTTTTACTGTTTTTGCATCTATTTGGTGGTGGATATGGGTCGTATGTGCTTTGTTTAATTTGGACTTGGGGGAAATATGCAGTATTTGAAATTCGCCGCTTTATAGAAGCCGAATAGGTTGACGTATAGTAAGATGATGTGCGTCACTCTGATGCCTCTTAAGATTCTATATTTCGGTGTAGGGTTTAAATATTTTTTTCCAACAAGCATTTATATGTATATATATTTTGTTATGTAATCACGACTTTAAAATAACGCTCACAATTACGCAACACCTATTCGGAGATGTGGGTAGGTGTTTGTACTCTCTTTAAATCTAATATCAAGACACCTTTTGAATTTTATTAATTTTCATCTATTTTTATAGTAGATATAAGTCTTATGTGTATTACCTATATGGTTTTATCACATACATGCATGAAAACCCCTCCCAGGCCATCTCAGTAAATTCTCCCGGAGTTATCTGTTTGGTCGCCAAAAATTAAGAAGGAAACAGAGCAAGATAATTAATTAGCTATCTATTAGTCAGCTGTTGTTGGCAAGAGGGAACTTTCCCATATTGTCTATATGACTATATATCCACAAACTGCAAACCATATGTTCTCAGTTTTCATAGTAATCACCAAGTTTTATCAAATCTGATACATAGCTATTCTCAGTTTTCACCAAACCTACAGAGTGATCAGCAACCGCTTTCCTTCAAGGTTTTCTAGGCATGAAATTGTTAAACACTGGCACATTGCACATCCCAAATTGCCTGAAACTAACACTTTTGCATATGCACTGCAACATGATCACTGAGCATAGCAGAACATTACACATGTAAACCGTAATATATATTCAATTAATGCAGTAGATTATCAAACATGTCTTGCAACTTTGCAACTAAACTAACAGCTTAATTCACAATTGCCTCATTATCGACACATGTACAACATCCGCGAGACTGAATTCACCACCACTATAGCAACCAACTGACAAGAGAAAAAAATGCACGGGCGTAGAGAAGTGAACCCAGACCTGAGACGACGACGAGGTGCTGTACCTCGCCGCCTGCGTGGGGTGGAACAGCCTCCGCTGCGGCGGCGCCGGCGGCGGAACCAGCAGCCCGCCTCCACCGAGCCGGCCCATGGGCGGTGCGAACCACGCGGGCCTTCCTCGCCCCACCACCAGCGGAAGCGGAAGCGTCTCCAGCGAGCGAGCGAGGGCGCGGAGCGGGAGCGCGGTCCCGGCCGCCAGCGTGGTGGCGCCGCGCCGCCGCCGCGCGCGGGCGGCGGCGCGCGCGAGCCTGGACACGGCGGTGGCGCGTGACATCGTGGCGAGCGGGTGGGGGGGTCAGGGGTTGAATGGCGCCTCGGACTCTCAGGGTCGCCGAGTGGGAGAAGCACGCGCGCTCTCGCGGCGATTTTAGGGCGGCGGCGGCGGCGGCGGCGGCGAAGGGTGGCGATGCTTGGAGAAGGGGAAAGAAGAAGAAGGTGGAGAAGAGAATCGAAGGTTGGAGAAGCTTCTGCAATCTGCAAGTTGCGGTTTGTTTTCGTTTTCCTTTTTTTATTATTTAAATTTAACTTTGATCGTGTTCGGCAGCCAAAATCATCTGATCCGGCCCGTTTATTTACGAATCGACGGTCCGAAATATCGTCCAGCACGTGGGCCCATATGAGCAGGGTTTCCAACTCGGGTTCGAAATTTCCTTCTCCCTCCGTTTCATATCAAACTTTTTTGATCAAATTTTAAAAAAATATTTGGTAATATTTATAACACCAAATTAGTTTCAATAAATACAATATTGAATATATTTTGATAACTAGAAAAAATATCCGTGTGTTGTAATGGGTGAAGTTTATTTTAATCGATTATTGTTATATGGTTCAGTTAAGATGAAATTTACTATGGAAGTTCACTTGGATATATATATTTTTAGAAAATTATGAGCTACAGTTAGTAGTCCGATCATCTTAAGTTAGCATGCGAGTTTTTTTTAACATATTTCTTATACAATTTCTTATGTATTACCAAAAGTGAACGATCTTAAAACCAACTCAAATATGGATATGTATTTCCAAAAGCAAACGAATTTAAAAACCGACTCATACACGGATAACGTACCAAAATACCGGCAAAAACATCTTTAATTTTTATAATAGTAGAGATATGTTTGTTTTGTGTTAGAAATATTGCTATATTTTTCTATAAGTTTGATCAAACTTAAAAAGTTCGATAAAAAAAAGTCAAAACAACTTGTAATATGAAATTAAGGTAGTACCCTGTACGGAACTATTTTGTCTGAATTTTGCAAGATTTATTCAAATTCGGTCGAAATTCCTCCAAAATTTATGTTTCTTCGTCCCGAAATAGGGAGAATTTGGTTCAGTAATCAGTTCAGGCTGTGGTTCAAAAGCTTCTCTTCAGAAATCTGCAATTTCAATATACGCAGCTCAGGTCTTAACCGGACACATGAATTTTTCCCATCTTCACAAAACTGCAAAACTAAAACAACTACCTTTCCAAACAGCAACATTCTGCTGAAATCTCATAAGATGCTGGCATTGCAACTTTGCAAGCTTGATAAACACCGTCACGAAAAAGATTAAAGAGCCAAGAGAATTTCGATGATTAACGAGAATTTTACCAAGCATACTATATTATCAGGATAACCGGTTATACCTGAACTAACATAGTTATTATAGTATAAGTCATGATAAAAACACACCACATAGCCGTTTCTCCACATAAATTTCAGACTGACTGGCCAACTAATAATCACTAAGCTGAAAAAAGAAGCCAAATGTGAAATGCACTTGTGATGAAGGCTAGCCACTATGAACACCACTTTGTGCTGACAAGTGAGCATGGACCAATCAGCAGCCGACACCGCGAATGCAGAAAAACCTCGTACGCGGAGTAATGATTGAAATGGAGGCTGGCTAGACCAGCTCCCAGTCCCCATCGATGTAAGGAACGCCGTCGTCTTCGCAGTCCTGCATCGATGAAAGATGGCGTTGTCAGATACATAGTATACTCATTGTTTGTACTTCCCAGCATGGCAGTTAACATATTGATTAAGAAATATGTGGAACTGAAACTAAACTTAGAAATCTCTTCAGAACGAATATGAAATATTTCAATACATATGTTGCTGTTTCATACTATAATAATATAGTGCAGACTGCAAAGGATTAAAGGTAGTACTAAGCAGCAGAAAATATCTTGAAGGAATCAAACATGAACGCTTGTGGAGTGGACTACATATGAATAGAGATGAGTAACGCACAGCCATAGAAAAGTTAGTGTTTGATAGACTACTACTGTGACCAGAAATTTTCATAGGTAAAGACTAAAGACTGATCTGCTTGAACAACGACACAAAGCAATAGAATTCTGAAACAGAATACCAATATAGAATACTCTTCTAAAAAATAAATGCAAGAAAGAATCATACCGGCCTAAACATGTCAACAACAATGTCATCTAGACCACCACTGAGACCCCTTTGCAGCCCAGTTGTCCGCATAAGATCGTCATTATAGTTTAGCTGATTGCTAACAGCTTGGTGATGAATCCTTCCATCTTGCATGGGAGAAACAATGCCCGTATTCCCACGATCCAGTGTCTGCCTTGGCACAGCCGGATTGTCTAAGCTAAGGTTGGGCAATGATGTGTTGATGCTGGAGTTACTAAATACATGGCTGTTATTTAGCATGTCTCGTGAGTTTGTGCTGCTCCCGTAGTTGAATGGTGATGCTTCCTGATTGAATGATATTGGAACATTGCTAGCTAGTGATGCTACTTGGCCCTGCATCTCATTTCCCAGCAGCGGAATCTGATTGGATGATGTGAAGCTTGAGACAGGTTCAATTTTGGGGCCATTCATATGCAGGGTGGCTTGGGACATGCTATCATTGTGACCACGATCCTGAATGTTGGATGGAACCGCAGTTTGCCAAGTATTGGTGGTTCTTCCAAGATCAGGAAACTGGGGAGACTCACCAACAAGTGTGCTAAATGGATCTGCAGAAGATGAATGCACCCGACTAAGGTGTTGCTGATTGCTCGACTCAAGAGGTTGCAGTGATCTGTTTGCAGTTGCCAGCGGTGCACCATTCGATATGTTTGGAAAGGAGTTACCAGAAGGACCAGTTAGAATTGTTGACATCTGTGCACCTCTGATCATGTTACCATTATTAAGCCCTCCTAAATCATTCAGTGAAGTGCTCAGATTATTTTGGGCATGTCCTAACTGAATTGGCTGTGAATGCAGCAAACCATGAACACCAAACGCAGAAGGGGAGTTCATCCTAGTAAGAATGTTGTTTGCCTGGGTATGGCCAGCAGTTGGGACTGTACGGTATCTACCATATGCGTTGTAGTTTCCAAATGAATTCATGTTTATGTAAGCAGGGTTCCTTCCTCCAAATGCAGCTGCAAGGTTAGCCTGCCTGCTTGCATCAGTGCTCAACCGTTTAAGGTACAATCGATACTTCTGAAATGACAAGCAGAGAAGAAACATCAGTGAAGTATACTTGTAGGTGCAAACAAGAGGAAAAAAAATAGCTAAGAAATGAATAGGTTAGCAAAACTCTGAATTTAACACTTCATCCAGGCACCTCTTTTTCTCCTATTGTTGGTGCTGACGTGGCTTGAGCTGGCCTTTGCGGCTGGTTTATATATAACTTGATTAAAGTATATTGGTGATAAGATTAGTGATGCTTGACAGCTAGATGTTACATCCATGCCCGTCTTCTCCCACTTAATTCTTCCTCTCATATTTCTTGCATGCTACTCGTAGGCAGCACGACAGGATCAAAGATTCACAGATCTATATAGACACACACACATATATATACTCTCTCTCTCATAGCTTGGAAGGAAGGAAAAACATTTTAATTAGCTGTTGCAATCATCCCTAATTTCTTCACTTTGGCCCTATAATTAAGGATGGCATCTTACTGTTGTGAGATGTACATTTTTTTTCACTCAATTAATTTTATCATCCTATCCAAATCGCTTCTCTTTTTCTCTTAATTTGTTAGTTTTTCCATATAGCAAAACTCCTAATTCCAAGACATACGGGTAGAGTTCTTTTCCCATGAAAAAAAATCATTTAACTATGGATAAAATTTCCTTTTTCACTTTTCATACCCAACATAATCTTAGCATGTACTCTACTGAAAATCTTCTAACTGAAATAGCTGTTGATGATTTTGCTAACTGAAAACTAAAGCAAAATGACCTACTCCTATTGAGTATTGACCTTCCCATATTCCTGCAGGGAATGGCCAATCAGCCGCCAAAAAACCCATAAACAAATTTGCACATGAAATAGCTGGGGTTGTTTAATATGCGTATACGCTGTCCTTGCATCGTATATTATACTGCCCCAAGTACGTGAGTGATCAGCAGTACATTATTGGCTCACACACCCTGTGTTTTGTACTTTGTGAACAATATTCTTTAAATTTATTATTGTTCCTGCCTTTTTAATTTTATATGAGTATTAGATCCGTGGCAATATTCTAAGGTATCAGTACACGTCAACTTGCCCTTAAGGAATCTCATCTTGGGCACAAGAGAGCTGTGGGTGATTTCTTTTTTATAAATCTCATCGATTTTTTTTGTAATTAATTAGCTAAACTCATAGAAAAATCGACGACCTTAATTATAATGACAATGAGAAATAATTAAAGCTCCATCGGATCCAACAACGTGCAAATTGTTCGTGAGAAGAAGAGTTATGGTATCAAAGTGGCCACGATAATTGCGTAATTAAGGAGGGAGCTTGATTTGCATAAAAAATTGTGGCACACGCATTACATGAGAATTAAGAAATGTAGAATTAAAATATTTATTATATATTCACAAAAGCAATGGACAAAACAAGTGATTTTTGCATAGCTGTGTGGATTAATTATAGCATGTGGTGAATAAATAGTTGATGATGACTAATTATAAAGAATTATATACATGTGAAAACCAATAAGAAAATAGAAGTGTGTAGACTTCACCTGCTGTTTGCCCCTATAATAATCCAAGGTATATTTTAAGGACCCCCACTAACCCAACATATCCATGCAAGCAAAGATGAAAATCTCAAAGGCTAGCAAGTGTGCTACACAAAGTGATTTTTTTTTCATATGCAGTGCAAAGGTGGAAACCTTTTTTTTTTTATTTCCCTCCTCGCCTTTATTTTCCTTTTACGCTTCCCCTGTTTCATGCCATTTATTCGCCTCTTTAAATCCGTCCATCAAATATGGGGCTGTGGGTCGGGGCGTGTTTCGTGTTTGTGCTCCTTTTTGAGATAGTTTCGTGGTCACCTTTTGAATTTTTACTGTTTTTGCATCTATTTGGTTGGTGGTGGATATGGGTCGTATGTGCTTTGTTTAATTTGGACTTGGAGGAAATACGCCGTATTTGAAATTCGCCGCTTTATTGAAGCCGAATCGGTTGACATATAGTAAGATGGTATGCATCACTATGATGTCTCTTAAAGATTCTATATTCCGGTGTAGGGATTAAATATTTTTTTCAAACAACCATTTATATGTATATATATTTTGTTATGTAATCACGACTTTAAAATAACGCTCGCAATTACGCAACACCTGTTCAGAGATGTGGGTAGGTGTTTGTACCCTCTTTAAATCTAATATCAAGACACCTTTTGAATTTTATTATTTTTCATCTATTCTTATAGTAGATATAAGTCTTATGTGTATTACCTATATGGTTTTATCATATGCATGCATGAAAATATGTGATAAAAATATATGCATGCTTGAAAACGAATCGGTTAACATATGATTTGTTTGTTTTACCAATTACGATGCCTTAAAGATTTTTCATTGTAGAGGTAAGGTTTCAAGTTTCTTTTCCAACATTTGTGTATATGTATTTGTTGTGTAATTGTGGCGTTAGAGAAAATGTTACTCCCTCTGTTTTGGGTTATAAGACGAAACGGATAAAGTAGCTCGTAATTCAATCCCGATTATCTACTGTACTGCATAGGCATGTGAGCCCGAGGGTATGTGAGTGATCCTCGTTCCTCGCAATTACACAACTGGTTAGGGTGGAAAGCAATAGTTTTGGCATTTCTCAATTTAATTAATTAGTCATCATCCAGGCACCTCTTTTTCTCCTATTGTTGGTGCTGACGTGGCTTGAGCTGGCCTTTGCGGCTGGTTTATATATAACTTGATTAAAGTATATTGGTGATAAGATTAGTGATGCTTGACAGCTAGATGTTACATCCATGCCCGTCTTCTCCCACTTAATTCTTCCTCTCATATTTCCTCATCTCCATTCTCATCCCTACTTTTCCGTGACTGCCTCTTGTTGCGGTTAGCACCAATATTCTCACCTTCATTGTTCATTCCCTGTGCCTTCTGACCAGCGTCATCATCGTTACCACGGTTCTTAGCATCACAATTCTTACGCCTAATCACATGTTGCCATATCGTCCTTAGCTGCTCAAGACGCACTGGCTTCAGAAGATAGTCACATGCACCATGGGTTATACCCTTCATGACAGTTTGTGTTTCCCCGTTCGCAGACAACACTACATGACAGATAGTCAATTCAGAATGTAAGGTAAGGTTCATGAATGCAGTCAAAGTAATGTTATTAGATCCGCGTTAACATAAACGCAAACATCGTTGGTCGACCTGATGTTTCTCAGTCAGTTTGCAGGAGAACGTTCCAAATAAATGTAAAAAAAAAAACTGGCTGAGAAGTAAGAGGATACAGCATCATAGTCATTTGTGTAAGGCAATCAGGGTAACTAACAAGAGCAAACGTGACGGTATCTACCAAATTTTCGCATTAGGAAACTTTCATCGGTTACCTGACCTACGCACCAAACCAACAGTAAAACAGAAAGGAGCTTTCCAAAAATAGATTTGAACCAAGAAATTTCATGAGTTTTCCATGTCTCACACTTGTTGCCATTTTCAGCTAACTACCTTATTGCTATAAATAATCATGTATCTGCAACCCAGCAGTTCAAATGAAGTAAAATCACTCACTAGATGTCTAGATCTCATGCAATCCACACGCATCTTACTAGAACATACTATCTCTGGTTACAAGAATGACACATCAGATCAAGCAAAGCATGACTTACTAATAACTGGGAGGTCCATCTCGAGGCCGACAAGCTCAAGGAGTTTGAAGCCATCCATGTCCGGCATGTGGACGTCGCTGATCACCAGGTCAAACTGGTCCTTGTTCTCCCTGAGCAGCTTCAGGGCCGTGGCCGCCTGACCGGTTGTTGTCACTGCAAATCACACACATCAAATCCAATCAAACCAGATTCAAACAACACAACACATAGGCAAGTCAAAATTATCAAAAGAATTATGAGTAGTAGTACTATTTTGCTGCAACAAGGAAAAAAGGTCAGCAGAAGATAATCCTTACACAACCATCATGTGTGCAACCCAAAGAACAGTAGAAAGGATTGGAGAGATTCAGAGAGAAGGGTTGAAATTATATCAAAGAAAAGAGAGGGGGGAAAACTTCTTTTTCAAGAGGAAAGGGGCAAAATTCGTTCTTGAGTTGACATTACATGGCCGAAGAAATAGACCGCCAAGAACAACAGAAAGAGATAACACGAAAGTACATCTACGAGTGAAAACCAAGCAACGAAGAGCTAGCGCATCACCAAAAAAATAAATTAAATCCGAGAGAGAGAGAGAGAGAGAGAAAGAGAGAGAGAGAGAGAGAGAGAGAGAGAGAGAGAAACTATAGAACAGTACTAAACCAAAACGAAAAAAAATTGATCGATACAGCACAAGCTCAATCCACGACCATGGAGAGAGCTCGCTCGAGAGCTCGAGAGAGAGATTGCAGATTAGCAGCATACCGTGATACTGGCATCGAAGCAGGAGGTTCTCGAGGATAAGTTACTAGCATATGATCAATTGATTTTTTTTTAATTCTTGTAAACTTGAAAAATGGATTTGTTTAATATTTTAGTCCAGCTTCTTTTTTTTACACGAAACGCACCGTTTAGCCTTTAAAAAACTTGCTAATATAAACCAAGGTATAACATGCATCTTAATCAGAAATGAATACGACCATAAAAATGCTAGTGGTGTACATTTTTTAAAAGGAAAACAAATGATACATCAATGTGGTTGTTTTATATTACAAGCCATGTAACCAAAGGAGTAAACATATTGTTAGTTGTGAAAATTGTCTTATAGGTTGTACTCATATCATAACGTGAATATGCCATGCTTGATACGGTAGCAAAAGCCAATGGCATGCATATATGTATACGAAACATGACATTTCATCCGAGGGACAGTTCAAGGTTTGTAAAATATGTAGACCCATTTAGAGTCATTTCCAGAATTCAATACCACAAAAGTAAAGGGATAATTTGGACAATTCCATCGTAATGATACATTAATATTGGAAAATACTACCATCATACATTAAAATGGTAGGCATGACCCAAGCAAATTGACACTACACCAATATTTTCTAACTTTGTGATTTTTACGATAGTACCAAACAAATTGTAAGAAAATAAACTTATACACATAGACTACTAAATAAGGTATTTTCCGCCTATACAACTACTTGGTTAAAACACATACATATCTCATGCTCTAGAACTTGCTCTAGCCCTAAACCCTTACTACCCCCAATGTGTCTTTTTCTATTGCTTCTCCCTTTGTGCGCCTGTGCGTGTGATATATATTGCCCATCACCAATCATGCATGATGATGTATCGATCGTTACCAAGGAGCCAAACCAAAATGTACCTGGCGCTCACATGTCCAGCAAATATTACATGTATAACACCATATGGCTTCTATGAGCAAGACCCAAAAAGACAGTAGCTTACAGCAGTGCCTCTGATAGATTGATAGTATTAGTAGCATCCCCATGTGCCCAAAGAACTAGCTATGTATTCAGCCATGGCCATTTTGTCCGTGAGGTATGAAGCAACCAAAGAACCAAGGCACCAATTTCCTTTCCAAGTATTTCTACCCAATTTAACTTCTCCACATGTAGTTACTATAAAGTACAAGTTATAGGATTTTGCTGAGTTGTGTGCCGTTGTCATGTTGAAATTTAATACATGCCACCAGCTGCTGCAGATTAGGCTTCCTGGTCGCCAAAGATGCGTTTGCGGAAGTCGGTAACCATGAGGGGAAGGCCCTCACGCAGGGGAACCTTGGGCTCCCAGCCCAGGAGCTCTTTCGCACGGGTGATGTCAGGCTTGCGCTTGTGTGGATCATCCGCAGTGTTCGGACGGAACTCAATGCGAGCATTCGGATCAATGGTGTCCTGGACAACCTTAGCCAGCTCCAGCATGGTGAACTCACCCGGATTACCCAGGTTAAATGGTCCTATATGCTCCCCTTCCATCAAGCTCATCAACCCTTCCACCTGTAAGAATCATCACATTAGCAGCTTGATACACGCATTATCAACAAAATTAGATGGCAGATCTAAATATTGGTTTATAATTAAAGAGGGGATTGCTCCTTGTTTATAAACAAAAAAAGATGGGAGATGATCTAATCACCATAAACCCTCACCGTCAATCAAAGTTGCTGGATACCTAAATATATACTCCCTCTGTCCCATAAAAAAACCAACTTCTGGGGATGAATCTGGACAGGCATTTGTCTAGATTCATCCCTAGAAGTTGTTTTTTTTTTTTGTACGGAGGGTGTATGCAAGAAGTCAACATTCTGCTCTTCAGCAGATCATAAATGTGTACTCAGAGTATTATGCAAAGGACATAAAGTATATTAGTCATTTCAGTGATGCTACTTTCATGTACGAGACAACAAAACACAATTATATGCTCAAGGAATGCATGCAAATAAGGTAACAGGTAGTATCAGGTCATTGATATTGTTCAGGTGTCTTATCATGTTATAGAGATACCCACCAAATCAGAGACATATTGAAAGCTCCTAGTCTGCTTGCCATCGCCATAGACAGTCAAAGGTTCCTTCCTCAGTGCCTGAAAACCATAATTGCAGAAACAAGATGTCAGTATCAAAGGAACAATCAAACCATCTGTAAATTCGGGAGCCAAAAGAGGAAGATGCAAGTGGTGGCTACCTGAGCAACAAAGTTGCTGACAACACGGCCATCATCAATGCACATGCGAGGACCATATGTGTTAAAAATCCGAGCAATCCTCACCTAAATACAACACGATATCATAAGTTAACATAATTTCCAAAAATGCTATTCATCACAAATAACCTAAACAAGCATAAACCTCAAGGTTGGCACCACGGTGGTAGTCCATGGTCAACGTTTCAGCTGTGCGCTTGCCCTCATCATAGCAGCTTCTAACACCTATTATCGAACAAATAATTTTCATTAGAAAATCTCTTGTGGAACAAGCAAAACATTGCTTAAATGAAACCAAACAGTATATGCCAGAATATAACGACTGCTTTTTGGAAAGGGTTAGCTGTTGCAGTGTTGCTGTCAAATGTCAAGTTGGAGAAAATGCTCCTTTCTCTACTGTTGTTTGATTCTTCTCTAATGCTCTATTGCTGTCACTATTTTGGAAAAAACTATGCTAACTTGGTGTAGTTTTTATCCTACTCTTCCCTTGTTAGCGAGGTATCCAACAAGTGGCTGACCCTCTCGGAGCTACTTCTACCAAGCAAAAGTGTAAATCTTCTAAACATGGGTGCCCAAAAAATTAGGACAGCCCAGCCACAATCTCCAGCATTTTGAATTCCAGCCAGTAGCCCCCCTTTAAAAAAAACAAACATCCGTATTCTCAACGGTTCATATTAGCAGTGGCTCCATAGTACTATAGCCTTTTTAAATCACTGAGCAATCCAATAATAGCTTATTTTTCTGTCAATATTTTGGTTCTTAGAAAAAATTTCTAGAACAAATAAACATAATTTTGTTAGTTTCTGTCCTACAGTAAAATTATAAGAAATTACTCCCTCCTTCCCAAATTGATCATCCTACTAGCAAATGCACCAAGACCAAGGATAATTTAAATCATATCAATCAAGGCACCATGCACACATTCTCCCATAATGCATGCATCGATTAAACCATCACGTCAATTACACCTTAGAGCAGGTACAATAGCAGGCTATTAGCCAGCTGTAAACATATTTTAATAAGATAAAAGATGAGAGAGAAGAGCAGCATGCTACAGATCTGTAGCCAGCTGCAGCACAGACTCCAAGACGCAATGTGTGTATTATAGGTGGGACTATATATTAATAGTATAGTAAGCAACTATTGTATGAATTGGCTATTAGATTGACTATCAATGAATTAGAGCTAGTAGTGGGCTATATTATTAAACTTGCTCTTAGCATGTACACATTCTCCTATATTGTATTAATTGTATTCCAATAAAATGCGTGTCTATACAGTTATATAATAATTAATTTGAAAAATTTTGGATTCTGTTATTATATGATGAACAATTTGAGAATAAGTGAACATAAGAGCAAGTCTAATAAGTAGACGATTAGCCAGCAGATGACATCTCGAGCTGATGTGGAAGAGAAAAAGTGATGTGAGAGAAGGAAGCCGGCGTTTGTGCAGCCGCCCGCTCGGCACGAGCGCCTAGACGCGCTGACAGCTTGGACCCATATCAAGAGAAAGGAGGTACAGTATATGTCGGTCCCACCAACATATAAAAATGCTTATTTATTTGTAGTAGAGTATGTGTACAGAGGATGCTATTATATGCACTGGCTATAACATCTTGCATAAACCCATAGCAGGCTCCTCTGTTATCCCTGCTCTAACATGGGAGGAGTGGAGACGATGAAGAGTAGCTTGCGGTGAGAGTAAAGTTGGCGGTTTGCTGGTTTCCTGGAAGCAATCATTACTTGAGGCTTCTTGTTGAACGTTCAACAAGCTTGTCTTGAGTCTCACACACAAGGGAAGCAGAAGGGGAAGTTGCATGCTGCGACGACTACAATTTCCCACGGTTACAATCATGGCCATGGACTTGGCCCCACAGATCCCAAGAGACAGTGCACGAATCTCCACGCCACGTCGGATCACTTTCTCATACTAGTAGTACTGTCTTCGTCCAATTTCAAGTGAAATTATAGTTTCTGCGTTAAACTTTAATCGTTTATCTTTTTTTTTATAATTCGTATTTTTTTATTATGAGATCATAAAACATTAGTAGTATTTTGCTCGTGACTTATGTTTTTAATTTTTTTTCAAATAAGACGGACGATCAAAGTTGAACGCGAAAAACCATGTCTGCATTTAAAATGGGACGGAGAGAGTACTACTTTTTAATATATTATTTCTCTCTTCACCCCAAAATACATATAGCATCCAACTAAACACCCTTTTGCTTCGCCTGTGTTTAGATCCAAAGTTTAGATCCAAACTTCAGTCCTTTTCTATCACATCAACCTGTTATACACACATAATTTTTCAGTCACATCATCTCCAATTTCAACAAAAATCTAAACTTTGCACTGAAATAAACACAGCCTTCGACTACTACAAATTCTCGGAGGTTGGAGTAGTCGTTTTCATCTCTATGGTAGATTGGTGGTCGTAGCATTCGATCTGGCCAAACCAAAAAATTCGTTCCAGCTTCGGTCTTTGAGAAAATTCGGCCATCACGACAGAACGACATGGTCGAGCTGAAAATCCAATCACTCGCGTGCTTTTCGAATTGATAAATTATGTCTTTTTTCAAAAAAAATATACAAAGTTATTTTTAAAAATTATATTATTTTGTTAATTTTATAATAATTAATATTTAATTAATTATGTGTTAATAGCCCATCTCGTTTTACGTATCTTTTATTTTCCTTTTTCTTTTTTTTTTTTACAAAATGTGAGGGTTGGGCTAAAAAGGATTAGACTAAAATTTAGTTTTTTTTAAAAAAAAATGAGGGCTAAGGTGAGTTATGAAAGGACCCCCATGATTTCTGACCCATTACCACCCCTGAGCATGGCTCCAAGGCATCGCCTTCCATAGGCGAGGTTGGGCAGGGCATGTGCTCCCAATTCTAACAGGGCCACATTGGTACATCACGAGCACTGTATAAGGAGTTGCCGCTATCCATTGATATTGCCGACAAATCGTGATAACCAATCAACAGGAACCGGTGAACTTCGAACAAATTTTACCAAAAGATTTAACTTTTAAAGATTTTATTTGAACTTGGTCGAATTGTTGAGAAAGTTACTGACAGTAACGCAAATCCTGAATCATGATGACGAGGTATGGTACGGTGGCGCCTATATGGCTCTTTGCGATGAAATGTATTCCCATGACGTGGTATGGATCTACAGATTACATCTGCAAACAATTCAAGAATGATGGTTTTTTTTTCCTCTTACCAGCGAATTTTCCACGATGTCAAGTCCAATTTAAACTAGGTTTTAAAAAAAGTCCAATTTAAACGTACACAACAATAACCAGCAAATAAATTAAAGGATGGAGACATTCGCCGGTAAGGGTCAAGGAGATCACAAACAACATTCATCGATCTCATCAGTTTCGCTTTGTCTTCATCGTTGCAGTGACCTGCCTGTGACCAACAATGGAATTGTATGCATTTTACCCCGTGTGCTTGACTGCTTGAATAATCAATCGTGCGTGACTGCGTGTGCCGTGTACGTTCCAGACAGAAATTTCTGTGAAATTCCACGTGAAAGCATTCAAAATCACTCGCAAACTACACGTTTTAAACAAGATTTAGGTCTCTTTCAAACAAATCAAAAAAAATCATAGGAACACTAGAATATTTTTCTACGAAAATAATACAATGGAATCTTTTGAAACAAATGATTGTTTCCTACGTGAAATTAATGGGTCATTTTAGAGCAATTCTAGAGGAAAATGAGTATGATGTCTCTCATATGTTTTTCTCCTCATGTATCTAGAATTCCTATGTTTTTCATGTGCTAATCAAATGGTAGTTTTGAAAATCCTTAGAATTCCATTGAATATGACATTATATTCCTACGTAATATTGTTCTTTTATTTTGTGTTTTTATTAATCCTGCATTTTAAATGAGCTCGTAGATTTATGCTAGTAGTACTACTCCCTCCATCCCAAAATGATCATCTTATATATTTACCCATCAATGCCAAAGATAATTTAAATTGCATTAATCAAAATACCATGCACACATTCTCCCATAATGCATGCATCGATTAAACCATCACGTCAATTACACCTTAGAGCAGGTACAATAGCAGGCTATTAGCCAGCTGTAAACATATTTTAATAAGATAAAAGATGAGAGAGAAGAGCAGCATGCTACAGATCTGTAGCCAGCTGCAGCACAGACTCCAAGACGCAATGTGTGTATTATAGGTGGGACTATATATTAATAGTATAGTAAGCAACTATTGTATGAATTGGCTATTAGATTGACTATCAATGAATTAGAGCTAGTAGTGGGCTATATTATTAAACTTGCTCTTAGCATGTACACATTCTCCTATATTGTATTAACTGTATTCCAATAAAATACGTGTGTATACAGTTATATAATAATTAATTTAAAAATTTTTGAATTCTATTATTATATGATGAACAATTTGAGAATAAGTGAACATAACATGGGAGGAGTGGAGACGATGAAGAGTAGCTTGCGGTGAGAGTAAAGTTGGCGGTTTGCTGGTTTCCTGGAAGCAATCATTACTTGAGGCTTCTTGTTGAACGTTCAACAAGCTTGTCTCGAGTCTCACACACAAGGGAAGCAGAAGGGGAAGTTGCATGCTGCGACGACTACAATTTCCCACGGTTACAATCATGGCCATGGACTTGGCCCCACAGATCCCAAGAGACAGTGCACGAATCTCCACGCCACGTCGGATCACTTTCTCATACTAGTAGTACTGTCTTCGTCCAATTTCAAGTGAAATTATAGTTTCTGCGTTAAACTTTAATCGTTTATCTTTTTTTTTATAATTCGTATTTTTTTATTATGAGATCATAAAACATTAGTAGTATTTTGCTCGTGACTTATGTTTTTAATTTTTTTTCAAATAAGATGTTGGTCAAAGTTAGGTGCAGAAAACCATTGCTGCACTTAAAATGGGATGGAGGGAGTACTATTTTTTAAATATATTATTTCTCTCTCACCCCAAAATACCTATAGCATCCATCTAAAAACCCTTATATTTTGACACGAAAAGTGCTTGGACTACTACAAATTCTCGGAGGTTGGGAGTAGTCGTTTTCATCTCTTATGTAGAATTGGTGGTGGGAGCATTCGATCTGGCCAAACCAAAAAATTCGTTTCCAGCTTCGGTCTTTGAGAAAATTCGGCCATCACGACAGAACGACATGCGAAGCTGAAAATCCAATCACTCGCGTGCTTTCGAATTGATAAATTATTGTCTTTTTTCAAAAAAAAATAACAAAGTTATTTTTAAAAATTATATTATTTTGTTAATTTATAACAATTAATATTTAATTTATTATGTGTAATAAGCCCATCTCGTTTTACGTATCTTTTATTTTCCTTTTCTTAAATATAGACTACCTCCAAATTTACGCTATTCGGTTTGGGGAAATATCCAGTGAAAACCATTAATAAGTGAAAATCCGTGAAAAAACATATCTAAAAGTTTTTTAAATTCATGAAACAATTATTAAAGATGGATATAGGTATGAAAAAACATTCATACCAAATCTTAAGACCAAACTCAACTTTATCTGAGAGAAACACAAAAGACAGAGTGAGTAGGGTTCTATTACTATTCACCACCTGAAATTTGTCTTTTTTATACTCTATAATAAGTTGGGTTCAAACTTGAGATTTGGTAAGAATGTATTTTATGTCCACACCTAACTCTACAATTTATTTATAAATTTACAATCTTTGTGGTCTAGTTTTCACGAGTTTTCATTTATTCGATGGTTTTCACTGTATATGTCCTCTTTTCGGTTTCGGTTAACTTGGATCGGTTTTCGGTCATGACCAGAATATATGAAAGTTTCAGGAGATAAAAAAAACTTACAAATAACAACAAAATTTTACTAGTAACAGTTTCTGTCCTTTACAACATATTTTGACAATCTTCAGACTGGCACATTTCTCTAGAGCCAGGGCCGGGATAAAACACATACCTAAATCAACTAATGCCTGGGATTCATGTGGTTCTTACACCGAATTCTAAGTTGTTGACCCTTTTGCTTTTCAACAATTTGTACATATGTAATTGTCGTTAGATTAGATCATAAAAAAAAGATGAAATTTCTGTTTTTTCTTCTAGATGAATATGATAGTGTGATCGTTTCTCTTAGTGCAACTGGTTTTTTAAGATTGCTTTGGAATCTAATTAAATAGTGTAAAAGAAAAATAGTAAACAATAAATAATGCACCAATTCGCATAATTCTTTTTTTTAAATGACTCACACAAAATAGTGTGAAGTTTCATATTGATATAGTAGAAGAAAATACAAAATTATAACCTTAGAGGTTGTAACCAGGGAAAAACAGAAATAAACACACCCCACCGCCTCTCGTTAACATCTCCGCATGCAACCACGAGAAGGTATAACACCAAGCCAGCCACCTCTAAGCGTGTTCGATTGTTGCTAAATTAATAAGGGATCACAACTGTCCACTGAATATCAACTCCACACACAGAAGATCGTCGGCAAGCTCCAGGTCACCTAGAGGGATTGAGAAAGAAGAGGGCGATAAAGAAGAAGTTCACTCATCCCTCACGTCAACCTGATTCCAACTTCTTACTTGTAACTTCATGATCTCTTGGATGAAGCGGCAAAAAAGGCCAATCCTTCATCAGCATCGTAAGCTAGTAAAGGTGCGATGGAACGGTGCAAGACTGCTCAAAACAAAGCGCCATATGGATGCTAAAACTAGCTCAAACTAGTGGGTATGGGCTGCATAAAAAGAGGAGGAGAAAAGGGCAGTGAAGCTCAAATTTTACCCAGAGTTTGTCCACAACGAGGCCATAAAAAGAGCACAAGCCAAACACAATCCACTAATTTTATCACTCTAGTAGCAGTAGTAATTTACAGTCCGGGTGGAGTAAGAGCAGGTACAATAGCAGGCTATTAGCCAGCTATAAACATATTTTAATGAGATAAATGATGAGAGAGAAGAGTAGCGGGCTACAGATCTGTAGTCAGCTGTAGCACGGACTCCAAGACACAACGTGTGTATGACAGGTAGGACCATATATTAAGAGCAAGTTCAATAGTATAGCCAACTACTATCTCCAATTCATCTATAGCCATCTAATAGCTCATTCATACAATAGTTACATACTACACTATTAATGTCTGGTCTCACCTGTCATACACACACTGTGTCTTAGAGTCCGTGCTATAGCTGGCATAAATCTATAGCCTGTTGCCCTTCTCTCTCCCATTATCTCCTTAAAATATGTTGCAGCTGGCTTATAGCCTGCTATTGTACCTGCTCTAATAGATAGTAACAACTATTGTATGAATTTGCTATATATAATTTGGAGCTGGTAGTGGGCTGTACTATTAGACTTGCTCTAAATAACCCACAAGTAGTAGTAGGAGTAGCTTTCACCAAAGCCGAAGGATTCTCATTCTCCCCGCCGGCCGATTTAGAGCAAGTTCAATAGTATAGCTAACTACTGGCTCCAATTCATCTATAGCCAATCTAATAGCTCATTCATACAATAGTTACATACTACACTATTAATACCTAGCCCCACCTGTCATAGACACATTGCGTCTTAGAGTCCGTGCTACAGTTGGCTACAATCTGTAGCCGCTGCTCTTCTCTCTCCTGATTTATCTCCTTAAAATATGTTTGCAGCTGGTTATTAGTCTGCTATTGGACCTGCTCTTATAACGCAGCAGCAGTCAACCACCACCGTACCTTTTCTCCATCCTTTTCACGCCAATTTGTCGCCGTAAATAAAAATTTTACCACCACCACTTTCTCCACCGCGGCGGCGAGGCGACCGCTTTGCTTTCTCCAGCGCGGCGGCCGGCGGCTGAAGCGTGGGCGGGGGTTGGGGCCTGTGGGGCCCCGGCAGGAGAGGAAAGCGGAGCGGTTGCTTTGCCGGAAAAAAAGATGGAGTGTAGTGCGGTTTGCTCTGTTGCTCATATCCATCTCGTCTTCCGCTTCCCTCCAAATTGCATGCGCCCGCTCTTCGCCCAAATATGGAACGGGGCCTACATCTGGGCCTAAAGCGTTCATGGGCTTTCTCGACTTCCCTTTTTCCCCTACCAGAAAGATAAGATGACGGATTTTTGGGCTTCTATTTTTTTTCCCGTAGGATTCTACCTCAAGATTTGTGTTTTTTATATTCACTTATGGTTGCACTCAGTTAGAACTTACCCTCAGTTACATAGCACTTACACTTAGTTACAGTGAATCCAAATTAGATTTTCTAATTTTTTTTATCCAGATTTACGATTTTCAACATGTTTGTTTCTTTTTTTTCCGGTAATTAATTTAAAATGGTCCATATCAATCGATAAAAAATTCTGCAGGATTCAAAGCTATAAATATGTCGAAACATTAATAGGTAGTCCACTGATAATGGAAGCAACTTTATTTGGAGTATCTTATCTTAGAGGAATCTAGTACCAACAGAGATAGGGAGAGAGGGAAGTAAGAGTAAAGTGCACCGATGGCCTCTAAACTCATGTCCATATGTCATTTATGTTCATAAACTCTTAAAATGTATTTCTAGATATTTGAACTTGTCTTCGGTGTTATATAAGTTTAAATTGGCTCTAAATCACCTCATGTGTTGATGTGGCATGTCATTGTGGCGTCTACTGTAAAAACGTCGTTTTCTTCTCTCCTTTTTAGTTTTATTTTTCAAAATTAGAAAACATTTTTCTCCTCTCTCATCTCTCTTTTTTATTTTATTTTTTCTATGTGACTGACATGTGGGTGTCACTACACATAGGGGTTGATGTGGTGCCACATCAGCGCATAATACGGGTTAGAGCCCGTTTAGACCTATATGACACCCATGACAAGTTCGAGGATCAAAAATATATTTTGAGAGTTTAGAGATCTAGATGATATACCCGCATAAGTTTAAAAACACTAGCGCTAGTGCACTTCACTTAATAATAAATCCGCTTGTCTCCTTGTCACCTAAGAAAAATGCGTCACTCTGCTTTGCTTGGCAATAGAGGCAGTAGCAGAGAGGGATGGAAATAATTGGTGCGGGTGATGATGCGATGCAACCAAAATAACCGGATAAAGGGGATTAGGTGTCAGGATGACCACATGAATGACCGATCGAGATGGCATAACATGATAAGCTAGCCCATGCACACGAGTTAACAAGGCTTACTCAACAGTTCATATATTGCCCCCCGAGAGTGCATGTGTGCACATATAGTTCTTATTGTTATCTTGGTTTTGTATATATGCCAAAAAAAAAAAAAAGGTTTACACCATATTCAAACATGTCGGTCGACCAGTCATCGGTATGACAATATATTTGTAAATCCTGATGAAATTGTAATGTTTATGATTTAATAATCTAAAAGAAGATATCGATGATCAAAGTTTCAAAACTCTAGCCTAGAATATATATATTATAGAAGATATCCTTTGGAACTGAGAAAACAAATACTCCATCCATCCATTTCATATTATAGGTTTAACCAAGTTTGTAGAAAGATATACTAATGTTTTCAATACAAAATAAACATATTACCAAAATATATTCAATGTTAAATGTATTGAAACTAATTTGGTGTTATAAGTATTGCGGACTACTTTTTCTATAAACTTAGTCAAACCAAAAGAATTTTAATTAAAAAAATCAAATGACTTATAATATGAAACTGGTGAAGTAGAGGATCTTACAGGAATTGAAATATTTCACGAAACAAAATCCTGTAAAATTAATTCATGTATTATAAGGGAGCCCTAGATCCATGTTTTCAAACCCGATGGAGAGGGAGTGAATACATGTATTGAGATGACCACTCCAGTAGCCTTTTAATTTCCATTTTAATCACTCTGATCTGATCGGTAAACTCTCATTACCATATAATTAAGGTCGCTAGCAAAAATGTCAAACACGAGATCTAACATGATGACACCAAGATCCCGGCATGTCGCTTGGTTTCTGCCACAACTTTATGTCATCAAATTAATTACTACATTACATCTCTGCAGTTTGAATCAGCTAAAGGTGCTTAGCTGCAGGTTTCTTGCAAGATCAGAAGAGTGACATGCATCAGCCCAAGACTACAGACAAAGAGTAGTACAAAACTAGAGTTTTATTTTCCACTGATTATCTCATCTATCTCATCAGGTACATGTGACCAACTCTTAATTTAGTTTCTTAAATACGTTTACAGTTACATTAATTAGTATATCCCGATCCATTTGGTTTATATCTATGGTTACTTCGTCTTCGTAATTAGCCCGTGTGTGCACATTTAAAAGATGAATATGCATACGTGCGTGTTAGACATGATTTTTTTTTACTAGTAATGGCAGTATAACTTCTGGTAAACACACCAATTATGCACATAGTCATTTTTGTAAGTATACATGCATCAAGATCAACTGCAAGAAATTAAAAATGATAAGAGAAATTAAACGGCGTCAGTCTCTTTCTCTGCACGCACGTAACCAAGCATGCGCACGAGTGCTCCTTCAATAATGATAAGCTATATAATTTTGACATGGATCATCAGCTTAATTAGTGTAGTTTTTTAATTTGCTGCTAGCAATTTAGTACCTTGTAACTTAATTATAAGTAAGAGCTTAGTTCCACATTGTGTACAGTGTGTGTAGATTGATCTTATTCGACTACAAGAGCATTTAACTTTCCAAAAGATCACCGGATTAGTTTCAGATGAACTCGAAATATTCAGAAAATGATATATCTCATGCAGTCAGTTCGATGGATCATCTCCTTTAGTTTTCTTTTTGTGTTTCATTTTATGAGCTGCTCACTTCTAACTTATTATAGTCATGCTTAGTGGCACCATAACCGGAAAAAAGGACAATTGGATTAATTTGTTTTAGATGAACTCGAAAGATTCGGAAAATTATATGATGTTTCATACGGTCAGTTTACATCGCAGAGCATATACATGGAGAGAGATGCCAAGTAATACATGGAATTAAGGTTGTAAAATTATTACATCTTAGCTAGTGTTTATATACATCGATGAACTTAGTGGGGATTGTCTATAGTACTGCACCTATAGTAGTTATCGTTGACATGTGATACCAGGTCCACTTAGTCAGCCACTGCTACTAAAGTGCAATACTGTAAAGGATCCGTGTCCCGATGAACCGGGGCACCAGAAATGTAGAAGCAAGAAAAAATATAGACAGGAAAAAAAAGGTCATTTCCAGCAGCAAAAATATGTGTCCATATGTGTGTTTTTTAACACCAGCAAGTTCACAGCTTTAGCGTCAGGTCGAGCTGACGCGTTTGATCGTCTCCGTCGCGCGGCCAGTAGTAGCCGACGTTTCCACCGCCCCACCACCACCGCTCGCCGCCGCCGCCGTCGCCGGCCACCGAGATCGCCGGCGGCGCCTCGCCGTAAAGCACGCGCGCCATCCACCCCGGCGACACCGACACGAACGGCCGTGGTGGATGGCGAAAGACGACGACGACGCGTGGTCGCCGCCGGCGCCGGCGTGGCGCCTGGCGAGCGTGCGCTCCCGCTTGTGCGCGTTCTGGTGGCCGCCCAGCGCCTGCGAGCTGTAGAACTGCGCCGGCAATAGTGGCACGCGAACAGCTGCCGCGGCTCGCCGTCGTCGTCGCCGTCGCCGCCTTCCTCCTCCTCCTCCTCCTTCGCCGGCGGCGGCGGCGGACACGACGAGCAGACGAGGCGCCGTCGCCTGCCCCGGCACGGCGGCGCCCACCGTGGCCGAAGGTTCCAGCTCGACGAGCCGGAGCGCCGCGGCGGCCGCGGCCGCCATGCGACGGCCGCCGCCGACGAACGTCACGTCGCCTCCTCCTCCTCCACCGGCGAGCTTGCTCATCCCTTCCATGGCGCTAGCTACGTCGACGAACACCACCACGACACCAACTTAACTTGAGATGTTGCGACGCAGTGCAATGCAAGGTCGCAGTATATATGTAGGCAAAGTCTCTATGCAAGAATTGATCAAGCAAATTAATAATCGAGATGGAGGGCATGGTCACTGGTCACGTTCACGTAACGTGACACTGACGTACTCCGTGTCAATGTTGCCATTATGTCATAAATAAATAAGACTATCTGTTTCACAATATATGTATTTATCCTATCCGGTGAGGAAATTAAGATGCAGTTACTGCAAATTACTCCTTTTATTCTGCCCCTAACTATTGTTTCTTTTTCCAAAAACACAGTACAAATACATGTGCTCACAACCCATGCACACTTATCTCTATAAACGGACATACATACGCCATATCCCTATAAGCACATATGAAAGACTGGCCCGACATATCTTAAGATTGACGAAGTCACCACGGGTGTTTCACTATCAGTGGGTACGGCGTCTATTACTGAAAGAATAATTAGCCGCAAATGCGAGTATCTGTATCAAATTTAGAATTTGAACCCGAGTAGGTTAGTTCCACCACAAGAAATCTAACCGGTTGAGATTTAATTACTCGCAAGACACCTACGGATAGACATGCTAACATATAAATTCAAATCAAATTGGTTCATGTATTTAGTAGAGATATCTAAGATAATTTCTTATATATTTTTTACGGAATTGCTAAATGGTTGTTGACAAAAAATTAAGGCTAACCTTAGATTTGTGCTCCAACCACTAGATATTTCTCCTCCAGCTCCGGCAACTCGTTCTCCTCTAGCTCCGATGACTGGCGGCGTCCTGACGAGTTAGAGTTTAGGGTCTTGGGTTTCGGGTGGGGGTGGGTGTGAGAAGGGGGGTGTGAGGAGAGAGAAGAGGAAGGAGATCATGAGGCTTAGAGAGCCATGAGAGACGGTGGCTCAACGGTCGATGGTGGATACGGGCGGACAGCGAGGCAGCAACGGCTCCAAAGCCGCTGAGATGGAGGAGGGCGGTGGGCCGATGTTGACGATGAGGAAAAACAGAGCTTGTGGTTAGGAGACGATGGTTGGTGGTGGCTGATATAATGGTGGGAAGCCGTCGGAGACATGAAAGAAGGCGCCGCAGGGGCACTCTTTGTTGCCAGCTTAGGGGAAAGGGGGGGTAGGGGGAGGAGGCCGAGCGGCGGCGATGATAATGATGAAAAGAGAGAGGACAATTAGCGGTATCGGGCACAAATCTTAAAGCAATCCAATGGTTTAGATTTTGCAAGATTTGTAAGGCATTTTTTGGGTCAAATGTCATACAGGCAGTCCCTATCTTTTAGTAGTTTGTAAGAGAGCACCGGAGGTGCGGTGTGCATGATTTCAACCATTACTATTCGAGCCTTATAACAACGAATATGCATGTGTGCTTTTAGTAAAATTTTAGTGAAGTTAATTGATCTATGAACGGTTCAAATCCTATGACCGTGCAGAAACGAGTATGCTTTCAATAAAAATTTAGCGAGGATTAGACCTATGAAGATCAACAGATCTAGCTGAGGTCCATATCCTATAACCACACCCAAGCAGATGCGCTTTCGGTAAAACAAAAAATTAATGAGGTTCACATATCTTTCTTTTTATTATATTTCGCAATTTATATTTTATTTTGTTGGATGGTCGGCTGGGCTGATGCAACCGAGAGAGCCGCTCGTGCGGGCGACTTGTTGCAGAGATGAGGCAAGTGATGCCGACTTGGGCAATAGGATATCACTGATCCCTATCCCCAACTGAACAAGTGTCTCAAAACATTCCAACAGCCAGGTTAAGAAATTCAGTAGGAAATCATCATTTCAGAGCAGGTGTGACTGATACTATGTCAAACAAAGGCGAATTAAACCAGCATTCAGAAAAGAAAAAGGCAGTGGCGGCAGCAGCAGAATTTGAAGCCTGTCCACACTGGAATGGATTTGTCACCTGAGCCAAGCAGGCCAAAGCTTCTTGCAGTTTCTTGCACGGTTGTGCTGCAAGAGCATGTTTAATAATTCCAGGCTATGTGAAGGAAAGCAGAAGAACCCTGAGGGGGTATGAAGATAAGGAATCAACGGTGATACCATTCATGCTGTGATGTTTCTTGAGAAGTAAATAGACCACATATGTTTTCCTAGTTCTGTAGGCAGTTGTACAGGATAATCGATCGATCGAACGAAAGAACCATCCCCTATGCGGTCTAGGTCTACGGGCGAGCACTCAGTCCATCCTTCCCTTGATCACTCTCTCCTGAACCTCTGTGGGAGTCCTGCATTAACCAACAAGCCAGGAAAACAAATTTCACAGATTCAGTAAGGACAACGACAGCATTAGAGTTTTCATCTAAACTCCCATGTTTAGTGCGAGTGAAAAATGATCGTATATGGAACTTACACAAGGAGAACATAACCACCCCAGCCACTCAGGCAATCTCGATCAACAGAAGCCTGCAGCGCTTGTGAGATCGTCTCGAATAGTTCTTCCGGTTCCTTCACCAAAGAAAATTGTGACAGAAAAATGTCATGTTTACAGTGCTCAAGGAAACCAAACTATAAGTAAAATACCATTCTGCAGATAGTTTTCATGTAAACTAACCATGCTTGGCTTATACATGGACTCACAAGCACCATATAGTGATTCTGAAGCAGTGCCAGAAACCACAAAATCTTTCGCTAGTTCCCTGCTTACAAGAATCACCTTTGATTAGTATGAACCTTAAAAATATAAAACAAGGCAGTAAATCAGCATATGGTACAAAGTGAAAAGATAGGTATCATCAAATGCTACTGTGTTTTTAAGAGGCTAGAGACTTATAGTGAAGACAAAGGTAGGATAAAGTTTGAATGGAATACAGCTATATCTAAATTAACAGTGTGTTACTAAGAGGCTTGAGATTTGTCGTGAAGAGGAAGATAGGAAGTTGGGAAGAATACAGCTATACTAAGTTAACGGTGTGACTTTTTGTAGGGCTGCTATTAAACCCTACAATCAAGACAAACCCTCTTAAATCACCTAAATGGCTACGTATATGAGCAAATGAATGGAAATGACAAGCATAATCAAACTTAACCTGAGATTCAACTTGAAAAATTAAGACTAAACTAGAAGTATTAAAGATGAGATTATTTACTCCTACACACACTCCCAAGGGGTATGAGTTGTATGATATTTATCATTATACGAATAATACATTGTTTATGGTACCGTTGAGAACTTCAGATCAGTTGAATTTTGGACAATAAATTTAGTAAACGACTAAAATGAGACAAGAGAGAATATAAGTGATACATACTTGGCACCAATGCAATCCATGGTACATATAAATGGCTCATCATTATCTCCTAATCCAGCAATAACTGGTTGGCAGAAGTACGGCCCAAACCTATACCATGGAAAAATTCTATAAGCTGTTTGCATAGTTAAGTCAATGGAGAGAGAAAATACAAAATAAGACGAGATCTGTGAGTTTACAATAACAGAAATACCATAGGTTTACAAAACTTCCTTGTACATTTGATTATTTGAATGATGAATTGTTCAAAGAAAGGATTTGTGAATCACATATGATGTAAAGGATGTGTTAAGCCAAAACCAAGAATTTTAATCGATGGCTGTAAAGGATGTGCAATAACCAAAAACAAGAATTTTACACAATGACTTCAGCACAGTGAGAATCAAAGCTAAATATTTAGCTAATATCTTGCCCTACAAATCAGAGGAAATCATATGAATCACTAGCACCACTCGAATAGCAGCAATGATTCTCAATTTTCATCAAGTTGATATAAGGATTAACATAATACAACTAATACAAGGCATGTAAGAACGACTTTGCACAGGAATTTCACAATTCAGTAAAGCAAATATTAATTCCTACTCATCTTACGCATGAACCAGTTACGTAGAACGCGATCATCATCATATCAGCATATCTTCAAACATCGCTAGTGAGCATTCTCACCTCTTCTCGTAGAGGAGCGCGGAGACGAGGCTAGCGAATGCCTGGGGTTTCATGTCCCTCTCCTCCCTCAGCTGGTACAATTTGTGCCTGAACACCAGCCGCTGGTACCTGCAAACACACGGCGCACATCAAAACCCCCCCAAAACCCTAACTAACAAGCAACTCAATACGCCGGTTCTAGAGCAAAATCCGAGAGTTCCGGGACACCCACAGCGTCTGGGCGTCGGTGGCGAGGCCGGAGAGGCCGATGTAGAGCTTGTCGTGGATCTTGAACACCCTCTGGAAGTCGGTGGCGACCGTCTGCAGCTGCACCCCGAGGCGCCGGTCGCTGGCGACCGCGAAGCAGTTCTTCCCCACCATCGCCACCACGGCGCTCCCGTTGTACTCGAAGATCTGCAGCGACACGAACCCAAATCCCCCCCGCCATCGCCGCGGATCAGACGCTAGGGTTTTGTGGGAGCGGAGAAGGGAGAGGGGGATCGCGGGGAGCACTCACCGACATGGCCGGCGCCGATGGGCTCTACGGCGGCGGGGGACGGCGAGGAGGCGGCGGCGGCGCGCGGCGATTCCGGTTGGTCTCCGGCGAGCGAGAGAAAAAATAATAATTAAAAAAAAGAGTAAATTAAAAACAAGCGGCGAGTGTGATGTATAGAGAAGTGAACACTGTACCAGATACGGATACGTACATGGGCCCACAAGTCAGCCCATTACTGATGGGCCTGACCCCGCTAAGAGGCCCAGTTTTGATGGTCCTGACGCCGCTTGAGGCCCAGTTTTGTGAGGCCCGTATAAACGTAAGATTATCTCGTGGGCCCTGACCATAATAAGGGTTACATTTTTTGCAGGCCATTTTAAAGAAAAAGAAAAAAGATAAGAGAGATTACGCAATTCTGCTAAAATCCCCTGAAATTTGGTTTGCCATTGGATGGAGTGGTATTGGAGAAACATCCATATGGACTTTGTGGGAAATATCATACTCACTCCGTTTTTTTAATAGATAACCCCGTTGATTTTTAGAATATGTTTAACCATTTATTTCATTCAGAAATTTTATGTATATGCATAAGATATAAATCGTTGTGAAACAACTCACAACAGAATAAATAAAACGAATGGCAGGATGATGCTGGAATTCATATGTATTATTCTTTCTGTATTTGAGCTTTTCTGTGCTAACTCAACTGGACATGCCAAGTCGGTTGCTTTGCTTTTACTCTACTGCAATTTAAAAACATTTGCATTTCAAATGGTCCAACATATTTGCTACTAGTACTAGTACGCAACTGAAGCTTGCAATCCTCAGATGCAAGGACGATTTGAGGCGCATTATACTTAGTACTAGATTACTAGTACGACGTGAGATTAACTTGAGTTAATCCAGCATATGCACGTGAAGAAATTAAATGAATCAGATGCATTGAGTACCTCTTCCAGTCAAGAAGCTTGTACGATTGTACCAACTATTTTATACTCTAAAATATACTACCTCCGTCCCAAAATAAGTGTAGCCGTGGGTAACCGTGTCTAACGTTTGACCGTCCATCTTATTGGAAATATTTATGAAAAAAAATTTAAAAAATGGTCACACATAAAGTACTATTTAAGTTTCATCATCTAATTAATAACAACAAAAATGCTAATCATAAAAAAATTTCAAATAAAATGAACGGTCAAAATTTAGACATAAACAGTGCAAAACTACACTTATTTTGGGACGGAGGGAGTAATAAGTTTTAGTTATAATTCTAGAAAAAAAGTTATTTTATTTTGAGACATAGGTAGTACTAGATTATTTTATCTTTGGAATTGACCAATCCATTTTATCTCAAAATATAGTTTCTTTTTCAACGAAATTAAAGAAAAGATAAAAAGTAAATAGTCGGTTGGAAGTCACTGAGGTTGTGGAGATATGGAGTATTTTGAATATTTTATGACTATATATAGACCACCCTTGATACTATAGAAATAGGTATATTTTGCCATAAAATGTGAATGGTATAAGTAGCTATGTTTTAGATGGAGGGAGTATAATCCAAAGCTACTCTAAATTTTTAAAGTGTATTTCAAGACTCAACAATTCTTGGATGGTAAACTGATAATGTTCTCAAGCTTGATAAGCAAGAACATGAACAGAGAGATTGGAGAAATGAATGTACTACTAAAAAACACATCTACATTAGACTTTATTACACTAATTTTGAAGCTCTCTTCGCCTGTCGATGAATGTAGGAGAATATCCTCCTCTAGAATTGTTTTATATATTTTTGTGATGACCCAAGCTCCACAATTCCATGAAAAGGCCAAAAAAGTGTATCCTTTTGAAATGTGGCAGAAAATTCCTCTAACAATCTTCATTTGCCTTTCTTAGAAATATAATCTAAATAAAAGATTTGAACATAAATTAAGCATAACACACTATACATGCATGGAGGTTAAGTGGGAAAGGGGGGATGACTAAGCTAACAGTCAATTAAATTTAAGCATAATCTCTTGGACTTTTTGCATGAACAACTCACTTGCCTTTCAGGTAGAATGAGACATTCCAGACAAAGACAAGAAACCATGGTGCTCTGCCCCCCAACGCCATTGATGCCAATAATTATACATTCGGTCCAAGAAGACATAACCAGCAGTGTCACATTAATCCCTACTTGCTAAAGCAGGTATGGATGTGTGGTCTCCAACTAACCTCATCAAATACTATCTAATTATGCGCAGACATGTCCCCATGGGTCATTAGTTCATTACACTGAAGTTGCTACAACATTACATGGCTCTTTTTCTTGCATCCAATGACAATGCAACCATATGATATTATGATATTGTCTTGATTAATTTCCTACCTAATATGCACATGCTCATTAGTTCACTTTGTTTTTCCTGGCCATGTATAGATCCTTGGATTTTGAAAAGGGTTAGTTAGACTTGGATTTGAAAAGGGTTAGTTAATCTACCAGTGATTGTGATTCCATTTTATATTTGAGAACTGAGACATATACTCCTGTACCAGCTATTACCTCAATGCAATATGTTTCACTGACGAGTGGGCCTGCTAGATTATACTACTGTACCAGCTAACCTGTAGTTTGGTCATGTTGAGAAGTAGGAGTACATTGCCATTGTGAATAAGACAGCAGAATAGCAGATGTCTCTATTCACAAAGTACAGTAAGTGGAGGTCACTACTCACTACACCTACCAAATCATTATTCTTTGTACAATCTACTTAAAACATTCTGTACAAGACTCATGGCCCATAACTAGCTTGAACTAGAAATGGACAAGGTTAAGAAGGTGAGGAAATTGACATGAACCAGAGAGCTCAAGGTCACCAGAGTCTACTCCCTCTGTCCCACAAAAAACCAATCTAGTATGGATACGATGTTTTCTAGTACGACAAATTTAACATAAAAATTTATCCAGTTTCATTGTACTAGAAAATGTTTTATCCAATACTGGGTTGGTTTTTTATGGAATGGTGGAAGCACAGAAGAAAAGATGGATGAAGTAATTTTAGAACCATGCAAACTGACATCTGATTCATTCTTCAATCGCCACTTTTGTTTCTAGGATTCTTCAAATGCTAACTCTAATCTTGTTCTTCATCACGCTTAAAACCTGATTTTAAAGGGGAAATAAGTATACGAATCAGTAAACACCATATATGTGAGTGTAAGACACAATGTGGCACATTGAGCATGGCCAAACATTTCTTCAATGCTATTGAGTTACAGTATGAAAATCTTTAATATTTACAGCAGTAATCAGATCCAATGGGGGGAAGGGGAGAACACTGTTTACTTGCTTCTTTATACAGCCTACGCAAACCCCGAAAATCTATGAAATGAATCAACAAGTTGAAGGTCACTAGGAGAGCACACTCAACCTCAGGCAAGCACCAATGAAGGCAATTCAAGCAAGAAACAATAACCTGCACTCAACACCATAAGTTATCCGAACCACTTGGGTGATATGAACTCACTGAATCACCGCATTCCGATCACGCATTTCCTTTTCTTTCTCAACAGGGAGACTGCTTTCGAGTTGCGCAAGGCGATTCCGGGGAAATCCTCAGTGTCCCTCCAAGCTCCATGGGGACTAGGGGAATCAGAGAGTGGAGTACATCTGTGATTAGTGGCCTGTAACTTGGTTCTGGCTGCACACAGAGCACAGCCACCGCAGCAACCTGCGAAGTAGCGAATCACACCAATTGAATTAGTTGAAAAGATCTACGAGAATAAAAATAGAAATTAAGAGGGAGTTTACTTGGTACAAGTGCTTCAGATCCATTGTGTTCTTGATCATGGGGTCAATAATGTTAGGGAGCTTTGATCTGTCAGTTAGCTGAGGCATGGCCTGCATTTGATTTCCATATGTCAGATGCCAATGGATTAGGCAAATTCAACTTAACCACCTGGAGCTTGAAAATATTCTATGCATATCAAGAGAATGACTGTTTTTTAATTGAACAAATTCAACATGTCAAATATCAGAATGTTGGGTACCCATGTAACAATTGACTGGCACTGAGATTGTGCTGTCTTCTCAACAGGCCGCCTTCCCAACAGAAGTTCAAGAAGTACTACTCCAAACGCATATACATCACTCTTCTCAGTCAACTTCCCTGAATTTCATGTAGTTGCAGATAATGAAATTAAATGTTAATGTGAGAAAAAAAGTTAGTCTACATAGACGATTACAGGTGGGACATGAGAAAAGGGAGGGCATACCATCTAACAAGTACTCGGGAGCTACATAGCCCAATGTCCCAGAAAGCTTCAAACTTCCTTTGCTGTGATTCCCACTGGTCACTGCAAGGCCGAAATCTGAAATCTGCAAATGAAAGATGATCAGTGATATGTGTTACGGTTGACAAGAATATTTTAATTGACAATAGCTAAGATAAGCAGGCATACCTTAGCATTGAAATCTGAATCTAAAAGTATGTTAGATGACTTCAGATCCCTATGGATAACTGGTGGATTGCAGTGTTCATGAAGATATTCTAATCCCCTGGTTAATTTAGTTGACAGATGCATATGATAAGAATCAATGATAACGGTATAAAAATATATTTAATCATGCAAAGTGAATAAAAATGGATGGTAACCTTGCTGTGTCAAGAGCAATCTTCATCCGAATGTGCCAGCTTAGAGCCGACCCATGTGATGGTCCTAGAAACAAACAAAGAGATTAAAAATGGATACTTCTCCTTGATCATACTCACAATTCTGAGGAAATAAATGAAGAACAAAGCAAATTAGAAGGTACCATGAAGTTGTGCTTCCAGTGATCCATTCTCCATCAGCTCATAAACAATGAAACGGTTCTCTTCATGAATACAGAAGCCCAAAAGGGACACTATATTCAGATGCCGAATACTGCCAAGTAAATCTAGCTCATTCTGCCAATTCAGAGGTAACCAAAAACAATCTTAGCAACAAGACAAGTCTCATCAGGAACAAATTTCAGGCCATGGACATAAACAATCACCAACCTCAAATTCCTTCTCACAGTCCTGTCCCCTGTGGCCAAATCTCTTGACGGCAGCAACAAGTCCTCCTTCAAAATTGGCCTTGTACACACACCCAAACCCACCAGCTCCAAGGAAATTGCTCTCACTGAACTTCCCGGTCGCCGTCTCAAGTGTATTATACTCCATCATCGCGACAAGTCCTTTCTTGTTAGTCTTCATTGAGTTGAACTTGTTCAGCATCGGCACCAACGCAACCCTTGCGGTATCTGAACAATGCAAAGTAGTAAGTTCAGTAGCTATGAGGTTTTCATGGACAAACAAGACAAGCCAACAAGGATACATGAACCAGTTTGGCCAGGGCAAAGAAAAGGGCCCAATTCAAAACCTGAGCTGCTTCTGATGTTCTTGGAGTCATGAGCTCTGCGAGAATGCCGGCACAGGATGCAGGCATACAATACGGTGGCGACGATCGCCATGCCGGCGACGGATGCAAGGCCAATGGCAATGATAAGCTCCTTGTGGAAATGATGGTGTTGCCTCTGCTCCATTGTTGCCACTGCACCTGTGAAGCATACAAGCAAACCAAGGGTGGTGGATTAGAGCACTCTTAAGTGTTTGAGTGAACCAATTCGAGAAGATGAACAGCTGGTCAGCTGCTCATTTGCAAAAGAAATGCCTTTGAACTTTTTAGGTAAAACTTTTTATGTACAAAATTTGGAGAACCCCCAAGATTGAAAAAAAGAAAAGAAAGAAAAAGCAACTTCTCCTTCCTACAACCAAATTTTGAGGCAAATATATTGGAGCATCTTTTGTTTCTCTCTTTTTCCTTTCGAAAGAATGTACTTTTTTGTTTCTTTCCCAAGATTGGGCAAAGTTCACCATACTAAAAAGAACGAGCACATATATATTCAATTCCAATTCGTAACCAAGTTCACGAGACGGCACTTAAAGTTATGCGCTTTGTTCAAACTTGGAAGAAACCAAAGGATCCCAAGGGCGCACTTTTTACCCCCGATATCTCCAAAAGAAACAACACGGGTTTCCCACCAAATCAGCACGGGAATTTCTCAGAAATGGGTGAAGGAAGCATCGATAAAATTTCTCCCCAATTTTTTTTTGAAATTTAGCCAGAGAACACAAAATTCAGCAATGCGACAGGACACCAAAACACATAGACAAAAAAGAAAAAAAAAAGAAAAAAGAAAACGCAATCTTTGATCCAACTGTAACAGCCGCCAACCTACCCAAGGGAGGAGAAGGCGCCACCGCGGCGGCGGCGGCGGCGGCGGGAGTCACGGCGAGGCTGCCATTTGAGGAGGAGATGCCTCCACCTCCACCTCCACCTCCGCCTCCGCCGCCGGTAGCCGGAGCCGGAGCAGGGGGAACAACCCGCGGTGTCGCCGGCGCCGGTGAAGGCCCCGGTCCAGGAGAAGGCGAGGCCGCCGCCGCCGGCGACCGGTGAGTCCTCCCATTGGCCGGCAACGAGCAGCTCAGCACCAGCACCAGCACCAGCAAGAAGAAGAAGCGGGAGGAGGAGGAGGAGGAGGAGGAGAGAGGCGTCAATGGCGGCGGTGGCATCGCATTGACCCTCTCTCTCACTCACTCACCTCGCTGGCTGAAGAGGAGGAGAAGTGGAGAAGACAAAGGGAACAGCAAGAACACAAAGGCCTCTGTGCCTCTCTGACAAGATACCATGAAAACCCAGGGAATCCAAAGATAAAAAAAACTAATGCAGATATTGTGACCAGCAGCAGGTTGTCCTCTTCTTCCTCTCCTCTCCTCCTCTTGATCCTCGTGTGCACTCAACCCAAACCAACGATTTGTCTGCACAAGCAGCCTGTTTCTTTCTTGATCTTGGGAAATGGAGGAGGAGGAGAGGGAGGAAGAAAAAGGCAAAAGGCTTTTGGTGCACGGACTGTATGGATTGGTGTAGTTTTTGTACTACTACTCCTACTACTGCTAGTACTACCAGGGTTGATCTCTGAAGAAAATAAGAAGAAAAAAAAGGGAGAAAAACAGTCATGTGGCAGTTGCCAAAAGGCAGTGCATTGTTTCTTGTTGGGATGGTGAGCACTGAAATCAGCTCATTTGAGAGACTGGAGAGAGAGAGGGAGAGAGAGAGAGTTGGTGTTGAATGGGGGTGATAGTACATGTGCAGTGCAGGGCAGGGCAGAGCCACACCAACTTCAGTTTTCGTGCCCTCTCCGTGATTCCCTCCTCCCATTCCGGCCCACCTCCTCATCTTCAGTGCACAATGCTCTCTGGCCAACTAGGCGAATTTCATGCGTACAAAGTTTAAATTTTTTGACATATTTTGGTCGTGTGTATTTTGAGTTCAAGCCTCCATTGGATTCGCATGATTTTCACAGTATTTAGTTCGATTTTTTTCTCTTTTGTAAAACTAGAGAATTGTTCCGCGCGGCTTTGTTGTAAGGTCTTCCTTAAAATGTAGACGATATCTTATCAGGTCCGATTATAAGCTAAAACTCTTAAACAATTTGTGGGTAAACTTTTATATAACCCAATGCTAGAAAATAAATGACGATGAAAAAATCAAATTCAACTACTCCTATAAAATTAAGTTTTCAAATTTAAATTTTGATAATTACGGTTGATAAGCTGAAGAGTAAATGATGGAGGAGCTGTTAGTTTAGGTTCTGTAAGACTCATATGGATTTGAACACTAGTTTGATATACTAAGGCTAAGTTCGTTGGAGTGAGTTGGGAACTAATCCCTTCGGTACTTAAAACATAACGACTTATTAGCATATAATTAATTAAGTATTGATATTTTTTAAAAAAATAGATTAATATAATTTTTTTAAAAAAAACTTTCCTGTCGAAATTTTTTTTAAAAAACGTAATATTTAATATTTTAAAAAGCGTGCACGCGGTAAAGAAAATAAGGTGAGTCGGAAAAGAAGAGGGAATAACACAGCCTAAACGTTATAGATGCTGCTTTGAAATAACGGTTGAACATATAAATAAGTGGAGTAATTAACTAGAGTAGTTAAGACTTTTTTGCAGCTGCTACCAACTCCTGACGACACAAAAACCGCGGCGTTTCAACGGGAGAGCAAACGGCAGTTGAGATTGTGCCTCTCAATGGAGTTTAAAACCGAGCTTAAGTATCATCATCAACTGAGCATTGAATCGATCTCACCCATGAAAGAAATGTTCCATCTATCTCCACTGTCACCTAGTGAATGATCGCCCAAATTAAATTCGGCAGCGATTCATTTCGATTTCGAACGCACGGACAGGCTTTGTTAAGAGGATGAGACTCCACAGGTAGTACTACTAGTACTACTCTCTGTCGGTGTTTCTCTTTCGCTAATCATGTTTAGATTTTACAGTGTCAGGGTTTAATCAGCATTTTATTTTATTTTTATTTCTTTCAGATGGATGCAGAACAAAGCAATTCTGTTAATTAAAATGTTCATAAAACTCTAGTTGTGGCTTGTGCAATGGGAAGTGTAGCTGTTTTTTTTCTTCTTCTTTAAAATCAGACCAAATTTTAAATTGGCAATATGAAACATACTCCTATACGATTTGTGAATTAGATTATCAGATGGTCGTAAGGGTGTATAACCCACACGTACACGCTGAACACTGCCGTATTCGGACAAGTTTTCGCTTCAAACTGCAGAAAACAAATGTGCAACTTTTCATCTCAAACGCCTATAATCAGTAATCAACAGCAGAGTACACATGAAGTACACCTTGATACTAATTTTTATATATACTTGTACTATGATGTTTCCTCGACCAATCCATCTACATTGAGATAACAATCCATCTGATTAGCACAGTAAAAATAATACTACCTGAATGATTAGGTGACACCTTTTGGTACTACTATAAAACAAGAACATGTTGAGATGATGTTGTGATCTTTGTGTAGGCCAGATCATGCATATGCATCTGCAAATGGTCTCCAGACTCTAGTGAGTGATTGCCAGGTCTTCTGGCAGTGACAATCGGCAATGTCAAAACATTGCAAATCCAGCATGGAATGCATATGTACAGGGGACCAGGCAATTTTGTTGCATTTGTGATCTGTCAGACGCAGTCACACGGCAACTGGCTAAGCTAGTGGCTAAGCTGCTGATCGATCTGAGCCGTTGATCCATACGCTCCAACCGTCTGACGGTTGGGAGGATAAGTATATGGTCCAATTAGTTAATGAAGGGCCTAGTTGTTGATTTAATTGAACGACCTACTACTGTGGATAGCTACTCTAGTCAAGTACTATATTAGTGTTGGTACATAATACTAACAATACGTGCAACATCAAATTAATTCTATTAAATCCAATATTTGCTTTTATGTTAAAAATATTGAAGGTCCCTTCGTTCTAATTTATTTGTCGTTCAAAACTTTTAGAGATGTTGTTCTAGTTTACCATACCCTTCGTCCTAAAATATAAGCATTTTAAACATAGTGTCACGTCAAATATTTTTTACTTTGACTATTAATAGAAAAAAAATTAAAAAGATCAATCATGTAAAATTGATGTTACTATATTTATCATTAAACAAACTCTTTTTATTTAAAACATTCTATTTTTATAGATATTATTGATCAAAGTAACATCTCGAATACTGTGTTAAAGTTTAAAAATGCTTATATTTTTGGAACGGATGGAGTAGCATTTAGTTTTTTTTTGTTAAAATACTTGCCGTTCTGATATTCCATATCTTTTTATATATGTATTTCCTTTCATACCCTTCACTAATATAGCAGTAGTAGTAGTACTAACAGAAAAAAAAATGAATTGCTACCTCTGGGAAGATAATTAGAGATGCTGAGGGTAGCAATATAATAGGTCACACCTTTTAATTTAGTACTATGAGATTTGCCAGAACAACTAACAAACTGAAACCGAGGGAATACATTTCTTTTTCCTATAAATTTACATAAACATGAACAAGTCTGACACTCAACAAAATGGTGGATATATATGTACTACTAATTACGTTGT
Organism: Oryza longistaminata; assembly: GCA_009805545.1. Taxonomy (NCBI): domain Eukaryota; kingdom Viridiplantae; phylum Streptophyta; class Magnoliopsida; order Poales; family Poaceae; genus Oryza; species Oryza longistaminata. The sequence continues at coordinate 6,796,460 of CM020179.1, forward strand.
GGATGACGCGAGTGAAGCGTCACGTTATTAGTTAGGCTGTTGCTTGCTGGGATTAATTGCAGTGGCTTAAGCAGACCGGCCGGCACGGGTGATTGTTGCAAATGCTTACACGCAGTGTATTGCAGTATACTATACTACTATCAGTCATTGATCAAGAATCACGGGTACCAGTACGAGCTTTGAAACTACATTATCTCGGTGATGACTTTATCCTGTCAGGTCACTACCAAATGATGTTGCAGTCACGCAGCAGTAGTACATTATACAAATTACTGTGTTTGTACTGTGTTTCTACAAAGAAAGTACATTACAGATTGTGTCACCGTGCGTCAAATCGGGTGATTAGTCACCCATGTGTACTCTTACGTAGTACTGGTACCTACGTTACAGAATGTTTTCGAGGTATGTTTATTGGGGCCGTCTATATATCATGTGACAGAAAATCCCACATTCTATCATTCGAATTTTGGACCATTGAATATATTTTAAGATTCGTGCAGCCCCTTAACCCTAACTCCTCCTCCTACTAGCTTATTAGCTGCAGCTAAAATTTAAAATTTGGAACTTTTATAGTTAATTTTGGAGGGTTTTTTTTCTTCATCGTAGTATGTTTTCTAGACAAAATATAAACGTTCTATTCATAAATTAGCGTGGAAGAAAATACTCTGTTTTTCCCTAAAAAAAAGAGAAAATACTCTGTTTGTTTATAAATAATTGACAATAAGCACTATTCATCTTTGAACTTGGACCATTAATCTTTGTTTTTCTTTGATTGTTTACACGGTACTAGAAATGATGCCATGTGCCCATGTTATTAGAGTGGCTTGGTTGTATTGTAAATATAGGCGTCAAACTTTCGTTAGCTTTTTGTCAAACAATTTGAGAATAACTAATGGTCAAGATTTATAAATAGAAAAGTTAAAATTGTCGGTTATTTAGAAACGGATGGATAAGATGGATGTATGGGAAAAAAGGACTTCAGAGTGGAAAATTTGTTTGGTGGGTTTACGCACTGATGATCGTTTTCGTCGCGGTTCCGGTAATGGACCGAATTACGGCTCTGCAAGGCCGGCGACTGGGCCGGACCGAAATCTTTGTCTGGCTCCGGCCCATGGGCTGGACAGCCCATCACCACCAGGGCACGTCCATATTCCTCCAGGGTTTCTAGGGGGTATCTTAATTCTTAAGCATAGAGCTTAATTATGAAGCATAAATTTTCAAAATAAAATTTAACTTAGAATCCCTTAATAATACTACTCACCCTATCCTATAATATAATATTTGCACATATTCCAAGATTTAACTTTAAAAACATTTGACCAACAATTATTATAATATAAATTAAATTTTATTTGCTAAAATTAATATCATTGTATTGATATTTAAATTTACTTCAACATAGTTATAATTTTGTTACAATAAACCTTATAGTATATGAAAAATTATAAGTCAAACATTAGTTTTGAAAACTGTATCAAGTTTGATCATGCCTTATATTATGGGACGGAGGGAGTATATGCTAATGCAAATTTTTCTACCTGTTGTAAGGCTCGAGCTGAAGTTGCCTCACACTGACCTGGCTTCGTCTCTGAGGAGAGGTAATCGTATCTTAGTAGTAAGCTTGATAATCACGATAATCGCATGAGAACCACGATAAACAGTGAAAAAATCAAACAAAACTTATCACAACTTTAATATTTTTAAAAATATTTGGTAGGGTCACTGGCTGTGTACGTGTGGCTGGCGGCGATAACAACCGCGGCTTCAATTCGCAGAGCTGCTCGCCGGCTCAGCATGGTGCATCATTTGCTTAGGTCTCCGTCGATCTGGTCTTAAAACTTGAGATCACAGGTTACAGAGACAGAGGGACTCTCATGATCTCCTCTGGACGCGAACAATCGATGCATGGCTACAGAATCACAAACTTCAATAGCACCACAAATTCGTACGCAAATCCTACCAAGACCTTATGATGAAATTATGCATGGATACAGCTTCAAAATTCAAACGTACCAGTACGAATTATTTCATAGGATTTCTTTTGATTTCGATGAACCGAAAAGTAGTTGTAAACCTGTACACCTTTCGTCTCGATCTGTACGAGCTGTGGTTGTATTGCATCGCGAATGGAAGCAGTTGGTTAATGCCTCCCTTAATGACGTGTTTGAAGAAAGGGTAATGGCTTAATGATGCGGTTAGGAGACGCTGTAGCAGCAAACAGTGTACAGTGTACTTTAGTACAGACCGGTACACGTACGGGGGTCTCGCGAGAAATGGTACGGTACGGTGAGCCGCTCAGCGGTCTAAACGTGGTCAGGGGCCGGATGAGTGAGGGCTCGACACGGTCTACGCCTACACAGCTACGAGTACAGCTACTACAGGTACTCCATGTCAAAATAAATAAATCTTTATCTTATGAATCTTGATACTTGGACATATCATATCCTGTATATTATTGGGTGGTGTGTTTAGTTCACGTTAAAATTGAAAGTTTGATTGAAAAATTGAAAGTTTGGCTGTGTTTAGATTTAAAGTTTGGATCCAAACTTCGGTCTTTCTCCATCACATCAACCTGCCATACACACACAACTTTTCAGTCACATCATGTTCAATTTCAACCAGAATGTAAACTTTGGGCTGAACTAAGGTGGTGTTTGGATCCAGGGACTTAACTTTAGTCCCTCTATTTAAACACTAATTTAGAGTATTAAATATAGACTACTTACAAAACTAATTACATAAATAAAAGCTAATTCACGTGATAAATTTTTTAAGCCTAATTAATCCATAATTAGAGAATGTTTACTGTAGCATCACCTAGGCTAATCATGGATTAATTAGGCTCAATAGATTCGTCTCGCGAATTAGTCCA
>CM020179.1:6799351-6833455 GCA_009805545.1 Oryza longistaminata
TAATAGTCTACGTTTAATATTTATAATTAATTTTTAAACATCCGATGTGATAAGGACTTAAAAGTTTTAGTCCCATCTAAACAGGTTCTAAATACAGACTTTGTGTTTAGGAAAGTTTTGATGTCTATCAGCCTATTCTTTTGTCAGTCACATACAGTACTTCTGCGATTTTGGTTCAGAACACCTACTGCCGGCTGCCGCTACTCCTATGTGTATGTGAAAGCCGCTTTGCACTATACGGTTGTACTGGTATAGGGTACTTCCTCTTGCAGTCCGACCGATAAAGGCGCTGTTAGTTTCCACAAAATTTTTATACCCTACATGGAACGTTTGAAACACATGTATAAAGTATTAAATATAGATTAAAAATAACTAATTGCATAGATTATGACTAATTTGCGAGACGAATCTTTTAAGGCTAATTGCTCCATGATTTGACAATGTGGTGCTACAATAAATATTTGCTAATGACGGAATTAATTAGGCTTAATAAATTCATCTCACCATTTACTGAAGGATTCTGTAATTAGTTTTTTTTATTAGTGCCCGAACACCCCATGCGACACCCTATATAATACTCGATGTGACACGCAAAAATTTACACCCCTGAATCTAAACACCCCAAAATATTTAGAACTCAACATAATACCTTGTTTGGGGACTTAAATTTTTGCAAAACAGCTTGTTTGTATGTAGCTTCTGAGAAGATTCTTAGAATCTACTCACTCTGTAAATAAATTAAATCCTATGGATGAATTTGGTCCAGATTCATCTTGAAGATTATAATTTCTTTAAGAAATAGGTAAGGACATATAATTCCTTCATCTTAAAATATTACTTCCTCCGTTTCGGGTTATAAGACTTTTAGCATTGTCCACATTCATATAGATGTTAATAAACCTAGGCACACATGTATGTCTAGATTCATTAACATATATATGAATATGGACAATACTAGAAAATCTTATAACCTGAAAAGAAGATAGTATAATTTAGAAAAAGGATATGTGATCGGTTGTAACATCTTTGAGACGGAGGTAGTACTGCGAAGATTCTGAAAAAAAAAAAAAAAGCTCACATGATCTGATCAGCAGTCAACCCCCGGCAAGACCACTACAGTACTACACATTCTCCAGACGCCAGCTAGCACTTGACATTTACCAGTTTACCATGACAAGTTCAACTCTCCTACAGATTGGTTATTGCCAACCCCTTCTGATCTTCTAGCAATCTGGGCTCAAAACGAGAAAGAAGAGATACGCGTGTGCCAGGACTTTGTTTGACCAAGCGACCCACATGGAGTTTTCAACTTTCCTCGAGATATCTGCATGCATCGGCGCTGTTTGACCCGGTATATATATCTATTCAATTCTAGCAGCATGGGTTAGGGAGAAATGAAATGGATGATTCACTCGATTAGTTAACACGGTAAAGTTATTTTGTAAACAAACTTTAAAAATATGAACAGTAGGAGTAGCAACTAGGAACAAAGTGATCTAAATGCGGCAGAATAATGTTCGAAGGAACTATTTTTTTCTACAAGAGTGGAGTAAACAATCTGGACCAATAATCTGCCAACAAGCAATTCTGAACAAGGCTGACCTACGACAATTGACAAACAAGGATCAATTAATTATATGCCACTCTTACGGATGGTGATAAATGATTTACCACTGGACTCACATGTCATAGACACATGAGGGCCAACATGTCATAGACAACGCGTGGAAAATAATTAATTGACACATCTTAAAAGTGGCCCAAAGTTAAATGTCCCGACAAACAAATCCGATGTTGGGCTGACCTATGAGCACGTTAAGGGGAAAAAAAATCCTATGTTCCATGTTATAACACGTTTTGACTTTGATCAAAATCAAACTACTCTAAGTTTGACTAACTCTATAGAAAAAAATAGTAATATAATAGTTTGATTTTGACTAAATTTAAAACATCTTATAACCTAAAACGGAGGGAGTACATTCTATGCCCTAGAAAGATTATAATCCGTTCTTTTTTTTAAAAAAAATACAATCCTAAAACAATCACCTTACCAATCAATCATCTTACCCCTTTCATATAAACTTTTTCACACCTTACACCCAACAACTCTCATGCTCCCAATAAATCCTCATTAAATGAGGCGTGTCTATATCCTCTCATTTTAACCCTCCTACCAATTCTGTTTTACAGTTTAAGACCGTATTTACTCCGTTCCATAATATAACAATTTAGATCTGTTCAGACATTATTATTGGATGGGGAAGTAATATTTTTACAGGCATTAGTATAACAAATAAACCGTGTTTGAACAATTTTTTTTACATGATTGTGTAACATCATCCCATCTATATGTTTTTTTATCTATATAATTATTTGGTCATGGTTTACACGTTTTTTTTTTAAAAAAAATCTAAATTGGGTTTTCATCCCACAGCTCTGCCTTGCATACTCTCTACTGCTAGTATTGGCCTTTGTGTCGGGAAGAACGAGTCATAGGCCCGGAATGAGCGGCCGGTGGCTTTCCTGAACGGTAGTAGATTCACGCTAATTAACTAATTATACAAAGCTCGTGTGACTCTAGCTAGCCTGACTGTTTTTGTTCGTTATGACACGATTGCTAGATTTCGCTTTCGGCCATGACGGCTGATCAAGACCACGGGATAAGTAACTTGTCTGAAATTCCAAATCAGGTGTTACTCCTAACTGATTTGGCATTCTATAAGAGAACCTCTATCTACACGTTTTTTTTTAATAACATACTCCCTCCGTCTCATAATATAAGGGATTTTGAGTTTTTTCTTGCACTGTTTGACCACTCGTGTTATTTAAAAAATTTGTGCAAATATAAAAAAAAACGAAAAGTTGTGCTTAAAGTACTTTGGATAATAAAGTAAGTCACAACAAAATAAATAATAATTCCAAATTTTTTTGAATAAGACGAGTGGTCAAACAGTGCCAGCAAAAACTTTAAATCCCTTATATTATGGGACGAAGGGAGTAACTCTTACGAACAACGATTTTAACCGTTTAATATATCTAAATACAAGTTATAACAAAAACTAAGGCTGTATTTAGTAGAAAGGGTTAGAAACCAAATGATAGATTAAAGCATGATTAATTAAATATTAGTAAATATAATTTAATATATTTTTAAAGTAAAAAAATAACGTATGGCTTAAACAATTTGAAAAACGTACGAGCGAAAAACAAGAGAGTAAAGTTGGGAAAGTGTAGATGCACAGCCTAAATGTCCACAGCTAGCCTGAGATACCAGAGTTTGAAAGAAGTTAGTATTTGTTCAACTCCAAAAACATGTTTCTGCTGAAATTATTAGTTCAAGATCATTTCAAACTTGTTTGGGAAGTACTCAACTTTAGTCCCTCTCACCAAAATTTTAGTGCTTTTGTGAGAGGGACTAAAGTTGAGTCCCTTCGTCCAAAACACCGCCTTACAACATCTGAAATTTCCCCGTAAAAGCAGTACTAGGACTAGCAAAATTCTCAGAGCTTCCATGCAAAATTCTAATGACTTTCCTTTGCTCTAAACAGTATTCCAAGCAGTACACATTCCGCTGCACAGCCGTCCTGCCCGTCCAGACTTTGGAGTTCCTCCTGTCCACCGTCACTGCCAGGTGGGACCAGGGTCACGTGTTGGGAAAAGTATTAGGATTTGTGTACGCGCTTTACTAGTTCTAGGGCAAATGAGGAGTCTTTGAGTCTTGACCCGGTCGGAGGAGTAAGCCACTATCATCACAAGAGAAAAGGGCGGGGTTGTTCTTGTGGTGGTTGAGCCATATTTGTACTAGTTTAGCATAAAGCAGAAGCTGCTACATCTCGGCCTGCCCTTTGAAAGGCTGGGAGGTTGAACAAAAAGTGGAATCTTAGGGCAAAGCCACAAAGGTGTACTAGCCAACAAAAAGATCAAATCTTGTGAACTGTTGGGGGGCCAAAGCCTGTTCTGTTGCTGGTGTTGCTTAATTCGTCTTAATGCTTGGTTGTTTTGGTGATATGCAGAGGCTACCGGAGGTACAGCAGCTGGTGCGATCTCTTGCAGTGGAGAACGACAGCCTCCGTGAGGTGATGCTCACATTCTTTACTATGTGCAGTTTATTATGTATTCTACTTCAAATTCACTAACTGCCGTTTGGTACTTGGTTTTGCTGTGAGCAGGAGATGCGTACTTTGCAGAGAGCTTGCGCTGCGCTTTCAAAAGAAAACGACAAGCTTGAGGTAATAACAATTTTAATCTGTTTCTCGTTTAGTTCTTCCCAAATTTGGCATCTGGGCCAGTAATGGTGTGTTTTGGGTTGAATGACAAAAGCTGTGTCACTTATTTTAGCTTAAAGCCTAATGAGAGTTTTTAAATTGCTAAGGGTTTATACCTCCAAAGGTAGTGGTCCATATGATCCAGTTCATATCTTTTAAGCAAATTAACTTGAGGCTATCTCACTCTGATAAGCTATGCAATAGACATGGATATCACTATCAAGGCTGATGGGCCTTTGACAATAATGGATGTAGATTTTTCTAGTCTTTTGCAAAATCTATGCAGAGGTCTCTGTTGGGAAATGGGCTTGTCAGTTATTAATTTGGTGTATGATTGACTATAATCTTAGCAACAACAACTGATTAGACGCACTATTTACAAAACGAAAAAAAAATCATTGCGTGAGAAACAGTAGATGAATTCAGATCCTTTACTCTAGGTCTTCAGAAATAAGTTCGAAGATACTTAGCAAGCCCAGAGGCAAATTTTCATTCAAATAACACTATAATTTCCTTGTTCACTACCGCACTAATAGTATGCTCTGGATAGATATCATTGGCCATCAATAGTAGTATATATGAACGCAGTTGTGTTGCAAACTTTTACGATGCAAGCTGCACCTTTAGAAAACCTAATATTTGTCTTGTTGGATGGAATTGAACCTCACCAACATCTGAGTACGTACCTCTGTAGCCGAGGATTAGAAGTATTTGTCTTGTTGGGATGAAATCGACCTTCACCAACATCTGAGAACTGGCAGAACTCAACTTTCTTGGATAGAGCCTACTACTATTGAGTATGGTGGTTGTGACTGATATATCGGACCAATAAAGGAATTGATTGACTTCTGGGGCCTGGGCAGCTACACATGGTCTCCAATATTGAATTGAAAGCTACTCGCCTGTTTTTGCTTTATACTCCGTATTTCCCAGTCATGGAGATGCTACCCTGTTCTGTATTCAGGACAGCATGTATCCCAATTAATGAGTAAAGATCTTGAAGGTACAGAGAGCTGCCACTGCCCACTTATAAATGATACTAGGTGGTAACGATTTTGACATGTGCCACGATTTGTTGCTACCTTTACTGAAAGCCATATTAAGGCCGAGTTTAGTTCCCAACTTTTTCTTCAAACTTCCAACTTTCCTAAATGAGAGTTTAGCTTATCCAACTTCCAAATTAAAAAACTCTCATTAGGCATAGCTTATCACATCAAAACTTTCCTACACACATAAACTTCTAACTTTTTTCTTCAAATTTCCAATGTCAAACTTCCCATTTTTACGTGGAACTAAACACACCCTAAAGTCATTGTGTCTGAAAGGTGCATGCATAGTCAGTTGGCAATGCATTGTGTCATATGACAATGTTTAAAATACATATTAGTGATGTGTACCCTTGAATAATCCTTTTTTTCAAGGGATCTTGTTTGAGTTTTGGCAAATATAATAACTGGTTTTACCGATATTTGAAGTGGAATTTTATCGCTAGTTTAGCTCCTGATGACCTATACACATTCCCAATTAATAAATCCTACACTTAACAAGCCACAACTTCCAAAAATGGTAAACAATATTTTGTCTACCACATTTAAAATAGCCTGCCCACCTAATCCCATCTCATTCAGTTGAACTGTAGTTGCACCAACCGGGTAATTTCAATTTGATGGATCTCATTCATTAATGAGAATATGAGATATAAGCATCGAGATGGTTCCACCCATTATAATGGCAAACATGTTTTGTTTGATACACCTATTTCATGCAAAATAATTTCTACACAACGAATGCTGATTTTGGGGGTCCACTGAAGGAGTATTCTTTTTCTCAATTTTGCAAATGTGGGTGAAGAATCTTATGTTCTCTCATTGCTGACGAGTTACTACTATTGTTTCCAACAACAACCATTGCTTGTGAAGATGCTTTGTGATATTATTTCCCCTTGTGTACTTACAACTAAGTCGGTGTCAAAATCTGAACAATATAGACATCTAATGTAACTTCTTTTCGGAATTGCAGATAAGATTAGAGATCTCGAGCTCACGGAACAAACCAATTATTACAAACGATCTAAAAGGAAAGCAACAGATTGATCAGCAGTCAGCCACGCAGTCCATCGGAGGCGGCTTCGCTCTTCCAGATCTCAACATTCCTGTGCAGGACGTTGCTGATGGATCAGTCCATTGAGCTCTCCAGATTAGTGCAGCTTTGCTGACAGAATAGCAAGTGTATATAGAGAAATTGCAGGCTAGATGGGGGGCACACGTCCATGCGTGAAGAGAATGACACATTTGATTAAGTTGTTAGATTACAGGGTCTAGTACAACTATAGTCCCAAGTGATAAGCCAAGTTGTAGGCTTGTAGCCAAACAAAATTGACTAATTTAACTTCCAACTGATATTGTTTCACCTGGTGCTTCTATATTTGATGGAGCTGAAGATTGTTACAGCTCAAACTGATTCCAGTTCTAGTGGAATTAGATGAATTTATTCATGCTATTTTGTTTCGATCAATTGAAATGTTAATTGTGAAGATTTGGTCGGGTATGGAACAATATCTACTCATTTCTCTTTGATATTGCTGTTTATCTATTGTTCGCCTGTATTGCAGATAGAGTATTAGAGCAGAGTTCTCTATATGAATAAAATGCAAAAGGTTCTAAAAAATTCGACGCTGAGTTGTAAAATCCTGAATAAAATGCAAAAGGTTCTAAAAAATTTGACGCTGAGTTGTAAAATCCCATCAATTGGCATAGCAATGGCCTGTGTGAACAATCCAGCAAACAAATTGACGTGCCGTTTCGATCTTGATGGGCTGAATTTCTCAAAGAAGGATTGAAGAGCTTAAACAATCATTGTTTCGCTTACGCTGTTTCATCAATAACAAAGCATAATTTATGAATAAAACTTTATATACATTCTTAATAATTTAAAAGCAAACGATAGAAAATAAATTACGAGGAAACCTCAAACTCAAGCTAAAATTAAGTTGTGAAATTTAAATTTGGGTAAACAAGGTAGTTTTGGGGCGGGCATTTTTTCCAAGATGTGGGCCATGTGTTGTCACTGTCCTGCATTGTGCTGCATGATCAAATTGATCATCACTTGGCTTTACCCTTTTCGAATGGTCCAAAATATCGCGTCAATCTAATTGAATCCCAATCATCTCCACCTTCACTTTACACCCGACTCGCAACACGCCAAGTGGACGCGATCGTTTGGGGAAATCAAACTATCATGTCAACAAGAACTTTCTTTTATTCTTGCCAAACCTTTTTTTCCTTCTCAAACCACGGTGAAATCTTTTGGGTTAGCTGTTTAGTAATCCTTTACTATCGGTAAATAATAGTTCCCTAACATAAGTTAATTTGATGAGGAAAAAACATTTCAATAAGCATGGTGAAACTCTGGATGCACGACTTCATCTACTAAAGTTAATATTTTATTTTCCGTGTCAGTTGTCACTGGTGTTTTACGATGGATGCTTCTAAATTAATTGTACTATTTCTTGGTCGAAAATGTAATCAATTTTCATTATCTAAAGATTCATTGTCTTATTTTCACTTCCTACTCCCAGTATGCTCAAACGTGCATTCTTATTTATGCTTATTGCTTTCAAGTATATATAGTATGTCTTTCATACCGAAGTAATGGAGAAAAAGTTGATCATACATTTTTTAAGGAAAGACAAGATGATGAGGGAGAGATATATAGATTAGCATGCATTATTAAGAGGACGACATATGCTAATATGACAATAGTAAAACATATGGCTTTGCAAAAGTAAAAATAGTACATATGACCATTAAATGTACAAGTAGTTTCATGATACGATGATAATTTTTTTTATCATTTCGATGATTAATCTCTAACGGTTTTATACACGTTTATACATTTATAAATTTATAAAGCTAGAAATACAAAGTTCTAATAAATGTTAAATATAAAACTATCCTAAACACCCCCTCTAACTGCTCACGAGCTGCTTATCGGAATCTCGAAAATCCCTGAAACAAAAAAAAACTCCCTCCATTTTATATTATAAGTCGTTTTGACCTTTTTCATAGTCAAACTTATTTAAGTTTAACCAAATTTATAGAAAAATAGCAACATCTATAACACCAAACTAGTTTTTATTAAAATTGAAATTTAATATATTTTGATAGTTTGTTTGTTTTGTGTTAAAAATGTTGCTATATTTTTCTATAAACTTAATCTAACTTGAAGAAGTATGATTAAAGAAAGAAAATCAAAATAAATTATAATATGAAAAAACAGAGAGGGTAACTTATAACTATATATCTAGACATATGGCCATGTTATAACTTCGTAAAGATACAGATTTTTCGTCGTTTTCCGTTAGCACGCTTTTCAAACTGTTAAACTGTGTATTTTATGTGAAATTTTTTTTATATAGAAGCTGCTTTAAAATATCAGATAAATCCATTTTTCAAATTTGTAATAATTAAACTTAATTAATCACTTGCCAATGGATTTGTCGTTTTGCGTACCCACTTTTAAACTTCATATATACCACCTCCGGTTTTAGGTTATAAGACTTTCTAGCATTGCCCACATTCATATATATGTTAATGAATCTAGGCATATATATATATTAAAATATGTAAAACTATATGTGTACATGAAATTATATTTAACAATGAATCAAATGATATGAAAAGAATAAATAATTACTTAAATTTTTTGAATAAGACGAATGGTCAAACACGTACTAAAAAGTCAACGGTGTCAAACATTTTGAAACGGATGGAGTATTTTAGTATCAGTGTCACTAGTGTTTTACGAGGTTTATGGATGCTTCTGAATAAATTGTATTATTTCTTGGCTGGACATGTAATCAATTTTTATTATCTAAATATTCATTGTATTATTTCCACTTCCTACTCGCAGTATGCTCAAACGTGCATTCTTATTTATACTTATTGCGTCTAAGTATATATAGTATGTCTTTTTACCGAAGTAATTGAGAAAAAGTTGATCATACATTTTTTTTAAGTAAAGACAAGATGATGAGGGACATATATATAGATTGGCATGTATTATTAAGGGGACTACATATGTTAATATGACAATAGTAAAACATATTGCTTTGCAAAAGTAAAAATAGTACATATGACCATTAAATGTACAAGTAGTTTCATGATATGATGATAAATTTTTCGTATCATTTCGATGATTAATCTATAACGGTTTTATACACTTTTATACATTTATAATTTTATAAAGCTAGAAATACAAAGCTCTAATAAAACTTAAATATAAAGCTATCCTAAACACCCCCTCTAACTACTCACGAGCTGCTTATCGGAATCTCGAAAATCCCTGAAACAAAAAAAAAACTTCCTCCAATTCATATTATAAATCGTTTTGACCGTTTTGACCTTTTTCATAGTTAAACTTATTTAAGTTTAACCAAATTTATAGGAAAAAAATAGCAACATCTATAACACCAAACTACTCCCTCCGTCCCATAATATAGAAACCTAGCACGTCCAGATTCGTAGTCCTAGGATATGTCACATCCCATCTTAGGTTGCTACATTATGGGACGGATGGAGTAGTTTTTATTAAAACTGATATTTAATATATTTTGATAGTTTGTTTTGTGCTGAAAATGTTGCTATATTTTTCTATAAACTTAATCAAACTTGAAGAAGTTTGATTAAAGAAAGAAAATCAAAACAAATTATAATATGAAAAAACAGAGAGAGAGAGAGAGAGAGACTTATAACTATATAAAGATAGAGATTTTCCTCCTTTTTCATTAGCACGCTTTTAAAACTGCTAAACGGTGTATTTTATGCGAAACTTTTTTATATAGAAATTGCTTTAAAATATTAGATAAATCCATTTTCTAAGTTTATAATAATTAAAACTTAATTAATCACTTGCTAATAGATTAGTTGTTTTGCGCACAACACTTTAAATCTTCGTATGTACTCCTTCCGTTTCATAATGTAAGTCATTCTAGTATTTTCCATATTCATATTAATGTTGATGTATCTAGATATATATAGGCCTGGTTTAGTTCCTAACTTTTTCTTCAAACTTCCAACTTTTTCATCACATCAAAACTTTTCTACACACAAACTTCCAATTTTTCCGTCACATCGTTCCAATTTCAACCAAACTTTTAATTTTAGCGTGAACTAAACACACCCCTTGAGACGGAGGAATCGAGCACAAGTCCTCGCGGAGGGTAGTAGCGGAGTTCACCGTTACATCGTGCCAACTGCCAAGCAGACCCCTGCGACCACAAAAGCAGCCACGCGAAGCAGTGGACTCGCCGCCCCCACCACCACCACCCCAACCCAACCTCCTCTTCCTATCGTCATCCGCTCTTCTTCCCCCCCTTCCCCACTCGCACCAACCCCAACCCCCCCAACCGCCGCGGAAATCCTCCCACCGCCGCCGGCGACGACCCACCGGTCGCCGGAGGTCGCGTACCGGAGAGGCACCAGCCGCCCCATGGCGTTCCACTACCCGGACCACGGCCTCGCCATGGACCCGTCCTCCGCCGCGGCGTCGTCGCCCAACCCTAGCTTCTCCCCCGGAGGCGGAGGCGGGGTCGGGGTCGGGGGAGGGGAGAGGGAGAAGGCGGCCGTCGCGGCGCACCCGCTCTACGAGCGCCTGCTCGAGGCGCACGTCGCCTGCCTCCGCGTCGCCACCCCCGTGGACCAGCTCCCCCGCATCGACGCGCAGATCGCCGCGAGGCCGCCTCCCCTCGCAGCCGCATCCGCCGCCGCCGCCGCCGGTGGCCCCTCCGGTGGCGAGGAGCTCGACCTCTTCATGGTACGCCTCTCCGCTCCTTATGCCCCTTTCCGCGTGCAGAATTTGCTGCTGCAGGTCGAGGAAACGGCGATGGGAGGAAAAGAAATGGACTATTAAATTTGTTTGGATTATCTGCAATAAGATTTTTCAATTGCTTTGCTATTGTATGGACTTTATATGTAGTAGTAGTAGTAGTAAGTTTGCACGTTTCCGCTATGCTTATGATTGGTTGTCATCCAAATTGGACAAAAAATCTCAGGATAAAGTTTACACAGTCTCACTATACCTTGAAAACCAGCACAAGGGTGAACTTTTACTATGGTTATTTCGTTGCAAAGCCGTTTTGTTGTTGTAGATGACTTTGATATGCCACTGATGTCTCAGTGACATCCTCACAGTGAGTGGCACGTAGTGGAGATAGTTGAAACTCAGTGGCATATTGTGAATTTGCCCTAATGATTATGAAGTTGTTACAAGAATTGTTTGCTTGAAAGCATTCTAACATCCGTTGATAATTATTGCTACTCCCGCATCCATTGATACCTTCTAAACCGGACACAGTCATATAAATAATAAATAAATCCACAAACTCAATGGTTCATAAATCTAGGGCAAAAGCTATCAACATGGAAAAATAGCTGTGGTCCATTTATCTAGTTTTTGAGATGATGTAAAATCTTTCATGAATGAAAGTGCTCTGCCAAGATTATTGATTTGCTATTAATATCTGTGTTATGCTAATCTCATCTAATGACAATACCTTTTTCTCATCATGCTGTTAACTGGAAAAATAAGCTCATGCATCGATGCCATTACCTTTCTTTCTACGAAATTTGCTGTGACGTTATGACCCCTGTATTACTCCTTATCTTGGAAGTTGGAAATGAACATGGCAGCCCTTCTTCTGGACTCTAACATGCTTCTCTTAATTGCAGACACATTATGTGTTGCTTCTTTGCTCATTTAAGGAACAACTTCAGCAGCATGTGCGTGTTCATGCAATGGAAGCAGTGATGGGGTGCTGGGAACTTGAACAGTCTTTACAAAGTCTAACAGGTAGACCAAAGCTTCTATTTGCTTGTATCAGTTCAGCAAATGGTAGAAACTTTCAAACATACACATTTTTTTTGTTATTTCATTGATAATATTCAGGCAAGCAGATTGCTAATTTGCTATGAGTTAGTTTCAGTCCAATTGCAATGGGAAACTACATGGTAGATCAATTGAAACTAAAAAGGAAAAGAAGTATACATAACATTTTCAACACTATTCATTTTAGACCAAGAATGTATGTTCAATACCTTTTTAAATTTCAACCATTACTTTGGGAAATTATTACTCTACATTCAGAAAAGAGTCTTTGTTGTGCCCTACAATAAGCTTAGGATTAAGCAAACTAGATCTCAGAGACAATCCATGCCAACTTGTCAGCAGCCATAAGCTACCAACTACTACGTAAAATCTTAAATATGATTTTGTTCATTTTCTGGGCTCTACTACACATGTTGATATTGATCAGAATCTCAAAGGCATGTGTGAGGCCTTGGTAACAATTCTGAGTTGATCCAGGCTTGTAGAAAATGCTGGGTAACTACAATTGGAGTTTAAGTTAGAGTTAGATAAGCTAGCTTGTTCACCACTTTATATGGATAACATGCCTTTTTTTGTGCTCGGATTTGTATCTTAAAGTCTGATACTTCTTACTGAAGGGGCCTAGATGATGTTCGGACAACTGAGTTATGCTTGTATGATTGATTCCGCAGGGGCATCTCCTGGTGAAGGGACTGGAGCGACTATGTCTGATGATGAAGATAACCAAGTGGACAGTGAAGCCAACATGTTTGATGGAAATGATGGGTCAGACGGCATGGGCTTTGGTCCCTTAATGCTGACCGAGGGTGAAAGATCCTTGGTTGAGCGTGTACGGCATGAGCTGAAGAACGAGCTTAAGCAGGTAGCCTTTTGTCCTTTGAAATGCTTCATCCATCATCGTAGTGCATTATTTGTGAACCAAAATGTCCTGCCTGTAGGGGTACAAAGAAAAGCTTGTTGATATTAGGGAAGAGATCCTTCGCAAGCGGAGAGCTGGTAAACTTCCCGGTGATACTGCATCTATACTAAAAGCTTGGTGGCAAGCTCATTCTAAGTGGCCATACCCAACTGTACGTGGCACCAACATTCCATTTCCGTAACTTTATTATTATGGTATCAATTGTGGGGTCATGATGAGCAATTCTTTCTACATATATTCAGGAAGACGACAAGGCCCGCCTGGTGCAGGAAACGGGGTTACAACTGAAGCAGATCAACAATTGGTTCATTAACCAACGCAAACGAAACTGGCATAGCAACCCAGCATCCTCTGGTGAAAAGACCAAGAAGAAAAGGTAACTTGTAGGAAAACTATGCCTTATTGTTCCGTAACAAGCTCGCAACATTGTGTTTATCAATTCTACCCTGTTCATGCATGTAAAAAAGAAACGTTACAGGTGATGGTGGTGCTGAGCAATCGTGGTAGATTGGTTCAACATGAAACTAGATGTAAACAGTACCTTTTATTGTGAAGAGTGTAGTACATTCTCTCGTGCTCTGATGTGACAAAATCTGGAGACCGGCCCATTCACAAGGGAATTGCGATCATAGGCGTAATCACTGGGCAAAGAAGTCATCTGAAATTGTAGCATAAGCGCACAAAACTGAGGTGGGTGGTATTTGACTTTCGCAGTATAGCATCGAGTGTCTGCTAATGTGATTTTGTGAAGGGATGTTCTGTATAACCGATGAACGGAAGGAAGAATTGTATTGTGTATGTAATTGTGTATCTTATTTATCATGTAATATATATATATATGATATTAGGAGCTTTAAGATTCGGATTGGATATGTTCTCTGTTGTGATGCACGATGCAGTGTTGAGGTGTAACATGTTTTGGTAATTCACTGTGTACAAAATATCGGAGTATATATGCGTAAGCTTTTCTATACTAGCAAGGCAAGCATGCAGGCACTGTGCCTTCGATAGATGATGTTTATCTTTATCCTTTTTAGCATTTCTAACTTTGAGTCTACATAGTTCATCCGTAACAAATCTATTACGTGTAACTCAAACTTAAGTCCCTGGATTATGATAATATTAAGGGGAGATAAACTTGTAATTAAGCAGCTGTATCTGGCACATTCTGCTGGCGATGCAAACTGTGGCTTCTAGTGTGGTGATGGCTACGGCTAGACAGGCCAGTGAAGCAGCTACAGCCTGCACCTTCCTACTCCTTCCTACTAACTCCTAAGACAAACGAGCCTTAATTATTAATTATTCCTAGAATTGGTCTAAATCGCAAGTAGCCGGCACGCAAAGTCCAAGCCATGTGTCCATGTAGCCTTAAACCAATCACCAAGAACGAAATACTCCCATCGTTTTAATATGTTTTTAATATGTTTGACACCGTTGACTTTTGACTTTCTAGTACGTGTTTGACCATTCGTCTTATTCAAAAAATTTAAGTAATTATTTATTCTTTTCATATTATTTGATTTATTGTTAAATATACTTTCACGTACATATATAGTTTTACATATTTCACAAATTTTTTTAATAAAACGAACGGTCAAACATGTGCTAAAAAATCAACGGTGTCAAACATTTTGAAACGGAGGGAGTATTTGTCTTTGCTTGATATTTTTCTACGGCTCGCTGTCAACGTCAAAGCAGCTAATCAAAGCTTAGTTTGCATCGCCCAAACCCAAACGGCAAGCTGACTGACTAGGATAGCAGGTTCAATAATTAATCGCCAAACCACGCCAAATTACCTAGTACAATTTAGTTGTGCGTCCAGCTGTAATCGTTGCAGAAATATCAAGAACATGAGAATCATTTATCATTCATCTCCAAGAATTAATTTCAATGTTGATCAATCCTAGTCACCGCTGGTAACGCATGAATGTGATGAATGAAAACGTTCGATGCCTACAAGAATTGACAAAATTTTGCGTTGTAATTCGAACTCGCGAAACCTCCAAAAGTCCAAATCAAACACAAGCGCACAAAACTGAGGTGGGTGGTATTTGACTTTCGCAGTATAGCATCGAGTGTCTGCTAATGTGATTTTGTGAAGGGATGTTCTGTATAACCGATGAACGGAAGGAAGAATTGTATTGTGTATGTAATTGTGTATCTTATTTATCATGTAATATATATAATATTAGGAGCTTTAAGATTCGGATTGGATGTTCTTTGTTGTGATGCACGATGCAGTGTAGAGGTGTAACATGTTTTGGTAATTCACTGTGTACAAAATATCGGAGTATATGTGCGTAAGCTTTTCTATACTAGCAAGGCAAACATGCAGGCACTGTGCCTTCGATAGTATGATGTTTATCTTTATCCTTTTTAGCATTTCTAACTTTGAGTCTACATAGTTCATCCGTAACAAATCTATTACGTGTAACTCAAGCTTAAGTCCCTGGATTACGATAATATTAAGGGGAGATAAACTTGTAATTAAGCAGCTGTATCTGGCACATTCTGCTGGCGATGCAAACTGTGGCTTCTGGTGTGGTGATGGCTACGGCTAGACAGGCCAGTGAAGCAGCTGCAGCCTGCACCTTCCTAATTTCCTACTAACTCCTAAGACAAACGAGCCTTAATTATTCCTAGAATTGGTCTAAATCGCAAGTAGCCGGCACGCAAAGTCAAAGCCATGTGTCCATGTAGCCTTGAAGGCTTGAACCAAACACCAAGAGCGAAATATTTGTCTTTGCTTGATATTTTTCTACGGCTCGCTGTCAACGTCAATGCAGCTAATCAAAGCTTAATTTGCATCGCCCAACCCGAACGGCAAGCTGACTGACTAGGATAGCAGGTTCAATAATTAATCGCCAAACGACGCCAAATTACCTAGGACAATTTAGTTGTGCGTCCAGCTGTAATCGTTGCAGAAATATCAAGAACTTGAGAATCATTTATCGTACGTTCATCTCCAAGAATTTCGATGTTGATCAATCGTAGTCACCACTGGTAACGCATGATTGTGATGAATGAAAACGTTCGATGCCTACAAGAATTGACAAAATTTTGCGTTGTAATTCGAACTCGCGAAACCTCCAAAAGTCCAAATCAAACACTGATCATTCGTACATATAATCAAGTTTTTACACGCAGCCATACGTGCTACACACTCTGAACTATTGCTTCTTAATATGTGCATGGCTAGATATACATAAATTCGCATATCCTCTGCAACCGATCGAAGCTTCCGGTCGCCGGCGGCTTACACGGCGGCGATGGCCGCCGGCGGCGGTGAGAAGCTCCGGTAGAGAAGGCCGTCGGCACGGTGGTTGTCGCCGGCCTCGTAGTCGTCGTCTTCGTCGTCGGCGGCGCCCTCGTCGAAGTTGAGCGCGTAGCTGAGGGGATCATACCGGAACTCCCCCGGCGAGCCGACGCGGCGGCGCCACTGCGCCACCGTGTCGCCGAGGCCACCTCCGCCGCCACCGCCGCCGTAGCCGAAGCAGCAGCACACCGTGGCCCTCAGCCTGTCACGCAGCGAGCTCATCGGCGACGGCGGCGAGGCCTCCGTCTCCATGAAGGCTACCCACCTACCACTCACCGAGCTAAGCGGCTCAGAGCAAGGAGTAAGCAAAATGAGTGGTAATACGGTCAAACCGCCTGTTATTAGCAGTAACCAGGCAGGTTTAATGGTGATTAAGTAGTAGATATGACCTTGGAAAAAGACGGAAATGGGCATGCATGGTAGAGCAGCCATGGGTGGTTGGGGTGGTTGGGGTAAGGGGCAGATAGGGAATCCACAGTGTCTTCTGAGAGAATTTTCTTTGGAAAAATAGTCAAATTTTGACATGGACAGGCGAGGAAAATTGTCCAGAAAAACACACTGTACAAAGGCTTGATTTGTATGCATTTGAGAAGCCAACAAGTATATAACCATGGTAAACACATAACTGTCATTATTAGATAATAAGGGAGCAAAGAATGTACGGTAAGGCCAGTAACCGACTAATTTCTGACGCTGAAATACAGCTTACGGTAACAAATCTCAATCCTAATTTCTGATGCTGCTGTTGCTGCTTGCAGATGATTCAGATGGTACCGGGAGAATTGTGCTACCGTTTATATCGCTTGACATTGACTCTGAAGCTTCTGCCACGGTATTTTGGCGCTCAAAATGGGCTATCAAATCCCTTAGCTGTCACAAGAGGATGATGGGTCAGTAATAAGCCTTTTAATTAGACAATGGTAGAACTATGCATATTGTAAACATTATGCAGAAGATTGCAATCATAAACAAAGTGACCAAAGACCAATGCATAGCTTTCTCTTTTTTGTTCTTTGGAGATGTCAGACAGCATCTATTTGCAACACAAAAGGTACCTCGTGATCATGAGATACAATGCTAGAGGGGATTCACTTATGTTATGTGCATAACATAACTTAAACTTTATGCAAACAAGGGACTAAACTATTTGATTATAGTACGGTCTTATCAAGCAAGTGTGATATCCATTAACAAGTCTAAACAAGACAGCACTAAGGAACAACTCTGCACGCTGGAGGTTCTGAGTTGCTAACATGTGGAAACATCAGTTGCATATCCGACTTATCCGAGATAAAAGGCACGCAATATCATGAGAAGAGAAGCAAAACTTGCTAAAAAACAACAGTTACGAAACATACTGACCTCCTCCTCCAGCTTCTCAATTTTTTCATCTTTCAATCTAATGGCAGCTTGTTCCCTATAATAAAATCAAACCGATTTTTGATCATCAGTAAAACAGAAACTATAAAATGAGATCAACTCAAATTCTAAATTAACGCAATTTCTGTCCAATTTCAACAACTGCAAGGGAATTATAAAATGACCAAATATCCACTTTGGTCACTCGTTACAGCATATGAGGCAATGAAAACATATATTCTACTAAGTTACCTAGCTGGAATAGGACATGATTGTAAACAAGAAGAATTGATTCATAAGTCGTTCCTGTGATAATTTGAAAGATATCAGAGAAAATACCTTTCTTTTACTTTTTGAATTCTCTCCCTCCACATCTCCATGTTTTTTACAAGATTTTCATGAATCTAAAATATATCAAAATAATTATGAGTACGTAAGTCATAAAGTTCCCTGAAGGCAGTAATTCTAGAGCTACAGTTTCAGATTTGATCTTAACAAATAGTCAAGAGCTTACATCATTAAGAAACCCGGTCTCTTCCATGCACTTATCAAGTTTTGCTTGTAACTTTTGTACTTTTATGCTCACTGCTTTCTCGGTAGCAGCAGCAATTTCTTTCTCATTATCCTCTTTGACTTCTAGCAGGAGTGATTCGTAATACTACATTAGCACCAAAATCAGAATGTACATTAGTACTAAAACCAAAACTTACATGCCAAATATTCCATGTTAATGATCTGACACCAAGAATTCCTTGGAACATACTCCTTTTGTCCCCCAAAAAGTCCAATCCTAGGGATGAGTCCAGATTCATCCCCGGGATTGGACTTTTTTGTGGGACAGTGGGAGTAGATACCAGCAGCAAGTGATAAAAGCGTTACCTAGGTGATAAAAAACATCAACTAGACAAACAAAATAAAGCACAATGCATTTAAACTTACATTTCTTTGTTTTTCAAGCTGAGATGTGACGAGATCATTGTACTCCTCAACAATCTAAAAGCAGGGAAAGCGCGCAGCTGTAAGAGATGGGAAAACAAAATGTACTACGATGGTACGGCTAGTGATCTACAAACTTTATGTACTCAATACATTACAGCTTCCATTTTACTGTCGAGCAGAGCTTCACTGATCCCCGCATCACCATTGCATGTTGAACACATACCATCAACTGAATGATCACCATAGAAATTGTACTCAACCAGATTCCCATCTGTTTTCGATTGAATCAGACGATGCACATAGTTGTCCCCAGCATAATCCCAAACCTTCTGTGTTTCTAATTCAAGTGAATAACAATGTTGCGTTTCTTTCCAGTGTTCAATAGCATGACCACCTTTGTACCTATGAGAACGTTAATCCCCAATCAATCAAATAAGTTGTTTATTTAGTAAAATTCACATCTTCCAAAATTAGCATGAAATACCTTCCACATCCAATATGGCCACAGATTACACAAATCCAAAGATTTTCTGATGTTCCACAAATTGAACAGCTGGATTTCTCTGGTTCTTGTTGACAATACCTGCAAACCTGCACAACACTTTCTGTAAACACAAATAGATTTGTTTCTAAAGCCAGGATAAAACAAAGAAGCAATGAATTCAAATTATAGAATGCCAACCAATCTCCTAGTAAGTATTATTTTAAAAAATAATGTAGTTGATTGCCATAAATTTGAGATACCAGAAACTTTTTTTTTTTTGATATGTGAGATACCAGAAACTTGGTGACAGCAAAAGTTATGTTGATAGAACAGTATGATGATGCCCTTAGTAAACACCTGTAGTAAGTGAGTTGTCTTAAGATCTTACTGGGCATGAAGAGTCTGCCCATTTTGACATGCACGAATAGTGGAAAGAATGGTTGCATATTGTTGTAAGAATGCCTCCAGGATCTTGGTCAAGTCGTTCTATTGACAATATAAACAAATAAATGGTGTGATCAATATGAGTTCGAAAGCTATACTTCGGGCTTAAATAAGATAGTAAATATAGAAAACTACTCCTGGTTGCATAGACATGCTTTGGGTATCAGCATAATTCTCAATATACACTTTGACCAGTAATATCTATTGTAATCCATTTATAAACCTGATAAAATTATAACATTATGAAAGTAATCTTTGAGACAGATACACACATGGTTTTCATGTATCAAAATTAAAAATAATGGCATACCATTACTCAAAATTTCGAAGGTTGACTACATGTAAGTCCAAAGTGGCATATGTACTTGTGGCTGGGAGTAATAATATTATTAAAAAGCAGGTGGGTGAACATCTCTACCTTTTAACTTAAAAAATACAATACTGAAAGCTGCTGAGGTATTCCAAATTTCCCTGAACAGACTGAAAGAACACTACATCATGAAAATTTGGTAAATTTCTAGAGTAACTCAAAACACTTCCACATACCAAGACATACTGGGCATGTAGGTTGTTCAGCTGAGCTTGTAACTGAGCTATGTGCGTGCTCAATCAATTGAGTGTAGTGAACGTCTTCCACAAAACGAACACGGCAAACATTACCCTGCAGCACATCAGCACCAAATCAATCAGCACAGCACACATTTACTCAGAGCGGCAGAAGATCGAAGTACTCGGCAGAATCAAAGCAATCCAGCACCTCCAGTGATGAGAACCGATTCCCGTTAAAGTTCATGTAGAAGCTATCCGTGAAGCTCTGAGTGTCGAATTTTATAAGAACGCCGTACTGATCCTCCACCCCATCAATCCTACAAACATACCCACCAATTAACACTCCGATTCACACATACATCAGAACCACTCATGCACACCAAATTGGCCAATGTTTGAGGTCTAACGAAACACGCAATCGGCATAACTAAGGCCTTGTTCGGTTACACAAGGATTCGTTCCGGGCCGGGAATGATAGGTATGACAAGAAATTTATAATAGGTACAACAAGAGACCTGGATTTCTTCCGGGTCGGGAACCAATTTACTCATATTAGGTACAACAAAACATCTGGATTAGTTCCACACCTCTTGACTAGTGGATTGATTCCCGGTCTCTTATTGTCCATATCCCGGTCTCTCCTTGTATCTATCATAAATTTTTTACTATACTTGTCATTCCCGGCCCGGATTGAATGCTTGTGTAACCGAACAAGGCCTAATCGATCTCAATTTTGAGCCTATGTCTACTACTACTACTACTACTACTGAGAGTTATCATCAGCGAAGTTTTCACCCAACTGAGAATCGAGACCCGACGATACCTGATGATGCGCGTCTCGAGGATGTGGGAGGCCCAGGACGCGCAGAAGCGGCCGAAGTCGGCGTAGGTCAGGTGGTTGGGCACGCCGGGCACGCACACCCGCGGCTTCCTCCCCACCTGGCAAGACAAGCGCGCGAACGAAGCATTGAGAAGGCGATTACGAGGACCATACCATCGAAGGGGAGGAGGCTGGAGGGGGTGGCTTACCGGGAGAAGGGACGAGGACGAGGCGGCGGGTGGTTCGGGGTGGAGGAGGACGACGCCCCGGGTCTCCTCGATGCGCGGGTTCCCGGAGGAGAAGGGCAGGGAGTCGAGCGCGCTGGCGGACGACGAGGCAGAGCCGGATGGGTCCTCGCCGCCGGAGGTCGCCATGGCCGGCGCGGCGGCGGCGGCGGCGAGAGGAAGAGAAAATCTCTCTCTTCCTTTCCCAAGGGAGGCGTTGCTTCCTCGAGAAGAGTCTAGAGTTGTTTTGTGTCGAGTAAATTTCATCAAATCTCGTTTTATGGTCAAATACATAAAACCCACGTTAGTATGATTTTGGCGTATAATCACGTGTTTTATGATTTAAATGTTTTGGAGTACAAAACTTCACCCTTTTCAAATTTAAATTAATTTTGGCATATCTGAAACAATGCTTGTTGAAGTAGGGAAGAGTTGATCCAACAACCTTAAGTAAGATGTCAACAACTAAAAGTTTCAAATACAATCTATATTTTAAAAATCTTAGTAATGTTTGCCGAAATGGAGATAAGGTTTTGTGATACATTTATGCCACCAGTTATATACTTGAGGTTTCATGGGATTTCTGAAATTTTCACTTTTATGTCCTACTGCTGACGGTGTGGGACCCACCTGTCAGTGACAGAGCCGAGCCGTGGATGGTCGATCGCAACTCGCAACGGAAGAGGAAGCGAGCGAGCGATCGATCACCGGCGGCGTAGTGGCTCCTCCGGTGGCGCCCGCCGCCGGCAACCCCAGCTGCCGCCTCGTGACGGTTCGGCGCAGCTCTTTCTCTGAGGTTGATGCGAGGAGATCGCGGTGGGGAGATAGGGGAGAGGCCAGTGGTGAGAGCGTTCGAGAATTGGTTGCTCGCCCGCCGGGTGTTCGACGTAATGTCGCGCCGGGGTGCAGTGCAAACTGTACAGATCGTCGTTCTCGCGGGTGCCGGATGCGGGGTTTGCTACGGCGGTGTGTTCCCGCGAGGTGCAACTTCAGTGCTGAAATTTTGATGCATTGTACTGATATATGAAATCTTTGTAGTATTTTGGGGTGATGGCTTACAGTTTGGGGAACATACCAACTTAGTACTGAGTTACTTTGGCTTAGGCGAATTCACACTGCAAATGTCCTATTTTCATCTTCCGCGTGGATTTTATTTTTCTTATCTTAGATGCGGTTTTAACTTGAATATGATTTAATTAATGTTTGAGTATTCACATTTTTGTCGTGTAACTTTACAGGAAAGCTATCTCACTCTCAGCTGGTAGGGCTTTAATCAAATATCATGTGTTCGTGTCTGCCGCGTACCATCACACTATGGATCATCTATATGCAATTATGGGCTGTCCCATTGGGCCTAGCCCTCTAGGTTGAAATTTGTCTCATTTGGCATGTGCGGACTTTGGTTAAAAGGCTGATTGAACCATTGACTTCATGCATGTTCCAGGTTAGTAATTCGTAGTTCTGAGTTCAGTATTCAAAGTGCAGCAAATAGTTGATGAGTAAATACTTTTCCATTCAAAGCATTGTGGTCCCTGAGAAGCTGAGACAGGTATCTTCATGCTATTTTTCCGTGTTAGTCTAGTGTCTGCTATTCTAGTTTAGCACAACTCATCTTGCAGATTAATCAACCAGGTATGATCATCTAGACCTTTATTACAGACTAAGAAGATATGTTCTCATCTTGGACTGAGAAAAATGTAAATGCTATTGGTCATTCTCTCGTATCCATATACTGAAGCTATAGCCTCAGAACTATTCAGCTTTATACTTTCACAGTAAAACTCTAGTCTTCTGAAGTGATTATAATGTTCTTGAGCAATATTTGCATAACATATATAAAAATAGTCAGATTTTTTTGAACCTTGGTTTCAAGGTGATATTAAAGACATGCAGGTTCCTAAATGTACTTCAAAATATTTATGCAATATTGTACAATACTCTACGAGTAGCAGCCTGATAGTATGTGATATCGTGATCCATATCAATAAAATACTCTGATATGCCATTTATTTTTCATAAATTAGCACGTGATACAAATGGTTTCTCACATTATTCATCATTTTGTAAACATGTCTGTTGTTCATAATTGTAGCTAATGCATAACTAACCATTGTTTCTAATAACACTTATTAGCTTTATTTAGCTCTACCTCTGGTAGCAAGTTACCCTTTTCATCATTATTTCTTTGTCTTCTAGGCAATCTATAGATCATTCTAGGCCATTGTTTCCTTTCAATGAAAAATGCAGGGATCATTGCTCCAGTTAAAGGTGGAGTAGGACTTAAAACTAGCATAACTTTCAAAGAGAACCCTATCTAAACACACCCCTAACATCTGAGTCAGTCAGCTTTCTGGGACCAGTCCTATCTTGTAAATGTGGTTGCCAGCTTCCTGACCTATTGCTACTTTCATTTTGCCAGGCCCTGCTTCGTACAACCTGGAAATGGCAAAACTAATTAGTAATGAATATTAATCTTCATCATTACCTGAAAATAGCAAATCAGACGAGAGATTATATTAATTTAATGCCAGATCTGGTGTGATTCATGGCTAATCAGTAGAGGAAAATAATTTACCAACCTGGTTATACTATTCAGAATATGTCGGCTCTATTGTGTACCTACCACCTACCATGTCTGCAGTCAACATATCTGGAGATCTTCACAAATCAGGTTTCAACTCATCCTTTACTATTTGGTAATTTGTACTGTATTGACCGAGCATCCCCAAAAACATAAAATGATGATATTTCTTAATTTGGTTGACTGTTTGAGGTGATTAGCATGGCTGTCCTTCAGTAGTTCATGTGGTTGACTTCACCTATTGTGAAGTGTCACCCATATATCTGTTCTGTCTGAGAAAGGGCACATTGAGTACTTATTGGGTTCAGATGCTCTATGCATAGACACTTCTGTCAATGATGGAGTGTTGCTCATGGACTTGATAGGAGTTACATTACAATACTACTGTTTTCTGCTTGCATAAGTTCTTAATTGATTTTGGGTACTTAATTTTTCATTTCAGGGATGTAAGGAAAAGGGATAATGCACTGTTTTACTGGAACTATATAGAGGAAATTGAAGAGCATAGACCATAAACTAGCTCTAAGACTTGAATGTCCAAAAATTACAGCTTATGAGGTTTTCATTAAAAAGGAAAATGTGTGGGTTAATATGAATATCTCTATGCATTGAACAATTTATGGTTTATCATGTCAGAATTCATCTAAAATAAAAGCTTATGGACTCACAATCTGAGATCTTATTAGATGTCAGATATCTCAGTTAGATATGTAGAATAGAGAAATTTCTCTGCTAAAAAAAAGGAACAACTTTGCACCTTACATTTTTGAATCTTCTGTACTCACCATATTCTCTCTCAGACTTCTCAATGCTGAGTACCGAAGTTCCACTAAGTCAGACGAGATCGAACGTCCAAACTGTGCTGCTTTAGAATCTAGTTCTCACTTGATACATCATTTTCTAGGATGATTCACCAAAAATTGAAATAGGTGTTCTTATGTTCCGCACCTTGTTAGAACTATAATCTCTTTTAAATTAATAGTTAAAGGTACTACTGTGGTATTTTTGAAACATTGAGTTTCATGCTTCATCCTAAGATTTGAACCTTAAACACAGCAGTTTTCTGCATCCAAATTTCTCAAATTTCCTGGATTTTATTCCCCTCACTGCACCCCACCCCACAAATATTTTATGCCTTTTCTATGATTTAGTGAATGATGCCAACAAATTATGAACATATTGCTATTTCTTCTTCTTAAGACTTCCATTTCCTTGGTGTATTACTACTCTTCTGTTTTTTTCCCCTTTTACATCAGGCTATTATCTTGCTGCATGTACCTGACTTTGCCGGAACATGGTTATGTATTTTTAACACACTTATGATATGATAACATG
Organism: Oryza longistaminata; assembly: GCA_009805545.1. Taxonomy (NCBI): domain Eukaryota; kingdom Viridiplantae; phylum Streptophyta; class Magnoliopsida; order Poales; family Poaceae; genus Oryza; species Oryza longistaminata. The sequence continues at coordinate 6,824,471 of CM020179.1, forward strand.
ACTTGGACAAAAAAAAGAAAGCCCATTTCATATGATCATAATGGTATAGCCAACTTCCATTAACTTGCCTACCAGGCATGACATGCTCAACTGCCCCCTAGGTATTTCCCCTTCACAAAAGAGTGCTAATCCAAATCTACGTTTGGATCCACAGACATCTTTAATAATCTTTAATCATTTACATGATATTTGAAAATTGTATCTGAAGTTTTGAATTTACTCTTCTGTAACTTGCATGTTCCCCAATCACCAAATTTTTCTTTACCTTTGAATGTTAATCCTTCCGATTTAAATAGATTAGAGAGAGACCAATAAACTAGATGATGCTTGTATCTTCGCTATGTCAAGGACAAAATACAATAGACAATCTAAGAAATTACAGCAGTTAAAATGCTTACAGAAAATCCAGTCAAAGTCAAGGAGAGAGAAGCCCTGTACCTGTAACTAGACCGATCCTTTTTTATAATCATCATCATAGGAGGATGACAAAGATTTCACTGTTTAAGTAGACATTAGATTATCTTAATATGGATATAATATTTAGTCGATGACGCGCACGAGTGCACTTCCCGAGCTTTCCAGCTATATGCGCCGAATCATATCACGAGGTGCATGGAGAAAAATATTATTCTTACGTTCTGATCTCGAGATGATCTGAGTAGGCATTGCTGAGGGCTTCACTAGTTAAAACTAGAATTGCTCAACTTCCAATGATTTCAAGCTTATTTTAACTTTGTGTTCCTACCCTTCCCTGTGAAGCAAAACGTAATCAAACAAGAAGCATAGTGTTGTCTTTCTCTGATATGATTGATTTCATGGAGGCTTTACAGTTTCAAGAAGTTTGTATATTCTCTTAAGATTTGTTGTAGGCATGAAAAGGGCAATACAATGCAAGGTAGACCGAGAATTTTGCAACCTTGTGTTTGGTAGGAGAAAGCTGTTATTCTGTCAGTTGATCTTTAGAATTGCACCTCTGTTAAGTTAAACACACCTATCTCCTATGGAAACTAACATAGCTAGCTAGAGCTTAACATTTGTTACAATAAGAATGTATCTGTAGCATTTGTAGGCTGCCATTTTTAGTACCCATCTCACATTTCTAATTTGGATCTTTACCATTCAGACAAGAGATTGAAACATTTTTTATATCCATGGGGCTCTGAGTTTTCGCTGGTTTTGTAGTTGCTTAAACATAGCTGAATATTTAGCAACATATGCTTTTATTGTTACATGAATAACTTTTAAGGTAATTACAAGAAAAAACTGGAATTATCAAAATTCCTCTAGAAATGTTCGCAGTATTCCAGGTCCTTGATTATATTAAAATGCATTTTGGCATGATATTACTTCTTTACTACTACTATTTGTTACAAGTGCCAGAATCATTTTTCAGTCTCCAAATACTATTTGGTCCAGATTGACACTCTCTGGATAGACTTACTGAATTTCTTTGCTGATATCCAAATTTGTGAATTGATTATTAGCCATGCTTGTGCACATTTCAATAATAAAAATGGTACCCTCTGCCATAAAAGGTAATTTAACATAATGGTCCCATTATCATATCTAGGTGTTAAACTTAACTAATTAATGACCAACCCAAAATAAGTCCAGTGCATTTTGCTTCCTCTAAAATAACAGTAATACCATACTAAGAAGAAAGGGGATAATATGAACTATTTTAAGGCGTACATATATATGAACTGGTGCATCTACATGAAGAATTTGAGTACAATTGCCTCTGGTGATGTACATTGAAATCACAGGGTTCCATGGAGACAAAATTCTGTCAATAGTGCACCAGCTTTGTCCAAGAGATAAAGAACTCAAAAAAAGCAAAGAAAAGGGAAAAAACTATTTAATTATTGATCTTTTATCAGCACAAAGGTGATCTATGAGGAACACCTTTTCTTCTGCTCATGTTTGTTGCCATGTCATCATCAGAAACTCGGTTTGCAGATCGTGCACAGATATATGGTCCACTCCGCTTCTTTCGGACAAAATTTGGGCATGGTGCACTCAAATTCTCTGAGTCTGATGATCCCATGGGCTCGTCAACATCAACAAGGGTTGAGTGCGTTGTCTCATCATCAGCATCATGAGGAATGAAGAAATCTGGACCAAGCTGCAAGGTCTTGCATGGACGCAAGTATGCTGACAGGTCTTTCTTTTGCCGTAATATATATTCCACCTGAAATGGATGCATAATATTAATAATTTCCATATGTGCTCCCCCAAAAATCTAAGCAAGCTCAAATTGTGTTTAATGACTATCTGAACATATTTACATAGTACAAGTTTAGAATACATGCATACTACATTTGATCTTAACAATGCATATTGAAGGTATTTGTTATATATTAAGGAAATGAGAAATTATCGAAGCTGAGATCACTTGCAATATGGATATGGCACATAATTGTTGCATCTGAAGCATTTTCCTCTTGGTAATTGGCATAAAGCTGCTAATATGATTTTTTTTTTTTTTAAAAAAAAGTTGTCTTTCTAGTTCTCAGTTTATCTGTGATCAGTTTCTTCGGGTAGCCGGACCAATGTGTATATGCATGTGAAACAAGGTAAGATAATGTTCTTCCTAAGTGCCTTCTAGATCATAATTCCATAATTATGTTGTCTATCTTATTTAGCATGCTCATGCTCACCGAAATTCAGTTGCATCTAAACACAGAATAACGATATCATAATTCCAGCCAATCACCTTGCAATCCAGAGAGCAGTGGAAATAGGGTTCTTGGAGGCTTCTATCGCAAGAGGTGCAGATATTCCCTGACCCTTTAAATTGCCTGTTCTGTGGTCTTTTCTTCAGGAAAACGACCTTTGAGCTGTTAATTGTGTATGACTGCACCATGTAGATACAGAATTGTAAGGCTGCATACATATTAACCCTTGCACAACTATCAAACTTGCATGCATGCACTATGCATATTTGATGTACCTGAACACTGGAGCAATCGATCAGCTTCTCAAGGTCCTCCAGCCGGACAACATCATGGTAGACGTAGCGCCGCACCTGCAGTAGCCTGTGCACACGGTGTGCTGCCACACAGTGTGGGCAGATGCTGGTGCAGCAGTCAAGGCAACAGATGTTCTTCTCATTCTTCTTCGCATGCTCATGGAAAGAGCATGCTATGAAGAACTTCTGTGTGTTCAGGGCCTCTAACCATGCTGGCTTCCACATAGCCTGCTGAGGTTGCAAAATTCCAAGTAAATTTTCAATTGATAGAGAGAATTTTCATGATAGTATGAAGAAGTTTGGAATCCTCACCATGATCATGTGTGTTGTTGATGTGAAGTCCTTTGGTGTTGTGTGTGGTTTTGGCTGGGTGAGGGTGAGGGTGAGGTGCTGTGAGGAAGGAGGATACGTACAACTTATGAAGGATGAGAGGAGGGGGTGTTTAGTGGGATAAGAAGGATTAAAGATTCAACCATAGACGGGGGGCTATATATTTGCACCACTAGGGCTTTTGACATTTGACTCCTTAATCTCTGGCACTATCATGGAATGCACCTTGCTTTATGAAAGGGTAGTGATAGCCATGTGTAGTTAACTTTGTGCATCTTATTAAGAACATGTTCCGGAATTGCCGTTGTAGGTGCTGGATGTGATATTATGATAATCAAATACTACATTTTACAAAATTTAGTTTTTTATTGGACCATTTATCTTAAGAGGTCAGAGTTGATTCAAAAATTCCAATAAAATTCTCTGAGATTATAGAAAAATTGCCACAAAAGGTTTTTTTTTCCTCTTAGAGAAAAGTCAACTAATCTATCATGATTTTGTCAGGTTCAACTCAAAACAGTACTGAAATTCAAAGAATTTACATTTTACAAGACTGTTCAGGATTGGCTAGTGAAGCATAAATCAAGTTCGCCCCATTTAGATTTGCTTGACCGCAATCATACAATTTCATATGCAATTTAGGTGACATGGTAAATTATTGTTTGCGTTATTAATTAATTTACCATTCTATCTTCTCCTTTAGAAATTATGACAGACTACCATTCAAACAGATAAAATATGCAATCAACTGTTAACATGGTTTATGTGGGTAAAGGCTTTATGTAGAATTTTAGTCACTTGGGATATTACTCCTCAGCAACATATATTGTCTCTCTTTTTTCCAACAATAAACAAGAAATGTTCACAAATGCTCATTTCTGGTGGCATTGCAACATGGAATGGTCTGATGTTTTAACATTAAAATCTGCTGCATCTCTTGGGGATTGGACCAATGTGCATGACTTGTACATAGTGAGCCAACAAAGCATACAAAAACAATTATATAAAGGGTAGAAAGGGAGGTGGGGAGGTGAGGAGAACGTGGATGCTGTTTCTAGTGTTTCCCAATCCTTGTCCAAACTTTTTAACTTATGACCAAAGCTCCAATCTCTAGTCTTGGCTATAGAGCTCACCACTCTTAAACAAATGCAGTGCCCAAGAAGCCCTTTGATTCCTTGTTTGGAGGCTTATGTGTGGGGGAGAGGATGGCCTTTCTTGGGCAACACATGCATATAATATAAATCACCAGTCTCCACTAACAAATTACTGCCTTGGGCTTTGCCCCATCGTGTTTGCTACAGGCTAGCTGTTGTTTTACTTGAGTTTTATATCTCAAATGGTAAACTACAAAAACTCAAACCTGTTATGCATTCTGTGATTAAACTTTTTTGGAACCTACAATCTGTTTTACTCTTCAACAGTTCTTGTTTTGAATACAAATTTGAATGCTATGCAATGGAGATAATACAGGTACAAATACAATGTAGATTTGAACTTTTTCTTTATGGGGTATATACTGTGTACTTGTGCTGTGAGACCTTTCTAACATGGTATATCCAACCTTTTTGGCCTAGTTACTACTCCTTTGCACTAGATAAATAAATTGTCTCTGTTTTGGTGTTTATACATGCAAGATTTCCTGATTTCAAAAGATAACTACTACTGCTTAAATCTAACGGCTGTGATTTGGCTTGACTTCTAGCCTTCCAGGTGTGGATTTGATGAGGACTGCAATGGTCTGTCCCAGGTGTGCTTCTGTCAAGGTTCGCAAAAGAATAACTTTGCATCATGCATAGAGTTCATTTTTCTGGACTGTACCGATGGATCAGAGTTCCTGATGTGATTTATCTGACGATGCATCCTAATATTCTGAACTGCATTGCAGAGATTGGCCCATTGTCCCTGAAAGGGTGAGTTGTCTGACTGGTCTTTCAACTGTGGAAGTCAAACGGAATATTAAGTGATATATATCATGGCTCTAACGAAAGCAAAAACTTTTCATCTCTGATACCTTTTGATATTGTGTACCATTCATGCATTTTCTCTTAATCTTTCCATGTTCACCTGGTCTCCAGATACAAAGAAAGACAGTTCTTTCTCAGTTTCTTTAGAGTCTTACTGTTTTGCCTAAAGCTGATTATAAACCGTAACGCTTATCAGCGACAAAAAACTTAAAACTTTTTATGTGTGTGCTCTTAGCGACTTAAAAACCAATGCTAGAATAATAACATCAAAATCACTCTAAAATTAAGTTTTAAAATTTAATTTTGAATGTATCTGATTTAATTTTGGTTGTTTCAGGAACAGCTGTTTCATCACTCCCTTTCTCTGCACAATGATGGTGTTGAATGCAGATGAAATGGGGATTAGAGGAGAAAGTGTCAGATAAAGAAAGCATCAGAACATGACATGTGAATGAGGTACATAATACGTTGCCAATGCTCTGTATATATAATCAGTGGTGCATGCATAAATAGGAAAGCTACATCGAGATTCTCCTTTCTAAAATGCAAAGAAACCTGAAGCTTTATTCAGAGAGAGATTGGAATTTGCTAAAGCTTTTTATTTATTTTACATTATTATATTTTTATGACAAGGCTAAAGCATGAATTGGGGAATGGGATACATGCATGTACCTATCAATAATCCATGGAATAACAACAACCCGGTTCTTGTGATAACAAAGCTCCAAAGCCTACACCCTTTTAATTTCCCTAGCATCCAGCTACTAGGATTTGACCTAAAAATCACGTTGTTAATCTGTCTAAGCAAATTAAGGACCAGCTGCTAATTAGCCCCCATGAGTAATGTGTAAGCAATGGATGTTGTTGTTTCTTGTTTCTAGCTGTAGCCTCCTTGTAGGTCACCCTATTATTTGGTCATGCATCTGGTTTTACTACTAGCTATAGCTTGTTGGGTCACACACTACACCCAAGTAGACATCTCATTATAATATTATAATCATGCCATTATTTTAGTAAATCGCAGTAATCTTTCATGGTTCTAACACATCACTTTGTCGGTCTTACGGTCAAATCTCTCCACCGGACTGCAAAGGCCACCCAAAAACCCCTCCACCCTCAACCTACCTCCACCCAATGACATGTGGGCCCCGCGTCTCGGGGCCCCAGATTCCAGTATCCGTGGTCGGTGATGTACGGCCAGGATTAACTGGTGACAGTAGAAAAATTCGATGGTCCACGAGATCCCAACTTCCAACTCCTCTCTTTTTATTTTTTTAATTTTATTAGTTTTATTACTTTTTTCACCTTCTTTTTTTTAGCTTTCGCTACAACCGCTGCGCATGTGCAGCGCCCCCGCACGTGTGGGCGTACGACCTTTGCGTAGAAAATCCAAGGCACGCACACGTGGCGGGGCGGTGGGCCATGGGGTGGTGCCGGTCACGTGAGGGCGTCTGACACAAGGGGGTTAATGCGGGGAGGCGCTGTCACGTGCCGCGCGTCGGGCCACGCGTTGGATGGGATCTCGTGTGGCCGCCTCATCGCCGTAGGCCTCCCTGTTGCTGTTGCTGATCGGCGAGGGGTTAATTGCACTATGTTTGGTTTAGTTTTTTTTTTTGGTTTACAAGGCCTTGAGATCTGGTCAGTCTTGTATTGAAATCCGGAGCTATAGAACACGAATCTCGAGCATGGTTTTATGCATGTATTTTAAGCGTAATTGAGGGGACTAGAGAATGCGACGATTAATTAGCTCATTCGTTTGTACTCTCTCCAAGTTGATACATTTCATATTTTAGTTTTTTCTGTAAGTTATTTCTATTTGTAATTTCAGTTATTTCTATTTGTAATTTCATGTATCAAAACTTAAATGGAGAGCTAAGTTAAATGTTTGATCAGAATTTGATAAGTCGTCTTAATACTCATTGGTTGCATGCGTATATTTTTAATCTATCTTAAATGCATGATGAGTTAATTATTTCTTGCTCATGGTGACAAAAGAATAGGCGTAACTTTTATAAAAGGAGAGAATAGTAGTAGACTATTACTTGTATCCCAAAAAGGACGTGTAAACGCATCGAAAAAAAGAACAGCTTGTTGGATTTTCGATTTGTATCGCACTTTGTTACTGCGGGTTTAAGGATTTCATCCTCCAATGCGGCATCTAGTTCTGAATTTATGTACTACTACCATCTGCGCAATTTAGAGCAAGTTTAATAGTATAGCCCACTATTAACTCCAATTCATTTATAGCCAATCTAATAGCCAATTCATACAATAATTGCTTACTATACTATTAATATATGGTCCCACCTATCATACACACATTGCGTCTTGAAGTCCATGCTAGAGATGGCTACAGATCTGTAGCTCGCTGCTCTTCTCTCTCATCTTTTATCTCATTATAAAATATGTTTACAGCTGGCTAATAGTCTGCTATTGTACCTGTTCTTAAAGGATTTCATCCTCCAGTGTGGTATCTTCCACAAAAGTTACACATATTCCTATTATCACCAAGAGCAAGAAAAATTAACTCTTCTTGCATGTAACAAATAGTACTATAAGAAGTGTATGTACGCATGCAACCAGTGAATATTAAAATGTCTCATCGGATTTTGATCAAATATTTAATTTACCTCTCCATTTAAATCTTAAATGTATAGAAATTACTAATAGGAATAACTTATTTGAAAAAACCTAAAATATGAAATAGGTCTAACTATTGTGGATGGAGATTACCATTTGCAAAGGGTGTGTTCGATAGTGATTGCTGCTATAGCTGCGACAGCTGAAAAATGGCTGCAGGCGGCAGCAGCTAAAAACATTCACAGCCGTAGCGCTTCAACAACTAGCATTTCCGATGAACCCCAAAATTCAAAGAATTTTGTCGTGCAATATGGTAGCTGCTTCTGTATTTTAGGTACTACCATTCGCAAAATTCAGAGTTCATGGCTAAGACTTTTTTTTTCTTTTTGTTTGTCGGTGCAGATGTGAAGGGAGGACTCTGTGTTCTCCGTTTGGGCTGTGTCCCTGCTTGCCCGTGCCAATTAGCCAAAGTTGAGGGCCCATCCAGGCCAATTAATGGGCCATGAAAGCCCATTTAAAATTAGAAATGGACAACGCGACTGGCCCAGTGGGACATCAAGAATTGAATGGGCCAAGTTGCTGACCCGTTAAGCGCCAACAAATTTGCAATGGGCCGTAAATATCGAACATTGGCGGTCTACTTATGGCAACATCGTAAATGGGCCATGATTTTAGGCCTGTGAAAGGCCGATTAAGGGGCAAATTGAATCTTTTAGGAATAAGTTCACCAGAGGTCCCTAAACTTAATAGCGAGTTTTTTTAAGGTCCCTTAATCACAAAACCAGAAATGTCAACCCCTAAACTATACAAAACCGTTCACCGGAGGTCCCTCGGCAGTATTTTTGTCCGGTTTTGCTGACGTGGCATCCTAGTCAGCAAAATAAAAAATAAAAAAATTATGAGGTCCACATGTAAGTGAGAAGGAGGAAAAATGTGGGACCCGCATATCTTCTTTTTCTATTTCTTCTCCTCTCTCCTAATTTCTTTCCTCTCTCCTCTTTTCGTTCTTCTCTTTGCCACAGAGGGGAGCGGCAGCGGGCGGTGACGAGTGGCCGGAGCAAGCGGGCGAGCGCGCGACGACCAGCGGAGTGGAGTGGGGTGGCGGCGGCAGTGCCGACGAGGCCGGCCGCGCCCACGCCC